>CM057158.1:11133983-11150982 GCA_029962745.1 Echinometra lucunter | reverse complement strand
CACATAATAGATGGATCTTCTGATGAAGGAGTGCCCGATGGTTCATATACATCAAGGTCAATGATGCAGTATGTCTTTCTTGCTTAAGAGACATTGCAGGATGATCACACTAAAGATATCTGGGTAAGAAGAACATTTTGGTTTTTACTATCATACTGTTAACCTCAGTTTCAGAGAAACCCTCAGTGTTGCTGACTCAAACCACAATTGGTTCTGATGGTCCATAGAGTCAGAGTTGTGTTCTTGATGCTATGTCATGAGAATGGGTGGGGGAATTGGTTAGCGAGGGAGATCGGAATGCCCGTCCAGATCCATTGGCAGATACTGAAAAGCTGAAATCTGCCGATTCTCAGAGATGGTGCACATTACAACACTGAGTTTATCTGGTATGATGGCTACCATCGCCAGCCGCGTTCCTTCCTCCGTCAGTGGGACACCTACCATGTCACTTTATATTTTCTGACTGGGGAGTAGTGACTTACAGCAGCACGGATCCAAAGAATCCCAATGACACATTTTGTCCTTCAGGTCTGGTGCACTCATGGGAGCTGCTATGAGTGATGTGGTTAAGAGGAATATGTACAAATCTTGGCCGATGAATGCATGGAGTAGCTTCAACCCAGGGGACATGAACATCCTGATCAGAATACCTTTGAGTTTGTCCCCCTATAGACGACTCTTTGTGACAGATGGACTCTATTCTTCACCAAGATGTCCATTACAATAATATTCTTACTTTTTTCTCCATCTCCGACCAGCCCACTGTCTAGAGCCATGGAGGGGCTAGCTTGGTGAATGTGCAAAAATGGCTTGACTGGAAGACCCTGACTTGGTCGAGTAATCGTGGAGAGCTCATTAGCAGTGCACATCAAACGAATTTGTATTTATCGCAGGTGAAGCAGTGACTGCATACAACACCATCAATGCAGCTGGAATCTGTTATAGATCCGTAACCCATCTCTCAATCCTAACCTCCTGTTGGTGTTTGATCATGTGGAAGCAAGAGAATCGTCACCTCTGACCACTTGGCAGCATACTTCCGAAATGTTCAGTACAAGCTTTGAGCTTGACAAGCTCTCAGGATTGCTTCAAGGGGCCAGTATAACTATTGATGGTGAGAAGTACAGCATGTATTGGATCAGTTCAGATAGGAGAAGCACAGTAAGCAGCTGTCCAAGAAGAGAAGCCAATCTCAGTATCAGGTTCGCTCCACTAGCTTCGCTTCAATATGACCTTCAAGCTATCACCGCCCACTCCACCCGCATAACAAGGCTTTGCATATATTCTGGTGTGGACCCTCCATCAAGTTGAAGAATCTCCAGTTCCTTGAGAGCATAGAAGATGGAGGTCCACCATGTTTGTATGGTACTTCAGATGAAGACTACCAAGTGAAATGGTCAGCACCAAGCACTCGGATCCTGTCGCTCGTCTGAGGTACCTCAAGTATCCTGGCCATGCCACGGTACAGAAGCTGAGCAATCCATCAGAAATAGTGAAGTTTGGTGTAGCACAATCACTCTTACAGACACCTGCCTCAAGAGCAGAAACCCATTCTGTTGATGGATTTTACTGATTGCTTTCCTGATGTCAGCTCTTGGATGTTTCCTGGCTTTGGCAAAGAAAACAAGACTGAGACCAAGAGTAGGATACATTCCATTGGCTTGGGGTCTTTGTTTTGTTGGGTAGTGATATGGGTAAGCTATGTCAATACTGTGCATTGTTGGGTGTGATACTGATGAAGGAACTGAGAGATCAGTCCGTGATGGACCCCAGCCACCTCTCAACACCCTGAACACTAAAATGCTTCCTTCAGATAGTGATCACTTCCTCTGCCTGGTACTGGTGCAGAGATCATTAGCTGGCTGTTCCATGAGAACCCTGACTTTGTCTACATGGTAGCTCCATCCAGTTATGCCAATCTTCCTCGCGGTGATGGCATTGAGTCAACCCCATCACAGATGCTTGTGAGTGGAATGATAGTGAGTCCCTTCATTCTGTCAAGCTCAAACCGTGGGTGCAGGACTTGAGATGGAGCCCAGAATTATTTGTGTCTTCTATCACAGATAAAAATCCTCAATCAGATGTGCATTTCACTCAGGAAATGATCCAAGCTAAAAGATAGGACGCCGTCGACTTGCTGTCCAAGAACAACCGAAGATCATGGACAAGGAATTAATGACATCATTTATAAGACCTTCTCTCCTCCTGACAGTGTGCGAAAGCATCTAGAGAAGTACCCCAATGCCCAGGGTGTTCTCTTTTTCAAAAGTGGTGGATGGGCCCTTAAACTTCCCTGGATCAACAGTGTCCTCAAGAACACTCTCCATGCCATTCACTTTGTGCGTGATCCAAGAGCATTTGTTGCCAACTACCTCCGGAAGTCTGAGGAATTGTACAAAGCCATGGATATGAAGCAGCGCATTAAGGAACTGTTTGACCAGTCAGAAAAATCTGTATTGCAGATGGACAGTATGCCTGGGAGTTTGAAAAGCTTAGAGCAGAGTACAGAACCAACAAGAATTCTCCTCTTCGTCTGTTGCATCGCTATGGGTGTCACACACTGGAGCCATGCTGCGGAAAGCTAGGGACTTACCTATTGGTGCCATTGATTTGGTGAAGGTGGAAGACCTTGTCCTAGAGTCGCAGAAAACAGCTGAAGCTATTCATAGACATATAGGTGAGACATACATTAAAAGGCAAATAATTCATGAATCAACATCTTTTTATTCAAATAAGGAATTATGAAATACATGTAAATATTGGTACCCGATACAGAGTGATAGCAACTCTTGTTCTGAAACATTAAGAATAAACCGTTTCTTGTTATCACAATAGAAACAAACTGATGCATTATATGTTGAATTGTTTGTTGAGTGAACTAAAACTTACTGTAATGACTGCCACTAGTTGAATATATTGCGAGTAACTATAAAGAATTGTCTTTTTCTTTGTACATCTTTTTTTTTTTTTTTCTCAAACAAAGTAGGATATGCATTCAAACTTTGTGAGAATCTACAAATACAGAGAAGGCAAGCTTCCTAAACTTTTTCATTGAATAAGTTTTGTCCATACTGATATAGCTTTTCTTTATGTATAACAGGTATACCGATGCGGCCCTACAACCCTTCAAAAGCTAATCCAAGCCACCAAAAGCAGTGTCTATAAACTCCCTTATGAGCTAGCTTTCACCGAGCGATTCCATCGATGTATGGCGTCGGGAGTTGAACACGGAACAGATCACTGAGATTGAACAGATTTGTGGATCTGTCATGGCACAACTGGGTTATACCAGGGAGACGAAGCTATGCCAGTGAATGAGAGCTAGTCACAAGATGTGAGCATTCAATGCATTTTATTATGTACTAATGATAATCTTTGACAGATAAAGTTGGAAGCACAAAATTCATGTACATTTATCTACTGATAGGTCATGGTGAGAATGTGGCTAAGATATGTAAAATTAGTGACACTGGTGAACATAAAGAAGGTCATGTTATTGAAAGGCATAAATAGCTCGTAATGCAATGGAGCAAAATTATCCATAATAGATTCTTAGTATGTAAAACCCTAGTCTTAATTTAGGCCATCTATGGATATGCATATTGTTAGGCCACTTTTGCTGTACTCAGCTTATTAAGAAAAATGTCTTGTTTTTATGTAAGAAAGATGATTTTGGCATAACTGGGCTTTTTGTAATGTAAAAAGCCTAAATTTTCCAATCATGTACAGTGTGTATGTACATGTGAATAATTGTTTGCTGACAACCATTTGTGTTTGATAGCACAATTGGTACAGAAAGAACATTTTCCCCCTCAAATGAAAAATACAGCATCTATATGCCACTGAAAATGTGTCATGGTTCAGCATGAACTCGTGATTTTGCTATTAACCTCATCATGTTAACCCATGGACAACTGAATTCTAATTTTCCCATTAGCGTAATACAGGTGCCATCTGGTTGCAGTATCTCTTGGGTTAAGAAAGCATTTATTGCCAGGGTAACCGTTTCATGAAATTGTCAGCACTGACAAGTTGTCATTGTCTGACAACTTCAGGTAAAATCCTTAGTTTGATTGGCTGAGAAGCACTGGTCACTAACTGTTACTGTGGTAACTGTCGGAGAATGACAACTTGTCAGTGTTGACAACTTTCATGAAACGGTGCCCAGATACTTCATGGGGAAAAAAATGACACTTTATAAATGCTGACTTTGCATGGTGTGTAAGTCTTATTATGACTTGCTGTATCTACTCGTGAAAGATGCTCATGCAAGGCTCCACACTAATTTTTTCTTTGTAGTGGTCTGGATTGAAATTTCAGGGCCTGTTAGCTTTGAGCCCTATGTATATATATATATATTCTTAGCTTTGGGGGGTCCAGACCAAGATTTTAGGGGCTCCAAATGTGCGGCTGCCTGTTAGTGTTGAGCCCTGATGTATGTAAGCTGTGGAATAGGTCATTTTTTTTTTTTTTTTTCCGGGTTGGGGGGGGGGGGGTGGAGATTAGTAGAGTCCACAAATATGTTGCAGCAAATGTATGGAGGGAGGGTGTGTACAGAATCTGTTCACCACCCTCAACCAAACCAGGTTGGAAAATGATTACCAACATGTACCTGTGGTACTCATAAGTCGCAAACGGAGAATGCATCATTCCCCCTGAACTGCATCCCATTACCAAGACGGTATCATTTCCAATGTATGTAGGAGTAGAAGTGGCAATTTTTAAGATAAAGTGCAGCTATTCACTATACTATAATGATTATAGAAAATATCTGTTTAAAGCTAACTGCCGTAAATTGGACATTAGTTTACTGCGTGTTTACTGTACAGTCTACCATATTTACATGTGTTACAGAGATGCCAACTGTTCCTTTTTTTTTTTTTTTTTACAGTGTTTTATACTATTTTCTTTTTTAATTAAGATACTGCATGTTTCATGGAAAATACATTTGTCCTTAAATTGTATGATTACACATATCTATTGCAAAAAATGTTAAAAGTACTGTTTTTCCAGCCAGAATACCCTTCCTTTTCATCCCTTAAAATACTGCAGTGCTCTTTACAAGGTTGGCATCCCTGGTTTCAGTAGACTTACACAATTAATCTTAATTACTTTGATATACTGCCCTACTTTGGCAAAAAGGAAGCAAGTGACACTTTCATGGAAATTGACTTTTTTAAATATCGATTTGGCATATTTGAGGCATGCTTCATTATAACTGACAAAGCCATTAGTCACAATTATTTCCCATTTCTGAAAGACATGTATTTTGTTGGGTAAAGGAAGTAAGTGCACATGATTCCCTGGAAAACTTTGACAAAAGGAATGAAGTAAGACTAAGAGCAAACAACATTATTTGTGATCACACATTTTGATTTTGTAGGGCTTGGTCAAAAACATATTTTCTTCATTCGTGGCATTTGTACTTGTCATTTGCATTGAAGAAGGGCAGTATACATACCACTGAGTGCCACGTTCGGCTGTGGGTAGTTCTTGCAGTATTAAAAAATATGATTTTTAAGGATTGTTTTATTTCATACATCTGTACAGTGGATCGTTTCATTAAATGATAAACTGTATAAAAGTTTGATGAAAATTGAAACAAATAGCCAGATGTAGAGTGTTGGTGTAGGAAGGTGTAATTACCAAAGCACTAAATATTGAGATAAGATTGATTGAAAAGTGCTTTGTAAAAGGCAAGTAATGTACATGGAGGCAGAATTAAATTTTTGATCACATTTTTTTAATCATCAGAATTTTGTTTTGCATTTGAATAATTTTAAAAAGGTTGTTCATCACACAGTCGGCATAGTGGCCATTTCTGATATTTTGTTTATATTTTGTTGGTCCTACATGTATTTTAGATCTTTAAGTCATTTGACAACCACTCATACTAATGTCACATTCATTGTGTAGAATGCAGCTTACATTATAGCTTATGGCCTTCAAAGAGGAAAGAGGAAATAAAGGCCAAAAAAAAAAAAAAAAAAATGAGAGAAAAGAAATTAACATATGCAAGCTATTTCAAATCATACCCTATAACTTGTCCAACATTGATTACAAATTCTTGCAGTGTTCCAATGCTTCCTTACAAATTCATCTGGATTTCATCTGGACTTTACTTTTTTAATGAAATCTATGAAATACTGAATAACAGAAGTAAAACACAAGTGCCTTATTTATTGGTTTATTTATTCATTCATTTATTTATTTATTTATGTACTTGATTGACCTTCAGGCAAGGGAGAAAAAAAAATACAAGTGAAAGAGAAAACAATGAAGAGTTACCAACAACTGGTGCCTAAGGATATCCTCTGTTGACATGTACATATGTATTTACATTCTATTGCATTTGACTCAAAATGCATGTGGGGTACCTCTGTTACTCCGACCCCCTTGATTCATAGAGGGGCATCGCTAGACTTTTTTGAATGGGGGGTGTAGAGGCCAGATTGCCGACAAACAATGCCACCGATTGCCAACAACCAACGTCGATAAATTTAACCGTATAAAGCCCATGAGGCATGTTCAGTATTATTGTGTGCCTCTATTATATTTTCCTTTTAAATTATATATTTGTTCATCTCACTTGCCGAATGTGTTTGTTTTCCGAAAACATCCTGTATCTAAATATAATATGAGCGAGTGCAGCGAGTGAGGAAAAATATACACTCTCTTTCGTACAAGTTATAGTTCTTGAGCAAACTACATGATGGGCTTAAAGATATCTAAATTATATATTTGGTCACCTTTCTCGCCTGATTCATTCGCTTTCAAAGACCATCTTAAATCTTAATATTATACAAGCGAGTGCAGCGAGCTAGGAAAAAAGCTATTTTTCATGGTAGAAGTGATAATTCTTCATCCCAATGCATGATGGTATTAACTATGAGATATCTAACTTTGGTCACCTCACTTGCCGAATTCGTTTGCTTTCCCAAATCCATCTTGTATCTGAATATTGTACGAGCGAGCGTAGCGAGCGAGGAAAAATACATAATGTACTCCTTTTCATGATAAAAGTGAAAGTTCTTCATCAAAAATACATGATGGGCCTTAATTTAAGATATCTATTTTGATATATTTGGTCACCTCTCTTACCTAATTTATTTGCTTTTAAAGACCATCCTAATATATCTAAATATAATACGAGCGAGCGCAGCGAGGGAAGAAAAATATACATACTCCTTTTTCTGGTAGAAGTGATAGTTCTTCATCAAAATACACGATGGGCCTAAAGATATTTAAATTATATATTTGTGTTCATCTCATTTGCCAAATGTGTTTGTTTCCGAAAACATACTGTATCTGAATATAATATGAGCGAGCGCAGCGAGCGAGGAAAAAAATATATATTCTTTTTTATGGTAGAAGTGATAATTCTTCATCAAAATACATGATGGGCCTAAAGATATCTAAATTATATATGCACAGGCAAACATGCCGAATATGACTCTATTTTGGCACCTTATTCCTCTTTTTTTCCTCCTTCCTCTTCCCTCTCCTTTCTCTCTCTCTCTCTCTCTCTCCCCTATTTTTCTTTTTTTGCTGACAGCGATCATGAATTTGCTGACAAGAATTTTGAATGGGGGGGGGGGGGGGTGTCACACCCCCCACACCCCCCCCCCCCCCACCTCTAGCGACGCCCCTGAATCCAAAGCCTAATTTTGGAATGCATGTAGATGGCAGCTAGAAGCACCTCATGGGTTGAAGGATCATAAATACGAGCAAATACACATACGTGTAGATCATGATCATCTACATTGCACAGTAAGTGTGTGAGGCGACAAATCCCAGCAACATTTTTTAGTGTTCAGATATGGCGCAACAAACCACCCACTAATGGTTAATGAACACGCATTAACGCGTCAACTCTCAAATAAAAGAGAGTTTCATTAAAATTGCACAGACAAACTCATGACAGCATATTTTGCACTACCTTTGACTGGTCTACAGCTTTTTGTCACCAGGTGACAAAAAAAAAAGGCCTTCTGCCTCAGCGACATTTTTTTTGTTACCTCGGTCAGACCCCATTGACTTGTACACTAAAAATGTTGCAGGGATTTGTCTCCCCATATCTGAAGAAGCCTTATAAGGGAAAGAGATACTCCTGCATCAAGAATCAAAACCACAAGACAGGCAATCTGTAATGAACTTGCTTTTTTATGTTGTCATCCATTATTAGAATTGTGAAGGCTTCAGTGAAACTGTTTCCCCTTTTTGTCTATATTTAGGTTTACATATAAATGTACAGGGTAGCAAGAAAAAAAGCGACATATGAGATTTTCGTTTTGAAATTCAAACGCATGCCTGCTCTCCCATTGAAATAGAAGCCAACATGAATGAAACAGAGACTCGTTTGGAAGCCTTCATGCACATATTTCTTGCTGCTTTAAGCATAACTCTAGTTGCAGAAGCAACTAATATTGAAAATGACATTATGCCTTGCCAAAAAAATTTATGACCTTCATGTCGTTTTACTCAGAAAAGAATTTTGTACCCCATGAAGCAAAAATTAAGCATTAAAATGTCACGGACATTGCAGATCTCAGGTGTTGCATTCTTTCTAGCCTCCATGTTTGGGCCCTTTCTCCAGTCATACCACAAAACCAAATCCACAGTGACCAAAATTTGATACTATGAGAGTTATATGTAATTTTTTTTTTTTTTTTTTTTTTGCTCAATTGTTCGTTCTAGTGTAGGTTTTGTTATTATGACTCCGGTATGAAGTCATGTGCACAGAAGTTTTAAGAAGCTAAAATTAGTGTACCTGTTATACTCCACATGTGTTTGTTTTGAATTAAAGCTACGCATTTTTTTGTTAACCTACACTGTACATGTATAGTATTATGCATTCATTTTGAGCTGGTAGTATTAGAGAGTTATCAGTTGCAAGTGCAGGCCTTCTGAAATACAAGAAAGATAAATTTACATTTGATAAGTAGTAACTGAAAGTTAGCTGTAATTGGAGGCTGTATTTAAACAGGCTGATCAGTTACTAATATAATGTAAGAGACATGTATGTCAGTGGTCATGGTTTCTAAATATGCAGTTTGTGTGTTCATTTTGAAAGTATGCACGACATGTCAAATTGTTTCTTTCTAATTTGTCGATATTTCTGCATTTATCTGCCGATCCATACACTCCTGAATCCTGTCTGATCCAAAAAGTGTTGTGTTTTCACAAACTTTTAGGGGTTTGCCTTCATGTGTATTTATTTATTTATTTATTTTGTTTCATTTATACTGGGTGGCCCTGTCAGTAATCAAGTACTGTTTTCCAGGGGGCCCTGTAAACAAGTATATACAAGAATCATGACAAACAAAATAAACATAACTCAATACATCAAACAAAATAAAACAACATTTGGTGAAAATAGGAAAATAGGGAATGAGACTAGAAATTAATGTATCCTAATTATGTTGACAAATAAATTCAACCCCCTATTATTTTGTTTAGTTTCCATAATCTCTGATTTTCTCTTAGGATTCCAGACTAAACACCTTTAAGCAATATTCATGGAATACCTGTTCTTTTACGTGCAGTGTGTAAATAGAATGTTGAACTGCTGTTGAAAGCATTGAACAGTATATTTACTTTTCCTTCTGTGCATTCAAATTTTTTGTATGAAATCATGATCATATACAATATGCAAAATCATGCAATGATTTGAAAATGTGTGCTATAACTTATGTTAAACATTTCTTTATTGTTTTAATACTGTACAACCTGTGTAGATATATGTTTGAAGCAGAATGATCGACAGGGGACTTCTAGTTGGAAGAAGTTTTCATACAGTTGTCAATTTGAGTAGTTATAAAGCACTTTTTAGGCTGTCTTAAGTTAAAGATTTATTGGTTTGATATACTTTGGACTCTACGGAGCTTTGGATTGGTAATTTCTGAGATTTGGATCATTGTTAACTTGTGCAACAGAGAAAAGGTTTTGTGAAATAGTTTGGAACAGTAACGGCAGCTATTTTCTCAAGAACTTATTTCCAAATCTTGGTCAAAACAGAATTTACGCAAGGCTTACTCAAGTTATGTGATAAGGTACATTACATACATGTACATTATGTATTCTAGGAAGGGAAAATTACATGTACATGCAACTTGGTCATAAAGTTCATAGTTTCCTGTAAATTTGTACTGTGAAATAGCTTGTGCATCTACTAGGAATACCAAAAGTTTGCATCAAACTTGAATTGATTGATATTTCACTCTCCTCTTGTAATAAATGTGCCTACATTGCATGCATATTTTTTCCAATGTTATTAGAACTTGAAATTGGATTTGTTTTCATTTTTGTTAAAAATCAAAGTCTTATCATATACAATGTACGATTCCCCCAATAGTTGTTTGACTCTCTTAGCTACACATACACTTTGAATTATAGTATTGTAAATTTCTACATTATCCTTTGAGTTGATAATTTCAAAGGATAATGTTTTGTGGTTATTTACAGAGGTAGGAACTTTGAATTATCCTATAAAGCAACAACTTTGCAGTCATTTACATCTACTGTATGAATTTAACAAACAGCATTCAGAAATCAACAAACAACATTCATGAATCTCTGTTGAATGTATTTCTTTGAATTATAGTATTGTAAATTTCTACATTATCCTTTGAGTTGATAATTTTAAAGGATAATGTTTTGTGGTTATTTACAGAGGTAGGAACTTTGAATTATCCTATAAAGCAATAACTTTGCAGTCATTTACATCTACTGTATGAATTAAACAAACAGCATTCAGAAATCAACAAATAACATTCATGAATCTCTTTTGAATGTATTTAAAGAAGTTGGAAGCTACCTAGTAGTATAAGGATAATTGACATTGGTGTTTGATGAACACTCACCTTTAGTATTGTTAACAATGTTTACTACATCAGTTTTTATATTTCTACAGATTTTGGTCATTTTTCCTTTTTGTTATGTCCTTAAACTATGAAGATTTTTTTTCTCAATTCTATGTATAATTTTCATGAGATTGGCTATTATGCAATTCATTATACATGTAGGTTTATGCTATAGAGTTATTACTTTTTACAATAAATATTGCAGGGTTGTGTCACTTTCTGTATGTTTTTCTCATATTAGTCAGTTCAGCAGATATTCCGTTATGCTTACCTTGTGATCTTATTGGTGTTCATTTACTGTTCTAGCAAGTTTGTTATTCCTGTCATTCATATTTCCTTTTACTTATCTTTGTCTGCAAATTCCTTCCTTTTTCTTATTCTTGTGCAACTTCTTGAGTGCAGTTTTTTCCAGTCCATATTTCTTTAAATTGTTGCCAGCTTAACCTCATTTTTATATTCCTTTGCTGTATTTTGTAAAAGTTTTTTGTTTTATATAAGTATGTTATTTAGTATGATTATGCTTCTGAGAGCAGGGTAGTAAAATTTGTTGTCGTTTTTTTTTTTTTTTCATGTTTACTTGCAAGCAGACCGATATTGTACCCCCAATGATGTAACAGTGATTATTCAATTTATTTATAAGTTACAGGCAATCCACTGTACTGGTCTGTATACAGGTCAGGTAGAATTGTAGAGATATGTTTTAATATATATATATTTTTAAAAAGTAGGAATAATAATGGCCATTTCTTTTTTTTTATATTTGTATGTTTTATTGAATAATGGCCATTTCTTTGGCGCTCATATCCATCATGCTGTGACGTTATAATCCCAGTGGTTATAGCCAAGCTGCCAGAGTACAGTATCCAACAGAAGTGAGTACACCCTTTACAAAACGTTAAAATTCAAATGTAAATTCTTACATAAATGTATTGCAACTATGATAGAGAAGAATGAAATTCTGTGACCAGTGTATTGATAGGAATGATCTCTTCCATAACAATAATGTAATAGCTAAAGGATTTTGTTTAAATTTGTGGCAACAAAAGTTAAGCACACCCTCAAGGGTGTACTCACTTTTGTTGGATACTGTATATGAGGTACCCATTTACACCTGGGTGAATCGTGGCAAATATTGACTACTATTTTGCCAAATGGCATAAAGGAACTTGCTGTAGAGGCATGGGTAGTGGTACACTTAAGTGGTACCACCACGTTGCAAATCACTCTACAGCTTGGCCATTTGAGAGATATTCTGACATGGTTTGCATAGCAAAAGCATGCTCAGAAGTACTTTCAGAATTACTGTAACACCAGAAACTGTTGCATGCCTGAAACTTTATTGAATTTGTTAGTAAAGAATAAAACAAAAGTTCCAAGCTGTGGTGTAGGAAAATCTGATAGAATCAGTCCAAAAAATATTATCATTTTACAAGTTTCTGGTTTTTAGATGTTAAACCGAGATTTCTTCTAGTTGGTTTTATTTCTTTCTTTTTGTTAGCTCTAAGATGAGATGTTTAGGCTGATTTTTTTCCTTCCTTTTTTTACAGTGGTCATTTTGAAAATGGTGCCTTTCTACATAAAAATGTATAATTAAGATTGATGTGAGTTTCAAACCACCTTGACCAAAATCAAATTGTTTTGATATGATGCTGTTATTATTTTGTTCACTACACATGTTTAACTTGGTCCAACATTGTTTACTGTACATGCTGCCCATCACAAACGTTTTACATTCTAAAGCCTCACAGAAAGAAACCACCTTGTCCCAACTCCCAAGTACTAGTATTTAATTCATATCATCCGTGAATTACTGGTCGTTCATATGGGAGTGTGAGCTTTGGTAATTTCTAATTAGTAAATGCACCTCCTTTTTTTTTTTTTTTTTGTCTTTTCTTTTTCTTTCATATTTGTCTTCAGTATTTAAATATTGGGTTAGTTTTAAATGTATTTTATGTAGTATTGTTTATATGTGGTCTCTTTGAAATTCCAAGTAGTGTACTTGCACATTCATGTTAAATGTAATAGTTTAACAAGTACATAATTTTTATACCTACATGTTACATTATATGCTAATTGATGATTCAAATTTGTAATTGATGTAAGTTAGCCTGCCAGATGTTTGTCAATTAAGATGCCTCTTTATTTATAATTTGAAGTATAAATTACTCCATATCATACAATTATTGCATATCATGCCATCCATTCAAAGGAAGGAAATTAATGTGATGAATTAAAGACAGAAATTCAAAAGAATATTGGATATTTATGATGAATGACTGGCACAGATAAATATATTTTTTTCCTTAGAAGTAATCTAGATACAGTATAACATTATATGTTAGCTTTGAAATAATAATCATTATATTCCATTGTAGTAATCTCGTCAAGAGAACTGGATAATTCTACTATGTTCACATTCATTATAATTATTTGAAAACTAAAAAGAAGAAAGATTCAGATGTCCCTTGTCCTGCTTGAAAAAAGTGCTTCATATTGGATATTTGAAAATATTACATGTACATCATTTTTAAAACACCTCTTAGATGTTTCATATCCATATGCACCATTTTCATCATAAATCTGGTCTTTCTGAATGTTTGTAAAATGTTTTGTGAATATGATATTGAATAAAAAATAGCTTTTCATATTATATTAACAGACTGTGATGTTTGCTTTATCATAAATGTCTTTCATGTTGTATGTTTAGTAAATAACAAATGAAGAGATGCAAAAACCCATATATGCCATTTTTGAAAATTTTAAAGTAAGATCACGGTCATATAGTACAAAATAACACTTTTCAAATGATACATTTCTCATTACATAAAGGTATATTGTTTAAGTTATGGCCAAAAGCAGCATAAATTTTCTTTATTATTTTCTTTATTTTTTCCTTATCTTTAATTGCAAATATCTCATTTCTACAAAAATTGATATATTCATTTTGCATTCAAACTCTTCATATACTCTTTATACCTTTTTAGTGAATTCATTTTAATTTCAAGCTACATGACATCAACACAAAATATATGCCCACAAACACATATCTGAAATTCATTAATGAAATTGTCTTTTTATTTATTTTTTTTTTACACTTACCTCAATTCTATAGTACTGGAAAATATATTTTTCTTGAATTTACAATCAGTCCATTATTCATCTGGCATGTACTTATATCTGTAAATATTCACTTACATGTTAACATTTCTGGTAATGCATGTATTCCACATCACAATATGCATGCATTTTCAATGATATTATTCATGATATAAGAAGTCCACCTAGTGGGTATGTAAACATAATGGAAGACATTTCAGTACAGCAGGTATTATAATCATAACCTTATTTGCCAACTTCTCTCCTCAAACAAAATCTATACAAACAATATCTCTACAAACAATGTCTCTTCAAATAATAGGACAGAATTGAATGCATATGAAAAAAAAGTTGGATTGTTTGGTCACCAATGCTCCACAAAAAAAGAGAACAGGGTAGGGGTAATAGCTCTCCCGAAATTTGTTCAAGCATGATGAATAATGAAAACAAATATTTCTTTTCTTCATGCACTCCTGCAGAGACCATAGGGAAGTCATTGTTCTAACACTCAAATACAACATGTGTAATTGCCCCGGCGAGAAATCAACGGGCCAACGCTAATTCATTCAATACAGTAAAAGGATAGATGCACCTATAGCCGCAATACATGTACACGTGGTGACGTTTTCTAGTTAATGTTTTCATGGAAGAGTTGCTCCTTGTTCAAGAACCTGCCTACATTAATAACCACAGAAAAACACACGTTCTAAATGATTAAGTACCAGTACTGTCTCAGCTTCAATTTTATGCGTTCATGTACATCTGAAAGGTACCTGCAATTATATTATGCTGGGTGCTATTCTTTTTTTCCTCCTTTATTTTTTATTCCTTCTTAAACTTGCTTGAATAGGCAACTGGGTAGTCAATATTTAACCCATAGCTGTACCCAGTTTTCTTAAGAAATAAATCAGCATTCTCTCTTCAAGTTGGCAATAATTATTTTCCCACTCCTACAACAAAGTATATTATATATATCAAATCAGCATTCTCTCGTCAAGTTAGCAATAATTATTTATTTTCCCACTCCTACAACAAAGTATATGACCTTATTAAACAAATGTGAAATTTAACAAGAAAATTTCCAATTTACACATGAAAATAGTGTTTATATATTTTCAACACTGCATTGTCAATTCAGAGAGTTTAAATTAACGCTTGGCTACAGTCAAATCGCTCATACTCCTACCTTCCTGGACCAAAAGATAATGAAAAAGTGTCAATTAAAGGATACATTCCACTGCTATGGGTTAACCTACAATTCACTTTAATAATACAGACAGAGTGAAGTTTAATCTGGCCCCTTTTCATGCGGAGTTGGGGTGCCCCAGGACTGATCCTCTTCCTGAAAACGGTATGAAATAAAAAATTCCCCAAGCCAACATATTTTACATCTTTATCAAGAAAACTAAGAGTAGACACACAAATAAATGAATTCCACAATATTTGTATGAAGATGAAGTTGCTTGCGTAAACATTTTGCAGTATTGTATCGCAAACCAATATGGAAACTTGATAAATAGATTTTGAACTACAGCTTACAAAAATCCAGATATACATGTATTTTCATGAAGCATTGCACAGATTGCATCATCTACCATTCATGGTTTCACTTTGATACCATTTGAAAACTTGAACTTTTCATCTCAAATTATTTTTTTCATCAATTTGTTTCACAGATTATGACTTTAAGAACGACTTGACTATCAATGCCCAGTTTTTCCTCTTGTTTTTAACATAGTGTGACTGTACTTACCACAATCTCAAGTAAATTGTTGCCAAAAACTTTATTTCACATTAAAAACGTAGCGCTAAAATAATGTTAACCTACACAGATATTTTAACTTAAGCTTATGCAATTAAATATGATTGAGAATCCCATTTGGCTTTCCATATTCAAGTTATTCTTAAGGTCATACATAACTTTGTGCACAGCTATTAGGCTATTGCTAGAAGAATAATGCAAATGACAATGAGATGAAAAAATGAAAGATAAATTGCAGAATATATTGGAAAGAAGTAATCAGTCAGACCGCCACGTGTTGCAAAAGCGCTTATTTTACAAAACTCGTATGCAAGTACAATGCAATTTATGAATATTCATGAGCAGGACGTGGTAGATAAACTGCCAATTACTTCGCCATCTCCTAACGGATTTTGACGATTTCAATTCCAAACTGAAGAAGAAGAATTCTACCTATTTTAGGTTATACTTTAACAATTTTATCAAGAAAATTTTTTTAAATGAATAAACCATTCATGGAAGTAAATAAAATCCGTAAGGTAGATAAAACAGAGTGAAATATATTGGAAATATATTTTGCTGCAAAGCATTTTTCAGCTCAATAGAATCGCAATATGATACTCCTCCAGATCTCACTGAAATTCTGATGATTTAGCTTTTAATCGGGTCAGGAGCGAGGCAAAATCAAGCATGATACAGCTTTTTCTCGAGTAAAGTACACATTCTACTGAATGGCGCAACGTGATTGGTCCAAGGACTATGCCGCTACTCCCTGATTGGTCCGTTCCGCAATCACATCACGCGCATCCCTGATCCTCAGGCTTGGCACTCGTCATTGTGACAATCACCAAAGCGCCTCAGCTAGGCAGTTCAAACTATAGGTTCAAACAGCAGCGGCGCACATCCAGCATGCAAGGCCGTTCCACTCGGGCTTAAGCTTGCGCGATTACCGCTCCAGTGGCTTTCTCTACAAAAATTGGCTTACATGAACCTTTATTTTTATTTTATATATATATATATTGCCATTTGGCAACTTACCAAACCAGTTTCTGGCAACCAAAATGGAATTGAGATGAAATTCATGCATAACAGGGAAAAAAATACACGGGGGCTCGGGGCCAATTCGCCCCCAAAACGCCAAAAAGAGCCCTGGAAAACTAAAAAAAGAGCCCCTGAAATTCTCATAGGGTCCAATGTAAACTGTAATAAAATGTAGAAAATTCGGGCGGGTGGGCTCAAAAGAAGCTCTGGAAAAAAAATAGTTAATTTTTTCCCTGATGCATAATATCACTAAACCGTG
>CM057158.1:11099428-11133483 GCA_029962745.1 Echinometra lucunter | reverse complement strand
GACAACGCATTCTATCTACAAATAAGGGGAAACAGCCATGGGAACCAAAAGGCCCCTACGTATGCTACCCTATTCATGGGCTATTTAGAAACAAAATTATATTCAGAAGTAGAACGTATCTTCAGTATCCCGATCAAATCCTATATAAAGGAAAACTGGCTTAGATATCTGATGACTGCTTTATTATTGGAAAGCTGAATTTGGGGATATTACTTTATTTAACAATATTCTTCAGCATCTCCACCCAAGTATTACATTTAAATCCAAGGAAAGTACTGATAGAATCAACTTCTTGGACATAACGGTAAATGAATGAAATGAACAACATTAAAACTGACATATTTTATAAAGTAACGGTACACATCAGTATTTACACTTTAAATCTTGCCACCCTAGACACTGTAAAATAATGTTCCATATAATTTAGCAAGACGGATTTGTACCATCGTATCAGACGCTGAAGTACGCAAGAAACGTTTATTGGAATTAAACCTCATGTAAAAGACAGAGAATATCCGGAAAGCATCATTCTAAACGGTATCAAGAAAGCTGAAAAAAACTCTCACAAGAGGAACTAAGGTCAAGTAAACCAAAACAAGACAATACCCCAGTCAATACCATTTATACACACTCATAATCCAAATAACCCCAATATTAGTAAACTGATTAAGGAATCACTGTTAACACTTTCAAATGACAAGAATTAAATCTGGCATTTAAAGGAACAAAACTAATCTTACGTAAACGGCAAAGCCCAAACTTAAAATGCATGTTAACTAGAGCAGCCCATAAAACACAAGATAAGAATAGGTGGGAAAATGGTATTAAAAAATGTACGAACAAAAGATGCAAAGCGTGCCCATATATGAAAGAAACTAATCAGCTTTTCTTTTTAAAAATCAAAATAACCATTCCTAATATCATTTCCTTTCACCTGCACTACGCAGAATTTAATTTATTGTATTATTGTCATGGCTGTGGAGAGCAATATATTGGAGAGACAGGAGACACACTCCGACATCGACTCACAGTACATAGACAACAAAATTCGTCATGAACAATACAACAAATAAAAGTAAGTTCCCACATTAAATCATGTGCTGGGTCTCAAGAACCAAACTTCAACATTGTCCCGTTTTATAAAATGAACGAGGACAATAAGATTAAGAGGGGCCTAAAAGAGAAATACTTTATCTCAAGATTTACTCCTTCTCTGAATGCACTGTAGTCAGAACGGGAATACCCGCCTATTCCTTCCTCCCTTTATCTATCTATTATTTAATTTTTTTATCATGATCTAAGTGAGTTGTCTTTATTTCATTGACGTTCCCACGAATTTAGGACATCTTTAAGAAGAACCTTTGTATTATAACCAATGAGAATTTGTTAAACATTACGGATTAGTCACTTAGCATAAAAGCAAACTACCTGCACAAGTGACACTTAATCTTGGATTTAATAGAATGCTAATGAATAGAAATCGGATAACCATAGTCTTTATTGTAACCTAACAGTATATCCTAGCAAGTACATACCATACTTTATCTTGTACCTGTATATAAACCATGTCAAATTGTAAAACAACCACTTCACTGAAGAGAATTAAATCGAAAGCGCTTGTGAAGTACAAACCAGGTTACCCGTGTATTCCATATATCGTTGTGAATCTTCTTTATATTTTTTTCTGATACTTTTAACCTGCATCTCGTCGGACCTTTTGGGCCCTTTGAACATTTTAATATATATATATAATATATACTATATATATATATATATATTGGCATTTGGCAACTTACCAAACCAGTTCTGGCACCAACCAAATGGAATTGAGATGAAATTCATGCATAATATCACTAAACCTTGATAGCCTTGAATAAAGACTGCCTAATTTCATCAGGTCGTGCCCTCTGCATCAAATTCCATGAGTATTCAGTAACATTCACACGTCTAATAGGTATAGCATCAGAAGAATACAGAAGGATCTATGGTGTATAAAACTCTCATTACGATGAACATGTACCGCACAGTAGAATACAAAACAATGTCCATTTCTCACACGAATGTTTAAAATGCATGGTGGTGAAATGACTTCACCCATCTGATTCCTTTCCCTTTCAATCCCATTTCCAAAATGAAAAAAAAAAAAAAAACTAGATGAATCTTCGACCAGCGTGGTCGAACTTTATACCTCCGCCATTATCAAATCAGAAATAAATGGCACTTCATGTTGATTTATTTTCATTTATACAATGACATCTTTGACCTTGACCTTTGACCTTGTGGACCCCCAAATCTAATGAGAGCATTGCCCTTCCAATGCATACATGAGCCAAGTTTTGTTGAACCGTCAAATGGTTACTGAGTTTTCACAAGAATGAACCATTTCTATGTACATAATGACCTCTATGACTTATGACCTTTGACCTTGAGACCCCAAAATCTAATCAGATCATTGTCCCTCCAATATACATACACGAGCAAGTTTTGAAGTTGATCTGTCAAACGGTTCTTAAGTTATCGCCTGGAGAACGAAACGGGACAGATGGACGGACGGACGGACGGACGACCGAAAACATATGCTCGCAACCACCTTCGGTGGGCGGAGGCATAAAAATATATATATATATATGACACATACTAAAAAACAGGATTTCCTGATTTCCATAGCAGAAATAATTTACATAAAATCATATAACATGTTACCACATGTTCTACCCCTCATCACAACTAAATGTATACATAACCCAGGGCTCCATCTTATTGACCTCTATTTTTGGTCACACGTGGGTTAAATGATTGCACTCAAAATATATGGAACATTTTCAATAAAATCTGGGTTTTATAATCAGATGCATTAGTCTTAAATACAGCACCATGTTACCAGATTCCTTTCTACAAACATTTATATGATATTTCTATTATCATCTATAATATGACTTTTATATATTGCCCTCATTAGATTCATATCACCCTCGGCTCCTGCCTCGGGCGATATGATCTAATTTGGGCAATACATGTCATATTTCTATCTAGGCCAGTCATGTTATGTAAATGTGTCAACTTTTGTTGTTTATGTGTGATCAGATTCATGATATAAAATAATGTAAAGAACACTGAAAAAAAATTCAATCTTGAAATATCTTTTGAAATTGCATATCAATTTACCTTCAACTGTGGTTAAACAATATCTACGGGTTGATGTAGCAGAAGCATAAATGATATCACAGTTGAGAAAGGTAGTGCAAAGTGACACATTCAGGACCCTATGAACTGCTACGACTTTGTTGTTGATTGGTCTGCATCTTCATCTGGAGTTCCAAAGTCATCCCTCCTCCTCATCTTCCCAATCATCATCCTCTTGGAAGCTTTCTCCTTCTTTGGTAGATGGGTTCTCCTGGAGTGTTGTGTGTCACTGGAAACTATTGTGGCATCTGCAAGGAATCAAGAATCAAATGGTACAAAAATTGCTTGTACTGATATGATACCCTAAAACCATGTATCTCAAAACACACTGAGTCAAAATGAACAGCCAAGACAAAATGAAAAAAAAAAAGAGAAAATGAAGAAAAAAAAAACCTCCCTTCAAATAACATAATGCATTCTCAACTTTGAAGTTCATATGAACTTCATATGAGCTTTCAAACTTCAGAGTTAATCATTCCTTCATGTTTCTAAGATATTTGAAAATAACAATAAAAATAATATCTTTGAGTCCCCATACAGGTGGCACTCTAATTTTGAGGCATGTAACAATTTCATTTGTTAGGAATGGTACTTCCAGTATACACAGCTGTAATATTGATTGCCATTGACAATATTCTGGTGGACTGTTCATCCTAGCAAACACCTTTCCCCTTAATATTGTGAAAATTGAATTTTCATAGATTTGCTTATAACTTGGATTCTTCATATGAAGAATTATGAAGAATCAAGGCATGCTTTGGTGATTGGACAGAAAGTGCCCTAGCACCAAAATCCCTGATAAAGTATCATTAGCTAACACTGGTTAATATCGGCTATATGCGATATGGAGAATGAACTCCTCTCTGCTTCAGAATAACCTTCCTCCACACTTAAGCTGGTCCCATCTGTCGACCAGTGATAAACTAATCAATTCAAAATCAAAAGAACTACTATCTACCATTTCCTTTCCATTAACCCCAATGGATAGAATTTGATTTTTTGTATATAAAGAAAAAAAAAGTCATCTCAGGCTTAGCACTCAGAGGGTAGAGAGTGTAAGGCTGATCTGAAAAAAACCCAAAAACACATCCAACTTTCCATATTTCAAACCATCACGATCATGCATGAAATATTCCAATCAGTCAGTCAAGGTAAGCTCATTTCCCGAACACAGACATATCATAAATTTACTAGACGAAAAGCAGCATGCACGGATATCATTACGCCAATGACATTAGGCCCTGCCTCTTTCGGATCATTTGAAGGGGCGATAATCACCCGTTATCGCCATGATATCGATAACACTGTGTATTATTCATCTATTGCGCGTATCAGTTTTATTGTGACATGTTGATTTACTGTGCATGCTTGTGCATGTGGTTAGCTGATGGGCGTTATGTTTCAAAACGTGTACAGAAGCACGCTACTCGTAGGAAGAATCTTACAAAATGAACTTATTCATTTTTGATCATGAATATCAATGGTGCTTAGGTCGGCCTTCAACTGAATCTGGACAAAATGGCGGAGCTTTAGAGGCCTGGTCCCGAATGACCTAAATATCCACAGATGTCTGAAACTTGGAGAGGTCCGTTTTTGTGCACTTAGAATAGTCACTCCCAATGTGACAGAGGTGCCCTCATAGAGAGCTTTTATTTCCCCTTTTGAAAAGAATATTTCCACCTGGGTATCACGGAATGCACCATGGTGCATCTATTATTAGCACATAACAAGTATTCATGTCAGTGGGTTTTAATTTTTTTTTGTCCGAAATGACCTTTATCTGCCCATGTTCTGATTTATCATGAGCTGGTTTATTATTCTACCAGAATAGAATAGATTTCCGCAAATTTCAATATTAGTAAGACTCTGAATAATGTCAAAACATCATACATACGAGGAATATGAATTATTTATACCTTTATTCATGCTCCTTTACATGGGGCCTGATCTACTGTTGGATCGTGAATTGATGAGTTGCTTCATCTCTAGCTTCTGTATCCTCTTGGGGCAAAGATCACTCCCCTCAGTGTCTTGTCTTTGCTTCTCTATTCCTCCACCCTGTCCATCTTCTATCCTTTCTGTCTCATCCATCGCTATCGTATCTTCTGTAGGCTTGTCTCTAGGTTCATCCTCTTCTCCATCCTCCTCCTCATTATCGTCATCATCATCGTCATCATCACTGCTCTCATCTTCCTCAACATGATCCTTCTTTGAAGTAACCTTTTTCCTGGCTGAACTCCGACTATGACCCTGTTCATCATCATCGTCGTCGGGTCCTAAGAAGTCATCTAGGGCTTGTTGGTCATCTCTACCGATGTCAATCGCTAGGTCATCAAGTCTATTTTCTAGGTCCTGGGATGACTGAGTCACCGGTGCTGTGAAAGAAGGAAAATAATGAATAAAATACAAAGAACCTTTACTTCTGTAATAGCCTTATGCTACAGAATTAATATACTGGAGGAGGGATTAACAAACCAAAAGATATATTCAATTGTAATAATAAGTTATTGAAGATTATATTAGTGAGAAAGTACCTTGGGAAGGGCTCGGGGGAGGAGAAGGGGAAATCTGTAAGGTTGGATGCTTGTTAAGCTTTAACTGTGGGCTGAATGAACCTCCCAACTCCCATGAAAAATGTCTGGAGATGTAGACTAACCACAAACCTCAGAGAAATGAGCAGCAGTAGGAGAGAAAAGTCTACACATACACACTCCATCAAAACTATTTAAGAAAATGGACAAGGGTTAAGATTAATTACAACTGTATAATACACCACACTGACCACTAACAACCAACTTACTTCCTTTTTTTCTGTATATACACAACATAAAAGTGAACAACAGCTTCATCAGACATTTATGGAATCATTTAATGTGCTGAGCAGCAGGCCCTCACTGAGAACTCCAGTGGGCCAATCAAATGGTTCACTGCTAACTCTCAATAACTAATTAACTACATGTAATATGAAACAACATGGAAAATAAAAGTATTATAGATTCTATAGAACAACATATTACAAATTCTAAATAACCAAAATCATGTCAAATTAAGGTCAAGGGGGGTATCCGTGTACTCTGCATTTAAATGCCTGAAGTCCGTTAAATGAAATGTTTCCTACATAGCCAGGAAGGGAATTTCACAAGCAGACATAGTGTAATTGGTAAGCAGTTAATTGTACCTGTCATTTTCCCATGTGTACGATAGTGAGCCATGTCAGCAGCAAAGACTTCTTGGAAGGCTTTCTGTCTCTCTTTCTTCTTAGCATCCTCCAGGTCTTCTATTCTACGAAACTTCTGGTTGTATTCATCCAGCAAGCGCTCTGGAAAGTACATTAAAGGCAGGTACAATATGTGCATTCAATTGAGATTATGGACCCAACTGTAGGACACAATGCATGTTTTGAAGCTGCTTAGTTTTAAGTGCAAATGAAGAACTGAATTTACATTTTGACAGTTTAGTTCTAGCTAATTTCTACCATCATACATTATTTTTGTTAAATAACTGTGATTCTTTAATAGCATAGAACAGTCCGACCTCGCTTATCCGGCCACGTCGGGACTGGCGCCCATCCGTATAAGTGCACTGGCCTGATATGAGAGTAATGTAGTGGGACCCCCCTTTTCTATGAATATTTATAGGGTAGAGCAGTCTAATTGCTGTAAAATATCTGTTTCCTTGGTGTTAGTGTTGTGGATGATTGTAAATGATCAATAATATCTTTCTGTTTGTACGAGATGAAAATGAAATAAAAAAAAAACGGAAAATTGCCCACAATGTTTCCCGTCTCCTAGGCTTTTTAATGAATTGGATGAAGAATATAAGAGGGAAGCTGGCTGGGAGACGCGGCTGGTTAATAGAAGAGTTTGGATAAATGAGGGCCAGATAAGCGATGTCGGACTGTTCATTTTTACAAATCCTAGTAAATTTGAAGTCTTCAACTGATATCCCTAATATTTATTAATTACATGACATAGCTTACCTCGCCTTTGCTGCCTTTCTTTTCTACATAGAGTAAAAAAAGAACATATAAGATACAGATGATACGGGAATACACAAAGATATAAACTACATTACTGTAAAGAATGTAACCAGGAGTAATACAAAGTACATGTACCAAGGGATATTTTTACCATGGTTCATAAAAATTCTAAAAAATAATTGGAGTATAACATGTACATCTGACTGAACATACTCAAAGCATAGAAGAGATAGTAGAATGCTAATATCTTTATGCAAAAAAAAATCAAGTAATTTCCTAATCTAGGTAAATGTAATGTCAATATAGTCACAAAACACATAGTCAGCCAATTAGAAGACTTGGTTATGATAATTAAAGTTTATCAAACCCAAGGAAAGGACTTCAGGAAATTCCTTTCCCATGACCTGATCTCCAGTTACTGTAGATCACTTGCTTGGTTTGCCACAAGAGGCATGTGGAACTAAAAATTAGTTGAAACAACGGTGGAAAAGAGTTTATATGTTCTTCAATATTTCTCCAAAGGTATGAATGTGAAATAATCTTCTTGGCCAAGTACAAAATCTCATTACATAATATATAAATTATGTCCATGGTAAATTTTATATAACAACAAAAAAGAGAATATCACTAATAATAGTCTAGATAACTTCTGTTTACTTCACAATAGTTTGAATAACCATACAAGCCAATACCATCTTCAAACATTTTCATCCAAGAATACCTGGTAGCCTCTACTTACGATTTCTGCTCCTTGTATCTCATGAACTCTGCCAATTGTATCTTCTTGTTGCCTAGCAACTCCTCCTCTTCACAGGTGTCCTCCAAACTCTTCAACATGCTCTCAATCTCCTCATAGTCAGCTTCCAGTTTACCTGCAAGTGGATGGATTGACAACAAATAAAACTCCAGCCACTGTAAATTTATTGACTGCTTGCTTTTGACTGGTTTTCAGGTGCTGTGGGTTACGGCGTGTTAGGAAATACTTGGTGCTAAAGAACACATTCCAAATGCAAAAAGCAAAAATGCAGAAATTAAAATGTCTATTGTGACATATTGGAAAGAAATTTCAGCCAATATTATTCAACAGCAAGATTGTGTATTCATTTACATGGTATACATGCTATCCATGTACATGTAATTGTTAATCTGTATTTGAAAATTCTGATTTTCAACGATTTCCATTTTGCATTCCGGACACATCTTTTCGCACCACGGTATTTTTCTAAGACGCCTAAGTGGATCTATCATTTGGTTGCATTGCCATATTATTCCAAATATACACTTTGGACTAAATTCTGATACCACATGTGAACGAAGTCCCACATACCCATAAATGTGTGCTGTGCTTTGTACTGTATATGATTTTCGGCAAAGATAGGGTCATCATGTGAGTATTTTGATGTTCAAAACCCAACGGATTCACATGTGCATCTTATCCTAATAACTTACTTAATCCCTACGACGCAGCTTGCACTCTCTGTTGCTGACTCCATGTCACTAGTATTCAACATATAAGCTTCAAATATTACTTCTATAACTGTGAGTTCACATATATTATCAGCTAACATAAAAGCAACTAGTGAGTAGACCCATTCATGTACACATGCATGAATTACGGTGTTTATGCAACTGGGTGCCGTTGCATAAAACTTGCTATTATGGTAACTTTGCCATCGATGGTAACTTTCATGGAATACTATATTTTGATTGGCTGTTTAGCAACGTTACCATGGTAGTTACCATCGATGGCAAAGTTATAATAGCAAGTTTTTATGCAACGGCACCCTGAACTCCCTTTACATTCCGAAAATTGTGGTCTTATATTATCGTTAATTTTCCTAAAACTCCTTAACCTTTAAAAACACCTATGACCTAGGATGCCGGGTTAACATTTCGGTGGGAAAGGGTTTCTTTCATACGTAATAGCTATAATTGGCACAATTTAAGACAAATCCATAACAATAAACTTTATTGTTACGGATATGAAACACAACATTGTTTGACTTACCTAGTGTGACTGCCAGGTTTTGTACCTGTGTCACCATGTCAGGTACTTCTTGTAATCTAGTTTGTAGCTGCTTCCACCCTTGGATCTGTTTGTCATGCTGTTCAACCAACTCCAGGATGACCTTGTCAGTTTTCTATGTAAAATGTGCAGAAAAATAATAATGATGCTACCACTACTTTTTTTCTACAATAATTATGCAATGATGATTATGATGATGATGATGATGATGATGATGATGATGATAAGTTAGATTTAAATAGCAATGTTTCCTCAGGATTTGGAAGCACAGAAGCAGTGACTTCTATTCTTACCACTGCTCTATGGAGCTATATGTATATTAGCTCTACTACTCATCGACCACCTTTTTCTAAAACCGACCACCTTTGCGCAATGGCTTTCTTGCGTATAAAATAGAAAAGTATGTGTGATGATGATGATGATGAAAATGATAAAATGTTTCCATTCACTTTACGTGCTAAATCAATAGAGAGTGGGGGTCGGTTTAAATAATGAGCTTGCACTGGCGCACAGTGAAAAACATTACATGCCTTTGTCGCAGACATTTCCGTGTGTATTATATGAGTTAACTATCTGAGCATAAGATGTTAATCAGCTGCATTTTCTGCCCAAGTGAGGCAAAAGCAGGGTAAAATTTACATATATTTTCTGAGATACAATGTAATTAATTAAAGGCAGTGAATGAGTAGTAGATCCAACCATACCCTTATAAGACAGGAATTTCAAAAATTCTTCGTACTGGGAATCCATTTACAGCACTTGGGTGGAGAGTAGCAAATTAGATTAATGTCTTGTAAAGGCTCATTTGGATATACCACTTTAAAATGAAAATGCTGCACAAGTGCAAGGATTCATACCCTGTTGTGTGTGTCAAATATCAGTAGAGTAATCAGGTCAAAAAAACAGTCCATCAAAATTGTTAACACTGCATATTCAGTACACAGGGCTAAATATGAAACCAACAAAAGCCACGCGAGTGCTAACAAACAAGAGCAACATTATTTCTTCTCCAATTGTTTTTCTTCTGACTAGTAATTGCCTGCTTTAATTATCACACATTTGTTTTAATTTTTTTAAAGATTCTCCATGATAGCTTGGCTTTTACTTAATGCTGATGCACAGTTTTGATGGAAAAAAAAAAAATTGCATGAAACTGCTTAAGCTGTTGAACACTAAACTCTGGCTAGGGTCTATGGAAAAAGCGTGTTATGCTAGAATCAAATCATGCTCAATGGGTTAAATATAGTCAACAATGTCTGCCTTGCATCAAAAGATGCTAGATCATGTAATATTCCATCCATGATTTCAGATGAATTTTATGTGTTAATGTTAGTCAATGCTGCTGGAGTTGACACCTCTGTCCCAAGATCCAAACTAATTTTTGCCTTTCATTTGTTTGATATTCTAATACTATATATACGAGATTGTATTTCAATACTAAGGTGGCAGCTGCTTATAAACTTTTTGCTTTTCTCGTTGTGTCCCCCCCCCCATCTTGTGATTTTATACTTTGTATCTTCATTCATATGTATTTAAAACTATTAATGGAAATAAAGGAAATGAAAAAATTCTCACCATCTTAGTTTTCTCTGTATATTTATTATCTCAAAGCAAATAAACATGACAAAGAGTTTTTGTGGGCTTATTAAAACTGAACATAACCTTTGACTTGTATTTACAAGAAGATTGGCTGTTATATTGTATCTTACCAAAGCTTTGTCGGCAGAAAATTCAATGTTGACATGAAGCTGTGTCCACATCTGCTGAAACCTACAAAAGTATATTGGAAAAGACAAATTAAAAAAGAACACCCACGACAACTGAACTTTAATAGTGAAATGTTTCATCTCCCTTCAAAGAAATTTGATAACCTGGCACTCAAATACATTATGCAACTTGCAATGAAATTGCTCATTAAAAAAGCATATGAAACTGCCATTTACTTTACTTCTGTGAGTTCAAAACCTTGCAACCTATCACTGACCTACAACCTTTAATTGACACCTTAAAATGACCAGTAAAGACATTCTTATTTTTATCCTGCAGCAATCAAATAATCATCAGAAGCATTTAGAAAATAACAACTAACTTTTAAGCTTCTTTTCATGAGTTCAGCAAAGGTAACAATGGATATTTTAAAGAAACTGCATTGCTTTTTAGACTGAGTTTTCTTTTTATTTAAAAAAAAAAAGAAATTACCTGTTTAAAATTTCATCTCCAGCATCAACACATTCTGGTTTCAAAGCTGAAAGACTGGAAAATAAAAAAGAATACATAGTTGATGTTAGAATGGAATGATAACTAAAACAACACTAATGTTTATTCTCCTATTCTGAGCTGACATAATAACCTTGTCAAAACAATAGTATCATGCCATCTATCTGGTCACTACAGCGGAGTATACCAGATTGGCAACCAAGGCTTGTGTCCAGTTAATGGCTGTAGCTAATCAGAACTTGTTGAGTCCTTTTTGTATGCTTCATTTTGCTTTATTCACACTTTTGTTTGATTAAACTTTCTGTTCTCTCTGGTACATTGATTATTCTAAAAGAAAACAATGTCTTTGAAAATATGTCTACAAATAAACAATGATTACAAGTACTACCAAGACAATAAGCAATGTTGAAATCTTCCTTTAGAAAAAAAAAAATTCTTGCTCTGCAGAGGAACTTACTCAGCTGTCTTGCTATCAAGAACATGCAATTCACCAGGCAGTCTATAAAATAAAACAATATTGATAACAATTGAATATCAAACGAGGACAGTGATTTTTTTAAAATGTGATATCAAATAGACAAGAAAGTATTCAATATACTACAAGTAAATAGAACCTACTGATACCAAAAGCTTGTAAAATTAACAGTCCAATATAACAAACTTTCAATACAATTACTTAGGATTGTCAATGAATTATAACAGTGTTGATAAATCAATAATAACAATTTTTTGTAGGATCAACAGATTTTCATAAACAACAACAAAATAATAATAATATTGAAAAAAAGATACCTTTCAACTTAGCAGGATACTCTATAAAGATTAATCAGATTCGAAAATCACTTACTTCTTTGATCGCCCAACCTCTCTTGCCTTCTCGCTAAGTGACTTCAAGCTGTCAGGGCACACAGGACAAACAATTCACTTCATGAATCAATCATCGATTTATGAAAAATAAAGTTTTTCTAACACATTCAATAACAACAGCAATAGTAATAACATTTCCAAAATGTATGATAAAGTAGTATTTATGAGTACCTATCGGATTAAATTTATTTAGGAAGGTTCGGCTGCTCTCTAACACTTGTGACACTTGCCATTGCCAGCAATATTTGGTTTGGTCAGTTAACTTTTGATACAGAGTGCTGCAGAAAGATCAATTATTTCTCCACAAACTGTATACATTCATTTTGCCTTACCACTTGCCATATGACATAAGGAATTGTGGGGAGGGGGGGGGGGAGAGGAATCATAACCATTAAACACTTCAAAATGGCAACATATTGGCAATTTTACAAATATATATATATATATATATATATATATAAATTTGAATGAAATTTATTTCTGTCAATTCACATTCCTTCTGTAAATGCTACCAGTACCAAAATATTTTAATAAAAGAAAAAAATACAGAGATTGCCAATCTGAAGAAGAAAAAGTGATATTAAACAAATTCTCATCATGAAAAAAGGTTAATGCACTTACCCAGCATTCAGGTCCAGTTGGACAGAATGTATCTTTTCCTTGAACTGGTCAAACATGCTTCCTCAATTTCTAAGATTTTATGATTTGATGAAAATAAGTTTAATGGGGGGAAAAGCACACAAAAAGAAAGCATATCAATAGTTTTCAAATAATGCATGTTTGCAAGTGCATATGCACTGCACAAATGTTAAGTTACAATGGGATAATGAATTCATCTCATTGTGACTTAAGCCTGATGCACACTGCACGATCTGACTACAATCCGATTTTGGAAAAATTTGTTATAGCATTTGATATGACCATTCAAATATGTAAAATCTTCATGATCAAAGTTCCGAAAAGTCGTATGAACATTAAAATTGAAATTCCAAGCTATTGCGAGCCTCCCTGTAGGAATAAAAGCAAAATCACTTCCAAATTGTAGTGAAGTCATAGCAATCTTGTGATCGGCTAAGATTTGAAGCTGATTCGGCCTTTACTCAGACCACAAGGCTTGCAGTTAACCAAAATTTCCATTTTAGTGCAAAATGCCATATGTTCGAAAATTGGGTCGCAGTCGGATTGTGCAGTGTGTGCCGGCTTTAAAGTGACTTAGTGATTGATATTTCTGGAATTCTTTATCAATTACCGGTAAGTTTTCTTCTTGTGCCCATTCATAGTCTCAAATTTTGCTTTATGTTTGGTATCTAGTAATTGGAATAATTTTTTTATAGAATTTGAGAAACTGTGAATTATATATTACCTTCTTTAGAAAATCAAAATGTGCCCAAAGTTTTGTCACCGCATCATAGTTAGCAACTAGACAGAAAGCTTAAGTTTCACATATCGGTGGCTGTTACACTGAGACTACGTATGGCTCCACTTACTGACCACCTCCATTTAGAGACTGAAGTTGATGCATAGCATGTAGCAAGGATCGTTCGACTGTCGAATGTCATTGCTTATTTGTACAACGCCAACCTGAAGTAACATTGATTTGAATGTGAATACAGACATCAGACCTCAGTGAGAAGCATTTTTCTGGTGAACAGCCCATAGCAAGTGAGCCAGAGTCATTTCAATTTTTTTGTAAACTGCGGCTTGATGGCTTTGCTCCGGTCGAACACTGGTGCATTGATGAAATAAAGAAATACATAATAGTGTCAAAAGGCTTTGAAATTCAACTGGTTTAAGAACTAAAATTCCATTATAGGGTCTAGCTTTGACACAATATTTTGTTTCAAACCTTAAAACAATGAAATAGAACAATGGAAGTAAGATTAGCGTGCTGGATTTCTTGCGTTTTTATCCGTTTTTGTAGGCCGCCATATTGTTTACAATAAACAATATGTATGCTTGTTTGCCGCAAAATAGCGCTACATTGCTGGCTATATCGCCGATCACAACCGATCAGAATTCAGGAGATCGGTTGTATAGCATCAAGGGCTCTGATATAGCCAGCGATATAGCACCATCTTGCAGCGAACAAGCATATAAATTGTTTATTGTTTACAATATGGTGGCCTCCTAACATCAAACAATATCGTAGACACAGATAAAAACGCAAGAAATCCAGCATGCTAATCTTATTTCCATTGTTCTATTTCATTTATTTAAGGTTTGAAACTTAATATTGTGTGAAAGCTAGACCCTATAATAGAATTTTAGTAGTTGGTTGAATTTCAAACTCTTTTGACACTGTCATTTTGCTTTATATTTCTTTATTTCATCGATGTGCCGGTTTAGCCAAAACAGGCCGGGGCTTGATAGCGACGATCGAGCAGCGGCTTTCAAACCAAATCAACTCAGGCTTAATAGCAAGCCCTTAATTTTCAGATTTGTTATAAATTTTGATTTGCTATTTGATTTTTGTACTATTTTATATATATTACTGGTGTTAGGCATGTTCAGAAATGCCAAGCAATGCGTGAGATTTTAGGCAGGGAACCGTGAGATTGCCAGGCGTTGGGTATAATATATATGGGGATAGGCTGTGATGTAGGCATGAGAAAGAGATTTTTGGGGATGAGCAAGAGCCCCCAATGCAGGAGTCTCATGCCTAATGTGTGGGACATGACATGTCTGCGCCTTATCTTCATGTCATTGTACGAAAGAACGCGTCCGGAACGCAAAATGGAAAAAATTATGGAAAATAATGGAATCGTTCGAAAAATTTGATTTTAATCAAATTTTTCGAACGATTCATGATTTCAGGGGTAGCATGTAGACCTTGTAAATTAATATACGATCTTCTTGTGGCATGACCTTTGATAAAATTCTACTCCAATATGTCAAGATACACCTTTAATTTTTGCATTTTTGTATTTTGCGTTCTGGATGGGTTTTCGCAGGGTATAATGATAAAATGCCTTAGACTCCTGACATTTCATTTGTTATTTTGAGGGTACAACAGTACAAAAATAAACCTAACAGTTAGGGACGTACCCCAAAAGTGAAAGTCCCCAAATTACAGGGATTTTGGATGGTTTATTATTCCCCTTACAGTGCGCGATACATAGGCTTCTGTCTGTGAATGGGAAAGGATGGTAAATGTTAGTTATATCAATACGACTGTATATGCCAATATTTTCACGTACAGATATTTTCGCGAATCACAGGCTCACAGACATTTTTGCGAGTCGTTGATTTCGCGAGCGCAAGAGCAGTAGCAAGACGGGGCTTGCAGTACACTTATTTGTACATGAAAGAGCAATATCAGCAAATCTGGAGGATTTATTTTCAAATTTTTTTTGCCAATACCATCACACTCGTAGCTTGCCATAAACAAAAAAAGCCATCATAAAACCTCTGATTTCTTGATTCATAGCGCGTTTTCTGTGACTCTCTTTCTCACCACCCCGCTAAGGCCCCGCATGCTTTGGAAAAATGGCACCGACTCCGCATTTTTGGTAGCAGATTTGGCTTCTTATAGGGGTTTTGGAGGTCACTATGGAACTAACTTGTGGTGACAATATCTCCTTGTGTTGTGATATAATGCTGCACATGGAGGACTGCTGCGCTTTCCACATAGTGCATGGCAGTAAAATGTGCCGATGACGAGAGCTTAAGGACGTTCCACAGCTATGTTTCTGCGCATCCCTACCGCGCAGGTTAAAACACGCACTGCTGATTGATCAGCTGTGTGCGTCAGCTGATCATTGCTCGCAGTGCACAGCGCAGAATGCAACACCGAGCATGCCGAGCTGGCCGGCCTGAAGCGCAGCAGCTAGCTGTCGCTGGTTTTGGTTTACAAAATTGACTAGATTTACATGCGTCATGTTAATAAGGTAACAATTACCATTGATTGTAAAGCCTGTCTAAAGCTTTAGAAAAAGATTCACAGGGCTCTCACTTCACCTTTTTTCCTTGGTTGCCAGCCAGGCAAGCAATACAATTTGTTAGGTTGCCTAATGGCAAATTATGTGGTCACAGTGATTATGTTCAAATAACAATAGCATTGTGTAATGAAATTTAATGTGAATCGGCGAATATTGCTCGCGGTTCGCAATTCGTGTGCTTTCTTTGATGGGAAAACCCCTCTTTTGGAGGCCCTACTCTCAGAAAACTGAATACTGCATACCTGAGGGGATATTTTTACCTACTTCTGCAGGCATTATTCCTGTGTTTAATTGAGAAGTCCAATGAAAGGTGTTTATATAATCTCAGGAAAACCTGGACCGGACGTCTGCACTATAGAATAATTAATGAGGAAATATTCCTTAAACCTGTTAGTAATGAACAAACACTATTACTTGCCTACTTGGGTAACATTACTAATCTTGTTGCTCTGTCTTGAAAGCCTTTGGTAAGCTTTCCGGTTGTCAACAACAACCAATGATTGAATGGTATGCATAAAATTTGAATATGTTAGTAAACAGGTCTATTAACTATAAAAATAACTTGGAATCAAGTTTGCGTACACTTATTGTTGCTATGTCAGTCAAGCCTATGACAAGCATTCAGGGTGTCAAGAACCGTCATTGTTTTAAAAGGTATATATAAAATTTGAATATGCATGTGTGAAATTAGTTCCCATGACAGACAGCTTACCTCAGCACCACGTCATGTCATCATTCTAATGATTAGTAAAAAGACTAATGTAAGACTAACTGATTTCAGTGTAGGACTATTTACGGACCAATTCTTTCTCACGCAGTACTAATTATTTCCAGGATTACTCAAATAAGACATAATTTGAATGAATAATTAATATTAGTCAGTTTAAGAACAAATGATTAATTATTTCTTAGTCAAATAAGACATAGTGAATGACTAATCTTTTTAGTCATTTGACCAACTTTCGTTTTCAGTGTAGATTCTCAGCCTTTTGCATGTTTTTGGCGCGTTTTGCGGTTTTCAAGCAGATTCACAACTATTAGGGTGATGATAGTTCAAAAACAAGCACATGGACCCCACTTTTTTAATGTTTTAATCTTTTCACTTCAGTATACTTTCCTCTACAATTCTAGAGAGAAAGACGAATATGACATGGGTTTTGAATGTTTGGGACTATAAAATTAAATTGGCCGTATTTTGGATTAGATTCTCAGCCTTTTGCATGTTTTTGGCGCGTTTTTGTGGTTTTCAAGCCAATTCGCAACTATTGGGGCGATGATAGTTCAAAAACAGCACATGGACCCCACTCTTTTAATGTTTTAATCTCTTCAGTATACTTTCTTCTACAGTACTAGAGAGAAAGATGAACATGAACATGGGTTTTGAATGTTTGGGACCCTAAAATTGAATCGGCCGTATTTTTTAATTAGATTCTCAGTATTTTTGGTGCGTTTTTGTGGTTTTCAAGCTGATTCACAACCGTTAGGGCGCCGACAGCTTGAAAACGAGCACATGAACCCCCCCTTTTTAATGTGCTTACCCCTTTAGTAGGCATTCCTCTACAACTTTGCAAATTTTCATGAAAATGACATGGCTTTTGAATAAAGTGCAGCTTAAACTGTCCTTTTTATTTTTCGTGTAGATTCCAAGCCTCTACGATTATTGTTTTTGTCCTTTTTGGCACCATTTTCACCACATGAGGGCGCTGCTAGTTTAAAGAGAAGTACAGATGGCGCAGTTTAAACAGTCTTTCCACCTTTGTCATACATTTCGCTACAAATATGGAAAGTTTGATGAAGTTTAATAGGATTTTTACAGAGTAAAAGTGATTTATACTCGTTTGTCAAAATCGTGAGGTCTAATAGAGGCCTAAATCTCTTGAAGTCCTGCGTCATTTTATCTGCCATCAAATTATGGCAACTTCAAAGTCCCGTAGAAAAAAAATAAGCACATGAACCTATATTATTTTTTGCATTTTTGGCCTACATAGGTACCAAAGTAACTCTATGCAAAATTTGGAGGAAATGACATGGATTTCCTTTTTAACTGTGGAACGTCCTTAAAGCAGAAAAAGCAAACGTGCGGATATTTTTGCATGTTGTTAAATTCCCGCTAGGTGAGTGATTCGGGAAATTCGCGAAATTTGCGAAAATTTCAGCTTATACGGTATTAAAAGTATTATTAGAAAATTCAAACCCATATCAAATTTTTCTGTCCAACTACAGTAGTAACTTGTTACTGTTTTCTAGCTGAAATTAGACAAATTTTACAAAATAACAAAAATAAGAAACAAACAAAAGTTACATTGTAACTTTTCATATATCTTGTACAAAACACTTAATCTAGACCCTACTGGTCTACAGTCCCACTTCATTTGGTTCATGGGGGTCCGCCCACCGCAAGACCGAAGGTCCGCGTGACTGAAGGCCCTTGAGGCCGACTTTTCTCGTATCGCATTTTCCTTCATCACAAATAATGCGCTATCGGTATATGAAATAATTATGTCTCCTATAGAATGTATAGTCCCCATTTCTGGATGTCCCACACCTTCAATGAAAAACTTTCCACTGCCCTTTAATACTTATGTATGAATAATAATATTCTTTAATTTATTCCTTAACGTAGACTGAAATACCCTGGACTCTTATTCCTTATTCATTTTCTAAAATACCTTGCCGCATTAATTATGATAGCAATCAATTTTGAAGTTAGAAGTTGAGTAGTTGCTATTAATAATATAGGGCCTACTTCTGAACCATTACTCTTTCATTTAAAAAAAAAAAAAAACTGAAATACCCACGACTCTTTTATTCCGTATTAATTTTCTAAAATTGCTTTTAATACCTCTCTCAATTAACACTTGATAGAGCAAATAATTTTTAAGAGTGAAACTTCGTATTTTAAACCTATAGCACGGTATACAATAGGGTATTGCGGTGAAGGGGGGTCTGTGACTTCACCTTCCGAAAAATTTTGTGTATGAGAGGGAGCGTAGTAAAACTTATGTTGCACTCATACCCCTCTAAAATGGTTTACAACATGGCAAACCACTGAATATATTACAAATTCTACTAATTATTTGCTACACATTTTTTTAAAATTTCCAAAATATAAAAGGGGGGTATGAATTCCCCATTGCAATAGTGTGCGCTTAAATGCTTTTTGATTTTGGCATTTAAGTATATCCATCTATACTATTTAAAAAAAAAATTGTAAAAGATTTGTACAATTCAGCTCATGCAGCGACACAATTTTTTTTTCTTCCGTAGAATAACAAAACCATTTTTGCAAACTTTTCCAAGTCTAATAAGTTAATACTCTGGCAGAAGCTAAAATATTATCTAAGAAAATTGATAAAAAAATAGGAATCAATGAATGAATAGATGAATGAATGAATGATTGAATGAATAAATAAATAAATTGATTAAATAATGAATAATGCACAAACAACTTCATTCATTAACAAAGTTGACTAAAATCAATTTTTCTCTGGAAAAGTTGGTGCCTTCGGGGAGAGCCGTTCTTCTGTGCGTTGTCCTCAGGGAAGCCGTCCTCCATGGGAATGTCAGATACAGGCCCTATGGAGTTGTCAGTGGGGGTGTTGTCCTCCAAAAGAGTAGTCCTACCACCTCACTTGCACCCCTCATAAGTACCTCTTTGAAAAACATTAAAACCTATGCTATATAGAGAAAAGCTAAAATGAAAAATTAACCGATTCCGAAACAGGTTTGACTTGCTGCAATCTCAGTATATATGACATCATTTGGTGTAAAAAGTATTGGCCAAGCAAATAGGATTTGTCGGCTTTACGGATGTCGGAGGAAAACTGTCGTCCAAGTAAATGCAATGTGTAATTTTAAAACTTATCCACTGTCTAATAACTAAACTTCCTTCTGGCACTGGAATTGGTCAGAGTGGTGTGACATTATAGATTACAATTTGCTATTTTCAGCCTCGTGGGCCGTCTTGCGGGCACTCGGTCTCGCAGGCCTTCAGTCTCGCGGGCCTTCGGTGAAGAGGGTTGTCACCGGTTCATGTATGGTTTGCCATGCTATTGCTGCATGCTGGCTACCCACACCAGCAAGACTATTACTAACTTTACGGCTTTAGTTTTATTATTTTTTTTACCAGATTGTGTTGTAACATCATCCTGTGTACTCCTGTGTACTCGGTCAATGAATTGACCTCATAAAATGTGCCAAGTCTGTACCGAAACTAAATATCCATGCTTTTTTGTTTTTTTACCTTTATTTCTATATTTTACCTTTCATCATCACCTTTGACATCTATCAAAAAATGTACATGGACAGTTAACCGTTAGACCTTCTCAGTATGATAAATTTTTAGAAATAGATAAAAACTCGCCTCTTTTGTGGTCTGCTGCTCAGCATTGCTCAGTGTACAAATCAACCTATTCTACAGTGTTCGTAAAGAGACAATCGCAAAAAAAAAAAAAATATCACATTGTGCAATTTGTGTATGTGCCTATGGAGAGCCAACTTACACACAAGACAGCAGCAGATTAATTGACATTACTCGACGGCATGCATGCTGTCGACCTACAAGTCTGATAAGCATCAGTTTTTTTCTTAAAATTCACCATTTTCAGCTCATTCATCAGATATGAACCTACAGGTGGTTTAACCGTGAAATAAGTCCCCTCTCATGCACACACTCACGTTAAGAATAAGACGAAGAGGTGGAAAGTGAACGAGGGGGGATTAGCAAGTTAGTATCCAAGCCCGACGGAATAAAGCACACTGCAGTCGAGTCACCACGTCTTTTGGATGGTGATGTTAAAGGTCGGTCCCAGACATAAATAATCATATTTGATTGCTATTGTAGGAGCTATGTTACACGTCTGTAAAACTAAAAACCCCAATTCAACAACATTGCACACATGATGCACTGTGCTGTGCATGCACGTACCTGCAACGCTTTATTCCGTCAGTCATCACCATCAGACATGGACATGGATACGTATGTATTAGCGCCTATATCACTACACTGCCTGCAAACTACTCCCCCCCCCCCCCCCCCAAGAAGAAAAAAAAATGGGCAGCCAGCATGCAGCCAATAGCATGGCAAACCATACATGAACCAAATGAAGTGGGACTGTCATGACTTGTCTGTAGACAGTACTGTAGTAGGGTCTAACTGTAGTGTTAGGTTAACAGGTTAAGTGTTGTGCAAAATATACGAAGATTTACGTTCGAGAAATTCCATGCAAATACCAAATGAAGTATAAAAATCTAGTAGTACGTAAAAAGGGAAAGCCTCCTCAGAGCAGGACAACTCACCACTGTTTCATTGCATTCGCGTTATCTCTGTCTCGACGACTCTACTCAGCTCCGTCATGCACAGCTGCACCAAAGAAATTACAATTTATTGGATTAGGATGGGGGGGTTGGGTGTCCGGACACGTAACAAAAATGAAGCCTTCTTTTTTGTCTTTGGATTAAACAAAAACTATGCATTGATTTGTGCTAATCATCATCAATATTTGTTCGCTATAATATTGTTTAACAGTTTGTGCTAAAACATTTAAGAGATTTGCTTATGAACTTTTCAATTGGCTGTTTAAAATCAACTGTCCGGATATACAACCTGTCCGGACATCCAACAACTGGGTATACAAGACAAACTACTCTCACCTACGGTACTTCCGTAGTACATTTTGGCAAGTTTAAATGACGTGTTAAAAACGGACTCTGAAAATTGCGTCCGCCATTAATATAACGTGTGAAAAGATGTCTAATTTATCATTGATATTTCATATCTAAAGCTTTGTTTTTAAAGTCTGATTTTTGCACGAACAGAAGAATGGATAGTTAAAAGAACATTTCATTAAACTTTATTTTCAATAAATGGCACTATAAATCTCCAGGATCATGCCTGCTTCGGGGCCTGCTTTTTGACAGAGTCACCCAGAGAGTCACCTGCCATAAGGATAGCACGCATGAAAACAGGGGTTTTAAGATTGATTATAGTTCCCCTATTACTGATTTGAATTCATTTCAAATGTGATTTACATGTATTTTGAGTCTTCGGAGAAGATTATTAAAGGCTCAAAAAAAAAAAAAAAAAAAATCAAAGACTGTACCCATAAATTTCGGGGACTATGCATGACCTAAGAGGCTAACACGCAAAACCAGATATTTTTAAACGATTTTAATTCCCCTAATGTTAATTTGAATTTATGGAAGAAGTAATTTACATGGAATTTCAAACTCTGAAAATGTATGATTAAGGCTCCATGAGTCAAATAGACCCTCCATAAATCCCCGGGAATGTGCATATTTTTTACTTTTAAAAATCTCGCCTGCCATAGGTTTACACGCGAAAACAAGCAGTTTTTAAATGATTATAGTTCCCCTATTACTAATTTAAATTTATTTCAAATGTGATTTACATGTAATTTGAGACTTTGGAAAAGATTAGTAAAGGCTCTAAAAAATTCAAAAACCACCCATAAATTTCGGGGACTATGCATGCTCATCGTCAGTTTGACCCTCTAGCTGCCATAGGTTAATACACACAAGGCGTTTGCGATGTTGTGTCTCGCCCACTTGTGAAAATAACTAGAAATATCGCGATCTGTGATGGCACACAACAGAACTGTATCGAAAGCTCATTGTGAAATAACTGGGATGGAATAACATTTGATAAAATATGAGAAGGGTTTTTTATGAAATGGTACTGCATTTTCACGTGCATGTACTTTCCCTGCTTCTACTCTCATCCCTCTGATATGAGTAACACAATATCTGTGTACAAGTTCAGAAGCGTCACCTATGATTATCAGTTGAGCAATCAGATTCAACACTGGACAAGAAATGACAGAGGAAAAGCAAATTCAAGAATTTGAAAACATCTGTAACATATGACCTCCAATGACCTTTCACCTTATCATGTGAAGTCCAACAGAATGATAACATGCACTTCCCCTTAGTGATCTGCAACCCAAGTTTGACTGAAAAGTGTGACACGGTTGCAAAGTTTTGTGTCATAAGAGAGTCTTGCACGTAAACTTTAACCGTTCAACGTTTGACCTGTAATCGACCTTTGACCTGACCATATGACCTCTGACTGGACCATAACATGCAGGTCCCCTTAGTGCATCTACAACCCAAGTTTGATAGATAAGTGTCACATGGTTGCAGAGTTTTGTGTCATAAGAGAGTCTTGCACGTAAACTTTAATGTTTGACCTGAAATGACCTTTGACCTTACCATGTGATCTATGACTGGACCATAACATGCAGGTCCCCTCAGTGCATCGACAACCCAAGTTTGATAGATAAGTGTCACAAGGTTGCAGAGTTTTGAGTCATAAGAGAGTCTTGCACGTAAACTTCAACGTTGACCTGAAATGACCTTTGACCTTACCATGTGACCTCTGACTGGACCATAACATGCAGGTCCCCTCAGTGCATCTACAACCCAAGTTTGGTTGAAAAGTGAGTCACGGTTGCAAAGTTATGTGTGATAAGAGAGTCTTGCACGTCAACTTTAACATTTGACCTGAAATGACCTTTGACCTTACCATGTGACCTCTGACTGGACAATAAGATGCAGGTCCCCTTAGTGCATCTACAACCCAAGTTTGATTGAACAGTGTCACACAGTTGCAGAGTTTTGTGTCATAAGAGAGTCTTGCACGTAAATTTTAACGTTTGACCTAAAATGACCTTTGACCTTACCATGTGACCTCTGACTAGAGCATAACATGCAGGTCCGCTTAGGGCATCTACAACCCAAGTTTGGTTGAAAAGTGAGTCACGGTTGCAGAGTTTTGTGTCATATAAGAGAGTCTTGCACGTAAACTTTAACGTTTGACCTGAAATGACCTTTGACCTTACCATGTGACCTCTGACTGGACCATAACATGCAGGTCCCCTCAGTGCATCTACAACCCAAGTTTGGTTGAAAAGTGAGTCACGGTTGCAGAGTTATGTGTGATAAGAGAGTCTTGCACGTCAACTTTAACATTTGACCTGAAATGACCTTTGACCTTACCATGTGACCTCTGACTGGACAATAAGATGCAGGTCCCCTTAGTGCATCTACAACCCAAGTTTGATTGAACAGTGTCACACAGTTGCAGAGTTTTGTGTCATAAGAGAGTCTTGCACGTAAATTTTAACGTTTGACCTAAAATGACCTTTGACCTTACCATGTGACCTCTGACTAGAGCATAACATGCAGGTCCGCTTAGGGCATCTACAACCCAAGTTTGGTTGAAAAGTGAGTCACGGTTGCAGAGTTTTGTGTCATATAAGAGAGTCTTGCACGTAAACTTTAACGTTTGACCTGAAATGACCTTTGACCTTACCATGTGACCTCTGACTGGACCATAACATGCAGGTCCCCTTAGTGCATCTACAACCCAAGTTTGGTTGAAAAGTGAGTCACGGTTGCCAAGTTATCTTTCATAACGTTTGTGACGGACGGACGGACGGACGGACGATGGACGGACGACGGACGGACGACGGACGGACGACGGACGGACGACGGACGGACGACATTTGGATCCCTTAGTCTCGCCTTCACCTCCGGTGGGCGAGACAAAAAACAGGGAATTTGAAATTCAGTTAATTCCCCTAGCATTTATCAAATATATGGAAAAGGTGATTCACATGACATTTCAAACTCTGAAATTCTGAAAATATATAATTGAACCTCGATGAGTCCAATAGACCCCTCATAAATCCCCGGGAATATGCATGCTTTGACCAATTTTTGTAATACTACACGTGAAAAAGTTTGTTATCGATGATGCGCGATATGGGGCTGTACACGTGCCATGTACTACAATAAGTACGCGTGCTTTATTTCGGTACTGAGGGTTCTTCGTAATAAATATTCTTTGGCTGTACCCACGTAGGCTAGATAAAATATCGGGGATCGGAGCGAGGGCCGATATGATACATGGAAGGAGGTGAACGAGGAGGAGGAGCATATAGGAGAAAAGAACGTGAAGGCGACATAGCAAGAACATGCATGGAAATGGATTGGAAGAGAGGGAAAACGAAATTTAAGGGAAGGTACAGGAGATGGAAGAGGAAGCATCTCGCAAATCATGCTCATTTTCTTTTTCTTTTTGTCTTTTAACCCATGAATCAATATGAACAAATATGGTGTAAATTGTGCATATATCCGCAGACTACACTTTTTTTTTTTTTCTTTTTTTTTTTTTTACTAATTCCGTGAATGTATGGTTGTAAAATGTGATAAACAAAATTTCTTTTAGACTAGAGCTAGCATACATGTATATTCAATATCATCAAGCCATCTATTTACTTTTTCTACTTCCCACAAGTTTGCTTCATTCCTATTTTGGCTTTTACATTGAAAGATGAAATGATAGAATATGAAGACCATTTAATGGACTCTGAATGATCTAAATGGCATTTATTGCAAATTTCAAAATATGTTATAACCTTCACACATTTTACAATATACCAACAGATTTTAAGCATCATGTATTGCTGAATCAATCTCTTTACAAATTCTTATGTACTTCACATTAATGTTAATTCAATGTCATATCTGATCCTCTTGAAATGAACAATCAAGAAGTTCCTTACATGGGAAATAGCCTGTGACTGTGAGTTAAGTAATTACAGATCTTTCTATTACAAATTACGCATGGACATTTCCAAAGATGTATTTCCTCCAGCAGTGGCAGACCAGGGGGAGGCCGAATCGGCTGCGACCCCCCCCCCCCCCTTGACGGAGCTTTTTTATTTTTTATTTTTTATATTTTTTTGCTTGTTGGCAAATTATAGGGGTAAATTAGACACCTGAAAAAGCCGAGGTCCTTTTCTAAACGACTGGAAGAGCCGAGGACCCCCCCTTTTTTTTGCTTGACAGTGAATTTTTAGGGGTGCCTGTACAGCTGACTTCTGCCCTCCCTTTTGAAAAATCCTGGATCCGTTGCTGCTCAGAAAAAACCACTTTACACCAAAATTTTTTACTCTCATGAATACGATTTTCTAACCGCATGAAAAGTTATCTTAAAAGTTCTAAACGTTGTGAAAATTGATTTATGGTTATGCAAAGGAGAATTACACACGTCTTTCCAATACTGTAATCTCGACTGACCTAAATTGGTTTATAACTTAACTGTAGTGGATGTTTTTGAATCAAGGTTGTCTTAATTATGATTGCAACCTTAATGCATGATCTGATAAAAAAAAAAGAGGCAAACTTACTAATCAAATATAATTAGAACATTCTACTCGTGAAAATACGAACAAACTTAGGAAAATAATGCGTTTTGTAATCAAAACCCAGAAGGTTTGGATTAAGTTTACTTTTGTCTCTCCCCCTCCCCCCCCCCCCCCCAATTAAGTTGTGACTCATGGGGAAACAGATGAATGAGACTGCATCTTTACATGCCTCTGTCTATACTTAGTTAAACTTCATGGTTTAAACTGGTTTTTTTTTTCATTATTGTGATAACTAGCATTAAATCCTTATACACAATCAAAGAAAACCACAAATATGGCAAATGATGTATCACTAGAAACTGGACAGCTAACAGATAGCAGTCATATCAGTTTTACATAAACTACGTATCGGGTAATAAAAAAATTAATACAAATAAAACCACCTCCCAGCATCGGTGATATACGAGTAATTCGCCAGAAAAATAACGATGTTTTAATGACGTCACAAACAGGTTCAACCCTGTCCCAGCAGACGATTTCCCATAAAGAATGTGCATAATTGCAGTGCAATTAATTCTCAAATTATAAAGAATTTAGTGTATTCAAACGTGCCCATATTTCACACCATTCTAAAAGGGAAATTAAACCGATTCTGATAACTGCAATCTCACTGTTGGAAAATATACAGGATAAGGGTTAATGAACAGTCAAAGAAACCACACTTTCAAATTGAAACACCTGCTGTATAATTGCATGGATGGTATAAGCTCCCTCTTGAAATGCCGAACATACTGCTGTGTATGCAGCTGAAAATGCGATGGCGTCTATTTTGTTTACAAGCGACTGATACCTTCATTATTCTATTGCCTCATTTTCCATCCAAATAGTACCATGCACAGGGTTTAGAGAAAAGCAATAGATTTAACTTTTAGACTGATGCTAGTAAAGTGAGAGAACTAACTGAAGAGAATACAAGAAAACAAGTACTGAAAATGTGAAAGATGTTATGGGACATCGTCTGCTTGTGCAATTAACATCCTGCCCGTGACGTCACGCATCTCAGCGGTATTTGGAGAGCACTTCAGGTGCTATGGTGGGGCTGTACTTTAGTGCTTTGAAAATGATAATAATCATTACTTCGGATTGTTTTTAAGCGTTGAATTTTGACAAACTTGTCCAATCTAAGCTTTGCCTACACAATAATGAAAATTAAGTCACTTTTTAGAATCAGTGAATATCTACTTTAATCACATTATCTGACCTCTTTTAACGTTCGACCATTAATCTAACAACCCACAAAGTCATGAATGCAAAATAGTTGAAATATAGTGATAAAAAAACTAACAAATCTCTAATTTCAGGCATATTGACCTCTATGAACTTTGATTTACTAAACCCAATATCTAATCATTTAGTCTCCTATGGTGATGCATACTACAACCAAATTGAAATTAGTTGAGATGTGTGTTGGGTGGAGGCATGAAAATTTACACAAACGGTAAAAGAAAAATGTTTTGAAGATTCAAATCATACCTGACTATAAAATATTATTTAAAGATCACGAACATGTTTACACTTAATATTTCGTGAATTTAAAACTGAAATGGAAGAAGTGTTTTAATATATTTCAGTAAAGGACTAGGCCAATATTAATTCTGAGCCAAAAATACTAACGTTTATGGTCCAATCATGATCAACCTTGATTTTTTTTTCTATTTGTTGACTCCATTTGTTCTTAAAACCTCTAAGTCTACCCGACTTCAAAGATTTTCTTAAGGAAAACATAACATACAATACAAATAAACAATACAATGCAATACAAAACACAGCCTAGTAGAATATAAACAAACAATTTTGATGCAACATGTTTATCACTAGGAAAGAGCTGATCATCCTTCAAGATAATGATCTTGGTTGGTGTGATAGAGAGGGAGGATCCAAAGAAAGTTAGGTGATCACATAGGCAGAGGGTTGCAGTCGGCTTGGAGAGAGGACCAACCTGTTGAGGATGCATGGATATAAATGGTGAGAATCATATGAAACTAATATAATTAAAGTTTATTACCAAGCATGGAATAGGCCTGATCAACAAATCTAATACTTAAATACGAATTGTTTGTAGTTACAAACACAGAATGGAAATTGGAAATCAGCTGGTACATCATGACCACAGTAACACTGGAAGAGTGTAGTAAGAAAAATAACTTTGTTTTATAAACGGGATTTATAAATTGCAAATGGATAAGAAATTCTGTCAGGTCATGGCAGAGATTTGCTTTTATACATGGATGAGTGAAATATGAAGCACATCACATTTCTAAATAAGATAGGAATGGATCATCAGTAAAACCGTTTCTACTACAACACTGAAACGGTCCCATAACAAATGATCTGCAATGCTGTATTCCCCATACCTTACATCCTGTGCTGTCCCATTCCTGCTGGTCTTCATTCCAAAAAATACATTGTGATGTGTAAATGGAAATAGATAGTGAGATGTTCTCATTTTCATAGACAGGCTGATCTTTACCATCATATGGACTGATTAAAATGCCATCTGCACCTGCACATCAAAACAGAGAAAATGAAATGAACATTGTTAGTAATGAAATGTCTCTGCTCTATTGGTGAAGAGAAAATTGGAATGTAGTGAATATGATTTCCAAATCAACACAAGTTCTATGGAAAGATGATTTACTCTCTTGCATAATGGCACATGCACTGAAGTTTATAACTATGGTAGCCTTTAACCGATATCAAACTGGAATTGAATTGTACTGTTTATTCAGAATAATAATAATATGGTAAAAATATGGTAATAATATGGTAATAATATGGTATATATATATATATATATATATATATGTGTGTGTGTATGTGTGTGTGTTCAAATAACAAATACAACATATACAAGCATCCAAAAGCATTCGCTCAGATCCAGCTGAGGTGTGCGGCTGGTCATTGTTCAAAACTCATCTGCCACCAACAAATGAATTAATAAGTGAAGGTTGAAGATTTGTCAATCTGTTGGTTAAGCGATTTGGAGTCGCCGAAACCACTGGCCCGTCTCCGTGGTCTAGTGGTTAAGGCACTGGCGTTCATAGCTAAAAGCTCATGTTTGATTCCCGGCAGAGACATTTTTTTCAACCTTTGCAAAAATTCCAAAAATGGTAGGGCAGCCCTGAGGAACTTTGATTCATGCTACACTATTATTCTCTCAATTGATCTCACATATATATATATATATTTATATATATACATATATGCAGCAATGGAAATACCCACATGAGAGTCCACTCCAGGGTAGGGCCCCCGGGGTAGACCAACCCCAGGCACAGGGAACTTAAACATTTCATGTATGTTTTTTAAACTTAAACTGTTTAAGTTTCCTAATCAATCCGAGGTTGGTCTACCCGGGGATCAACCCAACCCCGGGTAGACTCTCAGTGGGTGTCTCCATTGCTGCTACATGCACATCTATATGCAGCAATGGAAATACCCACATGAGAGTCCACTCCAGGGTAGGGCCCCCGGGGTAGACCAACCCCAGGCACAGGGAACTTAAACATTTCATGTATGTTTTTTAAACTTAAACTGTTTAAGTTTCCTAATCAATTCGAGGTTGGTCTACCAGGGGGATCAACCCAACCCCGGGTAGACTCTCAGTGGGTGTCTCCATTGCTGCTACATGCACATCTATATGCAGCAATGGAAATACCCACAGGAGAGTCTACCTGGGGTAGGTTTCTACCAGGTACATGTAGGCCAACCCCGGGTTGACTGGGGAACTTAAACATTTTTGGTATTTTTTTACATACAAGCCAATAGCAAGATTGTGTCTCGCCCACCCGTGATTCAATAACACGAAAGTTTCCCCAAGTACATCCCGGACCAAGTTTGATGTCACAAAGTCTTGCAGGTAAACTTTAATGACTGACCTAAACTGACCTTTAACCTTACCATGTGACCTGACGGCACAATAGCATGAATGTACCCCTAGTGCATCTATCAATTTGGGTTGCTATCGGAGCAACACGTGTCAAGATATGTGTCACAAGAGAGTCTTGCAGGTAAACCTTAACCTTTGAAATAAAATGACCTTTGACCATACCATGTGACCTCCAATAACACTATAACATGAAGGTCCCCCAAGTACATGTACATCTATCACCCAAGTTTAGTTGAAAAGAGAGCAACAGTTGCAAAGTATTTTTTGTCATAAGAGAGTCTTGCAGGTAAACTCTTAACATTTGACATGAAATGAGCTTTGACCTCACCATGTGACCGCCGACAGCACCGCAACATGTTATCGCTAGTGCAGCTATTACCCAAGTTTGGTTGCCATTGGACCAACAGTTGTCAAGAGAGGGGAGGGTGCAGGAAGGGAGAGTCCCCCCCCCCCTCCCATACAAAGTGTGGAAGTTTGACATTTCTTTGTCACTGTTCCTTGTCTGCTCCTCTTCTTGCGTCCTCTTAGCTTTTTCTCTTCTTGTCTTTTTTTGGGGGGGTGACCACCCCGCATTGCCTCCCTGGCTACATGAGTTTCAAGAATTAAGAAAACAAGAAATGACAGAGGAAAAGCAAATTCAAGAATTTGAAAACATCTGTAACATATGACCTCCAATGACCTTTCACCTTATCATGTGAAGTCCAACATAACATGCACTTCCCCTTAGTGATCTGCAACCCAAGTTTGACTGAAAAGTGTGACACGGTTGCAAAGTTTTGTGTCATAAGAGAGTCTTGCACGTAAACCTTAACCGTTCAACGTTTGACCTGTAATGACCTTTGACCTGACCATGTGACCTCTGACTGGACCATAACATGCAGGTCCCCTTAGTGCATCTACAACCCAAGTTTGATAGATAAGTGTCACACGGTTGCAGAGTTTTGTGTCATAAGAGAGTCTTGCACGTAAACTTCAATGTTTGACCTGAAATGACCTTTGACCTTACCATGTGACCTATGACTGGACCATAACATGCAGGTCCCCTTAGTGCATCGACAACCCAAGTTTGATAGATAAGTGTCACACGGTTGCAGAGTTTTGAGTCATAAGAGAGTCTTGCACGTAAACTTCAACGTTTGACCTGAAATGACCTTTGACCTTACCATGTGACCTCTGACTGGACCATAACATGCAGGTCCCCTCAGTGCATCTACAACCCAAGTTTGATTGAACAGTGTCACACAGTTGCAGAGTTTTGTGTCATAAGAGAGTCTTGCACGTAAATTTTAACGTTTGACCTAAAATGACCTTTGACCTTACCATGTGACCTCTGACTAGAGCATAACATGCAGGTCCGCTTAGGGCATCTACAACCCAAGTTTGGTTGAAAAGTGAGTCACGGTTGCAGAGTTTTGTGTCATAAGAGAGTCTTGCACGTAAACTTTAACGTTTGACCTGAAATGACCTTTGACCTTACCATGTGACCTCTGACTGGACCATAACATGCAGGTCCCCTTAGTGCATCTACAACCCAAGTTTGGTTGAAAAGTGAGTCACGGTTGCCAAGTTATCTTTCATAACGTTTGTGACGGACGGACGACGGACGGACGACGGACGGACGACATTTGGATCCCTTAGTCTCGCCTTCACCTCCGGTGGGCGAGACAAAAATGGTTTAAGTTTCCTAGTCTACCCGGGATTTTTAACTCTCATGTGGGTATTTCCATTGCTGCATATATATATATGTATAGCACAGCTAACATACAAATATACTCATACTGCACTTCACAAAGTATCATACCATTACCTGGGCTGTAGCATACACTATGAACATGATGGACAAAGAAAGCGGACAAAATAAACAACCCCTCATTCTACCCTTCACAATGGTTCTGGTAGTTAAAAGAACATCCCTTCACTGCTATTATCTAAAATATGTGGAACAGGTGTAACATGCATATTCACCTGGAACTACATGATTAAACATAATAGCTGTGAAGGGATGTTCTTTTGACTACCAGAACCATTGTGAAGGGTAGAATGAGAGGTTGTTTATTTTGTCCACTTTCTTTGTCGGTCATGTTCATAGTGATAGCTGCCATGAGAAAGTGCTAAAGCAGGAATTTCTTCCTACTGGGTACCCACTTATTACACCTGGGGGGTGTTTCATAAAGCTGTTCTTAAAGTTACGAATGACTTTACGAACAACTTGAATATGGCAAGCTAAATGGGATTCTCAATCATTATAAATTTCAACAGCTAAAGGTGAAATATGCAGACATAGATTAACATTACTATTGTTTACAAACATTTTTATTGCGAAGTACCTGTTTTGCCACAATTCAATTGAGATTATGCGAAATGCAGTTGCACTTTGTTAAACGTCAGGAAAATCTATTTGGGCATCCCATTAGGCACTTCATTTTCCAGTCATTGGTAAAGTCATGCATAACTTTACGAATAGCTTTATTAAACACCCCCCTGGGTGGAGAGTGGCAAATGTGGATTAATGTCTTGCCAAAAGACACTAATTAGTGCCAGGCCTGGATACGAACCCTAATCCCTTTGATTGAGAGTCAAGTGACAGAACCACTACACCATGACAGTGAATTGACTACTAAATAGTATGAGCCCTTGCATATGTGAACAAGAACATGTGGGCCTAAATCAGGTTTCAGGAAGATTTACCTTTCAAGTCAGCAGCAGAAACACTCCAAGTGAAATTAGCAGCAGTGTCATAGGCCTCATTGCTGACACTTACTACAGTAAAATTTTCCAAACAATTGGCATTCTCATCGATGCTAATATCGGCTGTGCAGATAGATAGGGCAGCAAATGGCTCATTCTCAGCTGTGACTTTGAGGTATATAGCTCCATCCTCAGGCACTAATGAGTGGTTGACAAAAAGAAAAGCCGAGAAGTCCTCACCGACATGGGTGGAGACTGGATCTCTTGACAGGGGTCCTTTCACTGGTAGGTACACACTGATGTCAGCAGACAAGTCTTGGACTGCATATTAACAAATAATTAGATACATGCATGTCAAGTAACTTAAAGGTAACATTCAATATTCAAATACATTTTACACAACAAGAATTCAATGTCTTATTTGACCAAGAGAACATACTGGTACACTTTTGTGGAAAGTATTAGTGGTTTACCCCAATTCAAATTTTTATGGATGATTTTACCTTCTAATGTACTGTGATCCGCTTTCAGTTCGATTCCTACAATACTGGAGTTTAGAGATTTTCCATCAGCTCCCCAAGTAAATGGGTTCCATCTCAAAGCTGTCATCTGCAACAGAGCAAAGCTCAGAATCTTATTCAACTCATTTATCACTTCCATTATAGACTAAGAGATCTAAAAATGTTCAGTACATGTAATCACTGTTTTTCAATGCTCACTATTTGTTGTCACAAGATTGTTTATTTGTGTCATATGTAAGTTAAATAGGGACCTGTTACTCGGCAAGCTCAGCTCTTAATATGTTCCCCCATACTCTTTTATATTGTATGCGCTTACTATTACTGGAAATTACTTACTGCATTAAAATATGTTGTATTGTTATTACTTGTATACTTCACTTTATACATATGTTTTGTGTTATATTACTGAATGGATTTAAGTTGAATGTGGAAATAAAGAAATCAAAATCAAATCAAATCAAGTGTAAACAATAGGCATCATGGACAGATCTTTGCCAAGTCAAAAAAAAAAAAAA
>CM057158.1:11048717-11098928 GCA_029962745.1 Echinometra lucunter | reverse complement strand
TTTACCACTTTTGAATAAAAAAAATTGAAATAAAATCTTATGGCAAATAATGTTTTAATGCTTTTCTTTTATTTTAAGGAAGAAAAAAAGCTAAAATAGCGATAATTTTATAATTTTACTTTTTGATACAATAATACAGATTTTTGAGGTTGATAACGCTCTTCTGCTAGATTTCGCTGCTACTACTGTAGATCCACTCCACTCTGTTGTATACTGTGTGTACTGTCGATGTCGCGAGTCGAGTCGGCTATCATCATGCGATGAAAAATGACCGCCTCGTCGGAGTCCGTGAAAGTGAACAAAGTTGGACCAGGTATGATTTCAACTATGAAATTTAATAATTACTTATTTGAAATGATAATTAATCAAATTTGGCAATTGAGGGGAATAAGGGACCGACTGTCTGCATGCAAATTATTGTCTAGATTCTAAGCTTAACCTCCTAACTTTAATTTTTGCCAACTCGCGCCTGTGCCTGCGGCCCCTGCAGCAGCCCGCATGCGTGTGAAGTTTACTTCGGCTCGTTTTCCGATCGTTCTGGGGCTAAAAACTTAAAAGAAGACAATGAAAATAAATGAAGACAATCTTACTGTTAGGCATTTTCTTTGTGATCAAATCCAATAACTCATTAAAACTGTCAGCAGTATCGTGAAATATGCCCGCTCTAAAAATGTTCTAAGTTTCTTAGGGTTAGCCGGTTGGGTAACAACACCAACACTCGTCTCGAGTAGATCTAGACTTAGCCCCGGAACGCTGCTAGGGCTACGCGTTCGGGCTGCCGCAGTAACATAGCCATAACTTTATAGGCCAGACATACTACATTCTTTTTGCCTTTTCTTTTATGATAGGAGAGACCAGCCATTTATGACTTATGTCATACTTGTAAGGATCCTCCAACTAATTTGTACAATTTTATTGTTTGATTGTAAAAAACCTTTTTATCTTGATGTGGTTTGTAGTGATATGAAATGAAAATGAAAATTACATTTGACATTTTTGTAGGGTTAACACATGATATCTGGGAAACAAATCTAAAGTCATGGACATTGATAATTGAAAAAAAAAATCAAATAATTTGCATGACTTGTCAACCTCTATATGCCATTCACATGAAATTTATAGTTTGAACATGAAATTATGTCTTGTTTTTCAAAATTTTGAAGAAATCTCCATCATTGACATTGTTATTTCTTTTTCTTTTCAGTAACAAAGTTAGAGCCTGTTGAACATCAAACTCCTGTAGCCCCTATGCCCAGGCAAGATCAACAAATTGCTCATGGCTCAACCTCCCAGCCAATCTTCACCATCTAAACAGAGAACATTGTCGCCTATCTCTGGAATAAAAGAGCTGCTAAAGATAGTGATCCAGATGCTGGGCAGAAAATGCTTGGTAGGTTTTATGTTTGTTAATAGGTCAAGTCCTACCCACGTCAGCTTTTAAACTCCTATTGGCTAGTCATTACCGCCGGAAAAGCTTCAATAGCTTTTGTGTGTATTGGCCTGCATTTTGGTATGCTCGATAATTCATACATGAGAGGAAAAGAATTATTAAAAATTTCAATTTCAAGTCTGAATCCCCAAATCTGTGGCACATTAAGAGTTGAAGAGTCCCTGAATCAGATAATCTAGCAAATTTAAGAAAATTATATCTTGCTTAGGGCAATTTTGTTGTTTGCTTTTGACCCCTGCAATGGTGAATGTTTGATAGCCTACAGTCACACACAAGTTTGATCTTATGTGCTCCAACCTCTTTGTAAGGAAATTAAATAAAAAAATCAGAGAGTGAAAGTTGAGTAAAATTAGCCATTGGCATGACTGGATCAAAATTATAAAAATTTACATTTAAATAAGGATATTGCATGTACATGTATGATTTAACAATTTTCATATCCCCCCTCAGAAGAGTGAAAGTTGAGTAAAATTAACCATTGGCATGATTGCACCAAAATGACAAAAAATTACATTTAAACAAGGATATTGCATGTACATGTATGATTTAAAATTTTCACATCCCCCCTCAACATAAAATCACTTAATTGTTTAAGCCATGTAGGTTTGCATTTTCATATATTTTACAAAATTATAAATCTTTGCACTTTTAGTTTTGAGTTATTGCAAAAATACTTTTATTTTTATACTTCTTTAATAAAAAAAAAACATATTTGTTATTGTTATCTTTTAACTTTTTTTTCTTTTCAGAAGATTCTGTTGATCAAAGTCCTGTAGCCCCTAGACATTCAAAATATTGCTCATGTCTCAACCTGCCATGCCACCCTTCACCACCTATAAAGAACAAAGCACATCACGGCCTTTGTCCGAAATGTAAAGAGCTGCTGATACTGAACCAGATGCTGTTCAGAAAATGCTTGGTAGATTTTATTTCTTTTAGGTCAAGTCTTACTTGCTTTTCAAGCAAATTGAATAATCAGAGAAAAATGTGTTTAAGTATTAATGTTTACTTATTGCTTCCAATCATGTAAATGATTAAAACATTAACCATAATTTACTGATGACCATCACCTTCCATCCATACTCCTAATTCCGCAATATCATATTTTTTTTCATTTTAACATGTCTGTAGTATTGAATTTAGAAGTGCATTCTTAATAAACTAAAGGTTTGCATTAGGACGTACCTTTCCTACTTTTCTTCTTGATGTTAATTGTATATACATTATACTTTATAACTCAAGTAATACTTATTCTGGGGTACAATATTCTTATGTAGATGTGTAAGAGATTCAGCAAATGTAAGATGTTTCACCATCACTCATTGTGTTTAATGTTTATTTGATTTAATATGAGCAGGTGGATGGATATACTGTATTGACTGTGCAAAATATGAAAATTTTCATTTATTAGACTTGACAAAGTAAGAAGACTTAAAGGGAAAGTTCACCATAATGATTTGAATAAATAAGTTTCATAAGTATGCTAATGAGTTGGCAAATGATGTTGCACACTCCCATTTCTTTGTGTATTTTATTCATTAAAAAATGTAAGGATGGACCTGCCATTTTAGTATACAAGTAAGTCACCAGCCCATTCACTGCCGTTTATCTCGTCAGTGCTGGTGACTTCTTTCCACTCTCATAGACTTTGTACACAGTGCGAGCGCACACGCGAGAAGAGAGGTGACTTATTTCACGATAAGGCCATTGGCTGAATGATTTATAAGTTTAAAATGTGTGAAATTCCAAGCTAATTATACTTTGAAATTAAATGTCAGATTCCCATGAAAATTTACAGCACCTTTGATTCGGAAAACAGATTCGTTCTAGGTCAGTTCTTCCTTTGGGTTGGATTGGATTGGATGGGAAATTCATTCATTGCTTCACTTCATTTGTACAAACTATTTTAATTTGTGAGACAGTAGTTAGAATTAATTATTTCTATTATGATACTTATATCATTGTGATTATTTCTTCAGTCTTCTTAAAGAAAGTTATCTAATTTTTTTAATAACTCTAGAAATTAGCTTTACTTTTTTCTTAACTATACATACACTGTATTATATGTATCTTTCTCTCTTACCTTTTGAAATATAAATGTATGAATATAACTAGATCCCATAAAAAGATAGTGGTCAGTTGTGAGAAATGAAATGGCAATGCATCAGTTAGCTTATCAAGCTGACCATTTTAACCTCTATTACCGAAATTGGTTTGAAATCGGTGTGAAACTGACTTGATAACACCTAAATAACCAATTTGAGCCAAGGGAGCTCCCCATACAAAGCGAAACAGAAACTGCCATTTCACATCAAATACTTCCTTTTTTATTGTACCCTATTCTTCTGTTATTAAATTTGGTTTGATTTTTAAATTGTACAAGTAATTAGGGTTTAATAAAATCAGTGAAAGTGAATAATTCAACTCGCAATATGTAAGTACAGTCGTAGCCTTGATGATTTTTAAAGCACAATAAATAAAAAATAGTTTTATAATTTGAATGTACAATTATACCTGTCTATCTTTTATTCTAGGGCGTAACTTGGATGAATTGAATCGTAAATCGAAAGAGCCTGGGAACAGAATATGAGAGAGTAAGAGTATGCAAAAGAAGAAAAAAAAGATGAGAGAGAATATTAAATACCTGGGATAGTGAGGTTTCATAAAAATGGGAGAGAGAAGAAAAAAAAAGTCCGGGTGATAGAAAGAGTGGGGGAGAGTGAGGGAGGAAGAGAGAAAAAAAATATAAAGAGAGGGAGAAAGGGTGAAATAAAAAAGTTTCCAAAGAGGTTAAGTTGGGGGAGGGGTATCAATATCATTCGATGTGATGTTCCCTATTTAATGAGAATTACACTACCTCCTTCGCCTTTCCGGCAGCCTCTTTGGAGAAGGTTAAAATGACATATGAGGTCTCAATAGAAGTGGTGGTGATGTCAAATTCAAATTAACTCTGCTCTCCTCGCAAAAAAAATAATCAAATCAAGATAAATGAATCCATAAATACATAAAGTAATTAACTAATTCATTCATGCATGTCATGAAAAAAACTAACCCTGAAATAAATTGAAGTGGTAAATATTTGAATAAATGGGTAAGAAATACAAGATAAATTCATAAATAACCAAAATCAGTGATAGGCTGGAAAATTTTTTTTTGAATACATGTCGAAATGTTTGCCCCTAACATTCGCCGTCCGTTTTGTTGTAGTGGTTCGTTTGTTTGTTTGTTTGTTTGTTTTTGTCATTATAGTAAATTAAAAGTATGTAAAATTCATGCCCTGTCAGCGCTTCTACGTCATCAAGCACGTAAGTCCAGTGCTGGGAGCTAGTCTACCCCCTCTGTACCTTACCTGGGCAGGCGCTAGCTATACCGTACCGTGAACAAAGCTTAGCAGACGACGCATCATATTGATATGGCATGTTGATGGATCAGCGCACAGATTTTATTCAATTTCAGTAGTACGCCCGCAGCGAGGGAGAGGTACCCCCTATCCCGAAATGCAATGCGTGTGGTCACAAAATCAGCTTGGCAAAAACGTCATGAATTTAGCACACTGGTAAAATCACTGATAACAGTGGTCACTAATTACTGAAGAATTATAGATTTTAGAAACATATTTTTCAAGGTAATAAATACTTAATTTTATTTTGCATAATTTATGGTTTCAATGTATATTTTTAGTTATAATTCAACAAATCATAATCTTGTCATAATTCCTCTTTTTGTTTTCATGTCGCTACTACTCCGTCATTGTATTATATCGCTTTAATGCTAGGAGTCCACTGGGCCGGCGCCAGTTCGCGCCAGTTCGCGCCAATGCAATTTGCTGTGGCGCCTAGTGTCGCCAATAAGGTGCCTAGTGGCGTGCAGTGGCTCAAACTGCCTCCCAACTGGCTCGTGGTGGCTCGTAACGGCGCCAAATTTGAATTTGGCGGCAAGGAAATTTCACATATCAATTTGTTTGCGCTCCTTTTTTGCAGCGCGTAGCGTGTTAAATTATTTCCCTATGGAGAATAATAGAAAATACGCCGTTTTTAAGGGATTTGCTAAGATATCTCCCAAACGCGTCAACAAGGTGATCTATCAAAACAGAATAGAATAGAGCAGATTCTCACCTTGAACATGATATGATTTTCATTTAATTTTAGTCAAATTAAGTTCTGTCACTTTTGAGGTTTTTGGAACCTTTCTTGATGATTTTGGAAATCCATTTGTACATGAGCCAATGGGCAAGTGCGGGAAACGAAACGTTTGGTGCGACTTCACATTGTTGTAAAAAAATATATACGTCACAATAGACCCTATCAAAAAAAGACATTTTGCAGAAAATGCTGTAGATTGCGAATACCTAAGAATGATTTTGATTGGATAAAAAAAACCTCTGTCACTTTTCACATTTGCAAAAGCTTTTGCAATTGGGTCACTATAGTTTGGCGGGTTCAGCCGATGGCATTGTGTGTACACAGTATAGTACACAGTACACACGCATAGCTAGGCAACTCAGCGCGTGAAGAATTTTGGCAAGGAGGTGAGAGTAAAAGAGGAAAAAAAAAAAAAGCACAAGCCAATGAATGCAAGTGATCAAGAAGAGTTACAAAACTGAAGGGAGTGAGAAAACAAGGAAAGTGAGAGGGAAATTTATGAAAACAAGTAATGCGAGGAAAAATGACAAGAAAAGGAGAGAAAGGAGAAGAAGTGAAAACACGCAGCTGAGTGCGCTCACGATATGTAAGTTGAACACCCCTGCACCGCAATGTAGCAGCCCGCCACTATACACGTAGACTGCCTGCACGATGCGAAGACAGCGGCGCGTATTAGTGACTGTGCGTTAAACGTCCCATTTCTATGCCTTATAAGAGGAGCGTTTTTTGTACACAACAAATTGATATGAAATGTTTAAAATTTTCGTCGCGCCACTTGCATCGAGCAATCAGCGCGAAGTGTCCACCAAGTGGCACCAAATGGCGCAAACAATCCGCCTATTGGAATCCACTGGAATGTAATGGCGCACGCCATGTGACACCTAGTTTATTCCACTTGGCGACACACAACATGCCGAGCGGACATTAATTCGGCGCCACAGCGAGCCACTACGCGCCAATCACATAGTCTTTGGCGCGAACTGGCGCGAACTGGCGCCGGCCCAGTGGACTCCTAGCATAAGGTTTTGTTTGCATGACTACCAAAATGTGCGCGCACTTCAACTGCTTGCGCGTATGAAGTGAACCTTCCTAATAGCAACACTGAAAAGTGTTGACGCCCTCTACGTTCGTTGCACTGCACTTTCAATACATGTATGTATTACGCTGTTTCCCAGTACAGTAGGCCTACTATGCCCATAATCATCATGGCCACAAAATATTTAAAATCAAAATGTACAAACAGAAAATGCTTCCAAAATGTGCCACTCCCCCTCCATGAATTTTGGATTGAAAAATAGAGCTAAAGGGTGTTTGCTCTTGTATAAGTCCTTCCGAATTTAGGCTTCAAAGAGACGGACCAGTATATCTAGTTTAAAAAATCATTTTGTTTTTCGTTTTCGAGGGGGATCCGAGGGGCGTCACTAGGAAAAGATTTTGTGCCCCTCCCACCCCCTCCCCCATGTGAAGTCCTGAATATGACAGTGAAGCGGGCATGAATCATGAATAGGGAAATTCATATATTATTTTGTCAAGCTTCCTTCCCCTATCTTCCCATCTCTCTCTCTCTCTCTCCCTCCCTCTCTCTCCCTCCCCCTTCTATCACCCCTCTTTCTCCCATTTCAAAGCTACATTCATTGTCCTATATTCATATTCCTTTGCCCCATTTGATTTTGATTTTCTTTGTACATGATCTATATTTATGTAATGACATGAACATATACATTATCATATCAACAACAACAACAAAAAAACATACCCTCCATTCTTGTCTCAGTGAAACATGCTCTCTTTAATCATAATACTTCCTTCAAACATCAAATCAGTACTTCAGACGACTTAAGCCTTTAATTTCAAAAGAAATTAATTTGCATTTCAGTTCATTAAACAACATGGCTAAAACATACAACTTAACAAGTTATATGATTTCAAATTATTCCATGTGACTGTATAGGCCAATAAGCTTTAATAGTCATTTCTGGTATACTAAAAACCAGCTTCAGCAATAACAATGGAAACAATTTCTTGCAAAAATTAGACTGAAGTCCGATTTTATGATGCAATGTAATTTGCATCTGAAATACAAATACTAGCAATCAGCTTTACATTAGTTCCACATCTGAAATTTGGTAATTGAAAATATGTTAATCCATTTAGATACTAAATTCATGAAACAAATACTAAGACATAAGGCAACAGAATATCAATGAAAGCTATAAAGGAATGATATACGCGTAATTAGAATGTCATTTTCGAACCTTACTCAATATAACCGATGATATATTTTGATATAACATGTTCATCCTAATGCTATTTTATCTTAAGTCTGTCAATTTCAAGTCTTAAATATCTCACGTATATACGTATGGTTGAAGTTATATCGATCTCAAGGTCTTTTTAATGCACTGGTACACCGCTTTACTAGATCTTAGAAATTACACATTGCATTACATTTCGTGTGTTATAACCATTCTATAATAGTCCATTAGGTTCATTCTATTGACATCTATTTAAATGTCTGTCTCAAATTAATGTCATACTTCATTTACAGATCACTAGCATACATGTACTCGAAAAGGAAATTTTTTATCATAAGGGGACTTGGTAACTAAAAAAAAAAAAAAAAAATGAAGTTTATGGCCTCCATGCTGTCAAGGCATGTAATTATGTTATAAATGAAGCCCTGAAAATACAACTCAAACGCATCATCATGAGCTTTTTATAAAATAAATAATAAAAAGTGAGCGAAATGCAAGGCCAGACTGTTTCCCTCATAGACTGATGTTTAAGTGTACCCCAGTACGGTTTCATAAATGGCGGTATGTACATTATACACGTTGGCTTATATATCTTGACAGTTTTCTGGTTTTGAAAAATATTCCTGTGTGTTTGTTTATCCCTTCTATCCCCTCTGAACATCTTAACAAAGCTCACACATTAATATGCAAGAGTTGTTAAATCACAAAGTTATAAAATCATTTTGATATTTGTCTGAATTTACTCTCCGTCAATGGCAGATATTGCAGTCATGACAGTACATGTTCATGAAGTTTGACATTAATCAAATAGAAAATTGTACATTACTTTGTCACTTGCAGGGGACACAGTTTCCAAAATTGTAATCTTCAAAACATCAAGGTAAAACGTTGAAATCACTAAGATCAGATTTGATTGTTTAATCACTCTGCAGTGCTATATATACTGTGACAAAACTAAATTATTAGCTGAATTCAAAGGTTTCTAGATATTTTGTTTAATCACTCTGCAGTGCTATATATACTGTGACAAAACTAAATTATTAGCTGAATTCAAAGGTTTCTAGATATTTTCAAAAGCAACCCTGTGCATTAATAGCTTAAATAACCTCATTATTTACCTATTCCTTGTCAGATAACACACCATGTCCACGCAGAAGTTCCGCATTTCTGAAAATTTAATGACTTGTTTCATTTGCCTGTTGGTGAGTATTTTCCTTCTTTTTGTGAATTTTCTTCTGATGTGGTTTATGATGAAGTCAATGTATCCATACTTAAAAAGGTGTAAAAGAATAGGACAACTTGAAATAAATGAATAGGTATTAATATCTAAGAGTATGAATCAAACTGTTTGCACTCAAATAAAACCATACTAGGGTCCATGATAAAACCATATCCTGACTTATAGCTGGTGAGCAGTGCTGCTGGTAAGCTTATTTAATTCAACTGAAATTCCAAATCAGCTTGAAGTTACCCTTTCGTAAATGTTATATTCTGTTTCATTGATGTTATTAAATATGAAAAACTAACTGTTACTATTAACTTGGAAAGTCAAAGGTCCTGAATGTGTTACATCATTAACATGGATGTTGCTAGGTCCTGGGTGTGTTTCACCATTAGCAGGGATGTTGCTAGGTCCTGGATGTGTTTCACCATCAGCAGGGATGTTGATAGGTCCTGGATGTGTTTTATCATTAGCGGGGTTGTTGCTAGGTCCTGGATGTGTTTCACCATAAGCAGGGATGTTGCCAGGGATATCGCTAGGTCCTGGATGTGTTTCACCATGTGTTTCAACATTAGCAGGGATGTTGCCAGGTCCTGGATGTGTTTCACCATAAGCAGGGATGTTGCCAGGGATATCGCTAGGTCCTGGATGTGTTTCACCATGTGTTTCAACATTAGCAGGGATGTTGCCAGGTCCTGGATGTGTTTCACCATTAGCAGGGATGTTGCTAGGTCCTGGATGTGTTTCACCATTAGCAGGGATGTTGCTGGGTCCTGGATGTGTTTTATCATTAGCAGGGATGTTGCTAGGTCCTGGATGTTTCGTTATCAGCAGGGATGTTCCATTATAAGCATTGATGTTCCTAGCACAAACCTCAGCAGGTAGAGATACATTAGTGACGACCTTGTTGGCGGCACAGCCTAACAAATGAGAATGAAAGTGGGGGAAAAAGTGATACATAATCTGATGGCAATATGAAAAGAAACCAATACAATTTTCAGTTTTATCCATCATTTTCTAGATTATTGCTTTTCAGAAATATATAACCAAGAATATGGCTTACATAATAATACCTCTCAACCTTTCGACCTTAGAACAGAAACAAATAAAAAAATGATGAAATGATTAATTGCCGTAAAATGTATTTGCCAAGATGAGTGAATGAACACAATATTTTTTTTCTCGATTACGATTATTTTCGTGTTCAAAGTAACAGGAAGAATGGAATACACAAGGGGTTAACATCACAGCATAACCCTTGTATATCATTATTACAGAGAAGTATATTTGCTTACCAATTGCTGATATGATACTGAATGTGATCCTCGTCATCCTCGTCATCATCACTGTCATCTGAAAATGTGGTTTGTGTTGGGCCTATCATGATGACCACGTTGAGAACTTTCCCGTCCACCATCTATTCCTTCTTCTCAACCTTACTAGTGTTCCCTTTCTTATCTTTGGAGTGGGCTTTCTCTTGGATGACACATGAGGTCCAACATTAACATAGGCAGCCATCTCTTTTCCACTTGCCAAGTACATCAAAATGTTCTATTTTGGAAATAAAGATGGGAGAGAAAAACAGAGGTTTTCATCTCAGGTGACGAACCTTTCACAGAAAGTATATAGTCCTACACCTGAAGCTTGCCAACTTTACATCTATAGTTTTACTCTACGAATCATGAGCAAAAACAGTTTATGAAAAAGATTTATCCGCTGTTAACATTAAGATGACCAAATGAAATTAAGAAAAGAGCCGAGGGTGATTGATTTTTTTAATTAGATTATTTTAAAAAAACTCAACAAAGTAAATAGAGGACCTTACCTTTTCCCCATTTTCATATTTCACCTTTCTGATAAAAGACCACACACTATGCAGACTCTGTGAAAGAAAGAAACAAAACATGTTCATAATATTTTTGACTGAACAATGAACAAGCCTACCTTTAGACTGTTGTTTATTCTTTACTGTGGTAAGAGAACAAAATGTATTTTTTTAAAATCCTCTTTGGGTGGATAAGATATCGAATTACTTTTATTACATCTTTAACAATTATAAGACCTCCCAATCTGCAAAGACATAATTATCAGATCCAGTGGTTTCACATTTTCTGGTGAACTGTTCCCATGAACACCCCTCCTCAGTCCAATTACATGCGTATTAGAAGTTCTGACCAAGGATAAGCTCTCACTCTGATGATTTAATTGGTCCAAGCCCTGTCATATTGAAAGAAAATATAGATTTACAGAATACAGATCTGTCTTCAAAAAGAGGGGTCAATCTGAAGTAGATGTTGAATTACTAAAGTAACTAAGACCTCCAGTAGGCCCTACAAAGTATCAGCAATATTTATACATGTATTTTTTAAAAACCTAGTAATGCCAGAACTTAGAAGTTAATAAGCCTACAAGCTAGCAGATCTAGACTATGATTTGTTCATTATGCATGACCGTATAGCCTAGGTAACAGGGGCATGCAGTGTTGCCTCCGATCCCCCAGAAATTCTTAAGACTTTACATTCTTTACCAAAAAATTCCCCCCAAATCCCCCAAAGATTGCATCAAATCTCTCTATGCCCATCATTGGCTCCTTTGTTTAGATACTTTTGATACTTTTTTGTTTAAACCCCTTTGTTATATTCTTGCCCCCCTCCCCCCCCCCCGAAAAAAAATCTGCAGGGATCTAGACTACAGCCAGGTTATCATCGTCATTATCGTTATCATCAGTATTATTATCATCATTATCATCTTATATTATCATTCAATAGTACATGAATCACAATGATTTGGATTGTACGAGGCGTCTTACTCCTGAGTCTTACTCTTAGATTATGAAACCCATCCTCGAGGAAGCCATTATTCGCAATGTGCGGGACTACATGGATCGCTTGGGGGAAAAGTGATTTGTTTTTGTGTTTTGCTTCGGTTCTAGGTTAAAAAGAAACATATTATGGGCAGATCATCACACCTTCAATATAATAATACTTTAAAATGACATTCTACTTACTTCTACATCAGTGAAAACGATGAAAACGGGAATAATTCCTATTCAGTGCCAGTTCGTGAAACCACAGCTCCAAATGTAGAGAAGACATGTTGCATCTACGCGCATTAACGTAAAACACGCGCGCTGCTGTTCGGATTTCACGAAGTGGCACTCAGTTAAGAGTGCCGGTTCGTGAAGTCCAAATTTCGCAGAATCGGGAATTTTTGGACACAGGTGATTTTTAACAATGCCTTTATCTCTAAAAATAATCAAGATCAGGAACTGAAATTTGGTGAACATGTAGATTTTTACATTGCCTTTCATAATATGTAAAAACCTCAAAACCCAAAATTTACACGTAAAATGGTTATTGTGCCGGTTCGTGATATCGGCGACGAATTGTTAACAATTTCTGATTTTGATTCAGTTGGTAACCAAGTTATTGAACAAACACTGAAATTAAGTTGATCTTCAGTAGATCTGGAACTAGTTGAACAGAACTTAGATATCTAGAGAGTAAAGGTCTAGATCCAGCTCTAACGTTGTTTTGACTATTTAGTCTAACGGTTATAGTGTTTAGTCTTTTCCTGGCCTTGGCCCTTGCCTTGGCTTAATTGGGACTAGCCTGGGATTTTAATTTAAGAATTATCTAATTTAGGCTTTTACTTTAGTTAAGGCAAACTGAAACTATTATCATTACAAGAGCAGGCTTAAGAAATGAAAATAAAATTTGAAATGTGTGCACGAAAATCGAAGCCCCAAATTTCAGCATTTGCTGTGGCTCTTGCCCTAGCCCTAGCCTAGCCTAGGCAGCCCGCCTCGGCTTTGCCCGAGTTGGCCGTGCCGTAGGCGGCGCTAGCTACAAATCAGCAGAGTGGATTTATAGAGAAAGTGGCGACACGCGTATGTACAAGCTATGGGGTGCGCGGTCAAAGGTCAAACATGGGGATCAAAATAGTTCCCTCCCAGTCTGTTGCGTCGTCTGCTACCTACATGAACAGAACGAAGGTGCCTTGCTGCCAGCTAGCAAGACGATATTTGATTGTATCCACTTTTTACTGGCAGTATGTATAAAGCTTCCCGAATGAAGGAAATGCAGCATAAAATCTCAATGTTTGATTCCGGTGAAAAAAAGTCTTCTGTTTTGAGCCAGAATGGCATTTACTAATGATTCCCCTGCATCTGTTCGTTACCACGATTGTTTTAAAATTCTTTTATTCAAACATAATTCTGAATTTTGTAAGCATACACTATACTGCTATGCTCAATCCATTTCCTTATGTGTCTGATCATCCTCTCTCTCTCTCTCTCTCTCTCTCTCTCTCTCTTTCAGTTTTCTTTTTGATAAGGATTAATATAAACTCATTTGATAATCATTTTTAGCAACTCTATTCTTGCAGACGGCAGTTCATCCCGGGGCTCGAATTTGGTGCCGACGGGGGTGTGCCGCTGAAGCCTTCATAACCGTACCCATATTTAATGGTCATTTTGGCAGAGAAGGGCACCCATTATTAGGGATTATGCACCTCGGATGTATAGGCCTACTCTAAAGAATAAAATTACCCATTTTTAACAAGTGAGGGGCATGTTAAGGGATTTCCCGACTCTCGGATGCATATCAATTTGTTGTGTACAAAAAACGCTCCTCTTATAAGGCATAGAAATGGGACGTTTAACGCACAGTCACTAATACGCGCCGCTGTCTTCGCATCGTGCAGGCAGTCTACGTGTATAGTGGCGGGCTGCTACATTGCGGTGCAGGGGTGTTCAACTTACATATCGTGAGCGCACTCAGCTGCGTGTTTTCACTTCTTCTCCTTTCTCTCCTTTTCTTGTCATTTTTCCTCGCATTACTTGTTTTCATAAATTTCCCTCTCACTCCCTTCAGTTTTGTAACTCTTCTTGATCACTTGCATTCATTGGCTTGTGCTTTTTTTTTTTTCCTCTTTTACTCTCACCTCCTTGCCATCTCTTCGCACATAATTTAATTACACACAACGTAAGTCTGGTGCATGAAAACGTGCAAAATTCTTCACGCGCTGCGTTGCCTAGCTATGCGTGTGTACTGTGTACTATACTGTGTACACACAATGCCATCGGCTGAACCCGCCAAACTATAGTGACCAATTGCAAAAGCTTTTGCAAATGTGAAAAGTGACAGAGGTTTTTTTTATCCAATCAAAATCATTCTTAGGTATTCGCAATCTACAGCATTTTCTGCAAAATGTCTTTTTTTGATAGGGTCTATTGTGACGTATATATTTTTTACAACAATGTGAAGTGGCACCAAACGTTTCGTTTCCCGCACTTGCCCATTGGCTCATGTACAAATGGATTTCCAAAATCATCAAGAAAGGTTCCAAAAACCTCAAAAGTGACAGAACTTAATTTGACTAAGATTAAATGAAAATCATATCATGTTCAAGGTGAGAATCTGCTCTATTCTATTCTGTTTTGATAGATCACCTTGTTGACGCGTTTGGGAGATATCTTACCAAATCCCTCAAAAACGGCGTATTTTCTATTATTCTCCATAGGGAAATAATTTAACACGCTACGCGCTGCAAAAAAGGAGCGCAAACAAATTGATATGTGTGCTCTAAACAATAGAATTGCTGATTTAAAAAAAATGAGGAGCATGTTCAGGGATTTTCCGACTCGAAACTATACCCCATGTTGAGGGATTTCTTCCAAAAAGCGGCTCAACTCAGCAACACACCCCCGTATACCATATTAGGCCCGTGCCCCTCCCCCCCCCCCCCCCGGCCAGTCCATTTCCTCAATACTGGGTGTCAATTGGTTAAATTTTATATCATGAAGTAATGCTGAAATCAGTTCACTCTACCATAACTCAACAATCTTTATTTCTTCTCTATAGCATATCTTCTATAACCACTCTCCTCTTTTGTTGTCTGCATTCTTTGATTATAAGAAATTCATTTTAAAAGAGTTAGCTTTGTTCCTCTCTCTCACTCTCTGTCATTCAACTCAAGAGAACTCTTCACGTTTTTGCCTTTTCTCTCTTTCTTTATATCTATCACTACTTCTACACTGTCTTCAGATCATCCCTTTTCTCTCTCTCTCACACATTCTGTCAATTTCCGATTTTCTGACCATAAATGTCCCCCCTCCCCAATCCTGCATATGCATTGAAAGACACACCCCTCTCCACAAAGCATTCTTGAAGTATAACATACTTTTAAACTACCAGGTTTTTTTTTAACATAATATGAAATAATCATTTATTCTAGTGAAATTATTGAAATGCTAAATCTGATTCAATGTCTCTATAATCAAATGCATGTTAATTCTATTAACACCCCCTCCCAAATAATAATAAAAGGGGGAAGGGAAACTCTTCAACCTTTGCATTAGGGCAGAAATTCCAAGGGGGGCATGTCCTCACAATCGAGTACCCACAATTTGGAAGGTGGATACATTTTATCAAACGTAGCTTCCTCCCCCACTCATTTTTTTTTTTTCGGGGGGGGGGGGGGATTTTTAACATTTTTTTTTTTCAGTGAAGTTTCAGATACAAGGAGACACCTATTGGAATTTCTTATGCTTCCCCTCACCTTTCAAGACAGATTTCCATCCATGAGTGTAGTACGTAGTTTTGGCAACTTTTATGAAAATCAGCTTCGATACTGCCCACATACTGACCAGTAGCAACTATTATCAATATAGACTTCTACTTTCTAAGTCATTACTTAGCATAAACGATCCGATTGTATTGGTGTTCATTGCGCTTACAACATATTGGCTTCCACCTCAAAAGGGAAGTTCATCTTCAATTATTTTGTGAGTAACATGACAGTGAAAATTTGACCATCGCTCTATTATAGCAAGAAAGTCAATTCATTTTTAAGTATATGCCGCGTACGGCCATGGACGAGTATGAATTAAATTCTTATACTTCAAAACTAAAATACAACAAAATACATTGCATTTGGTAGCATAATTTCTGTACCTATGACTTCTATAGTTACGTCATATGGAAATCAAGACTTTCATAGTAAAAAAAAATGCATTTGTTCTACACATACTAAAAAAAATCATTTGTTATAATAAAAGTTGAATGTGAGTAACATGCCTTCAAAGCAAAAAAATTTTCACTTGGCTGAGGACAAAAATGAGATGAGTAAATGGCCATATGCAGAAATTTTTTTCGGGGGGGGGGCAAGACACGTAAAATTTTTTGGAAAAAACTCGGTCACAAGGATGCTTTTGTATTTTTAAAAGTTAAATTGTAGTATTCGGTGGATTTTCAGAAAATTTTCAGTAAAAAATATCAGTTTGCACCCCCTTTCCCCTCTGCACCCCTTTCCCCTGCTTTGTACGGCCATGGATGAGTATGAAATAAATTCTTATACTTTAAAACTAACATGCAAAAAACATTATTGCATATGGTAATTTTCTGTACCTTTGAATCACAGAGTTACATCATATGGAAAATAAAGACTTTCATAGCAAAAAAAAAAAATAAATAAAAAAATGTGTGCATTCTATACATACTAAAAAAATCATTTCAGGTTATTTCTTAGTTTCACAAGAGACTCTAATTTCTCTTCAAAGGTAGTAGCCCACATTTGCAAGCATCAACCAATCTGCACAAATGCTTTACTTTATATTGCTTTAATCCACAGAAAGACACTTGTAAAGTTTTAGATATCAGTACTTTCCCATTTAGGATTGAACAGGGAAAAAAATTAACACAAAACTTTTGTTTTCTTTGTTTTGTAAAGGCACCTTCCTGATGCTTTAAGAGCAAAATCATTCATTTTTGACTTATTCTTTGGAATATTTTTGTAAATTTGATAACACGATAGTTTTACTTTATCTGTCATCTAAAATTGAAATTAGCTAATTTCTCTTCAAATTCTGAAACGATGTAGTGCAAATGCTTAAACATATCAATAAGTTTTGAACATTACATTAAAATACTCAGCTAAATGCCCCTACCTTTCTTTGAAATATTTTATGGCTTGATGCCAAAAGTTTGAAGATATAATTGACTAACCTAATGGCAAATTTGAGAACTATAATGAATCCAAATCAGATTCACAATTTGGAGAGGGCATCTCCTATTTGCTCTTGACAATACCTGTTTTGGTGACAAATGAACATTTAATGGGGAGAATAGACTACTCATTCAAAACAAAGTGCTAGGACCACCAAATAATATATAAAAAAAGAACATCTTTTTAAATGTTCTGAAATTTTTGAAGAACTTTAGCCCAATAATGATTTGTTCCCATCAGATGCAAGGGTTTCAGTAGCTTATGGCAGTTGTCAGTGAAAATGAGACTCTTTTCACCATATGGCATATTCACAAAGAAATGTGTACTGAAACTTGAAGGGGGAAAAAAATCAAAGAAAAAAGAATGCGATGAAATGAGATAAGAGTCCTTTAACTCCACAACTCTTTGTCAACCAGAAGAAGAAAACAAGGTGGATATGGGTGTATTTCCCCCCTCCCCTTTCTAAATTTCTGTCTATGCCAAAGCTAAATTTCAGGCTACTGCCAATCAGCAGAGTGGATTTATAGAGAGACGAAAACGGAAGTCGTTTCTGATTGGTCAGTTATTTCATGGAGCTCAAAAATAGTTCCCTCGGCTGATTTTCTGCTTCAGCAGCGTCTGTGGTGAAATGATACATGCACTGAAATTTCAGTAAGTCGAATTTTCTCTTTTCGTTTTCTGGTTCTGATACCACATTTTCCCTGAAAAAAATATTTTTCTAGGACAGTGGTATCACTTTTATATCAATTAAGTCTGATCCTGTGGAGTTTGCGTAATGTCTTCTCAATGTAAATAATCGCCGGTTTAATCCAGTCCAATTTTCATGTTCTTTTAGGGAGAAAAATGACGATTAAATATTATTTTCGCATTTTCTGTCAGTCCTGATGGTTATGATGTGTTGGAAAAAATATTTGCATATTATTTTCAAGGTTACCATTTTTAAAATTTCGTTATTTTTAACGAAAATAGCGTAAATTTAGACAAAAACCAGACATAGAAATACTGCATGAGGGACCACTGGAAAGGAACTATTTTGATTTTGTGGCTATCGCCGTCCACGGCACGGCCAACTCGGGCAAAGCCGAGGCGGGCGGCCCAGGAGCCTAGGGCTAGCCTAGGCTAGAGCAGGAGCCACGGCCCATGCTGAAATTTTGGGGCTTCGTGCACACGTTTCAAATTTTATTTACATTTTTTGAGCTGCTCTTTTAATGATAATAATTTCGGTTTGCCTTAAGTAAAGTAAAGACTAAATCATTTAGGACGAGTGCACTGGACCACAAATCCACTGGTATCTACTAATTATAAGACTAAAAACCTCACATAGTGCATATGGATAATTTAGACTTTTCCTTTATTAGCAACTAGCAATCTCAAGAAAATGTGAAAGGATAACCTCATTGTTCATCGTTACTTTTTTTTTTTCAATAGTTTTTTTTGGGGGGGGGAGGGGGTGTTGGCTACACTTAAATTTACCCTTAAATTGCGCGTATTGGAATGCAAGTTTCATCGTTTTGTACACATGAATTCATGATGAAGTAAACATAGATTTGATAACATTCCATGATTCCTCCACAGACTGTTTTTATCCAATAATAATTATTTACTATTTGATATTTATTACAGGATGCTGGACAATAATTAATGATTCGATGGAGTTGACACAGACTGAAGATATAGAACTTCAATACAGAACTTCGCTTCATGAGAGGCAGGATATGCCATGAAAGAAATGTTGGAAGATGCCATGTTAGCTTTTATGTTTGACTTCAGCATTTAGAGGTAATTTTGCGTACTGATAATTGCATTATTAAACTTCTTTGTTAAAGCGCAGATCATGTCATGAGTATGACAGTCTCTGTCTGATGAATATGTGACCAGCATCATAAGATCAATTCATACATAAACCTTACGTAGCCTGGGCTAAATTTCTTTTAATATTGGAATGGTTCAAATAATTTCTTTTCCAGTAATTATAAACTGACTAAATTAATCTGCTTAGTTATCTCATTATCAGTTGTTTTAAAAAATTGCTAGTGTAAAGACATTTTAAATATAGGTTAGTTTACACATGTCAATTTTTCAGTAATGAAAGGAGCTGAAAGCATGAATAAAGATCTGATAATATAAACTATTTCTGTTTGTCTTTCTTTCATTTCCTCTGCCCTCCCTTTATCTTTCTCTCTTTCTCGCTCTCTCTCTCTCTCTCTCTCTCCCCTTCTCCTGTCTTCCTTTACTTTCTCCTCTTTATTTTATTTTATTTTGCAGATCAAAATCAAAATGATGCATGCTAGGAGGAATCATCACACCGCAATCTTTGGCAAAGACAGAGAGAAACGGGCAAAGATTTACATCTGCTGAGGGCAAGAAAATAGACCAAACACAGACAGAGCAGAGATACAATGTTACTGCCTGCCCAAATAAGAGGTGGAATTTCAGGCAGCCAGTGTCCATGGCAGTAGCCTAAAAATTAGCTTTGGCATAGACAGAAATTTAGAAAGGGGAAGGGGAATACACCCATATCCACCTTGTTTTCTTCTTCTGGTTGACAAAGAATTGTGGAGTTAAAGGACTCTTATCTCATTTCATCGCATTCTTTTTTCTTTGATTTTTTCCCCCTTCAAGTTTCAGTACACATTTCTTTGTGAATATGCCATATGGTGAAAAGAGTCTCATTTTCACTGACAACTGCCATAAGATACTGAAACCCTTGCATCTGATGGGAACAAATCATTATTGGGCTAAAGTTCTTTAAAATTTCAGAACATTTAAAAAGATGTTCTTTTTTTTAAATATATTATTTGTGTGGTCCTAGCACTTTGTTTTGAATGAGTAGTCTATTCTCCCCATTAAATGTTCATTTGTCACCAAAACAGATATTGTCAAGAGCAAATAGGAGATGCCCTCTCCAAATTGTGAATCTGATTTGGATTCATTATAGTTTTAAAATTTGCCATTAGGTTAGTCAATTACATCTTCAAACTTTTGGCATCAAGCCATAAAATATTTCAAAGAAAGGTAGGGGCATTTAGCTGAGTATTTTAATGTAATGTTCAAAACTTATTGTTATGTTTAAGCATTTGCACTACATCGTTTCAGAATTTGAAGAAAAATTAGCTAATTTCAATTTTAGATGACAGATAAAGTAAACTATCATGTTATCAAATTTACAAAAATATTCCAAAGAATAAGTCAAAAATGAATGATTTTGCTCTTAAAGCATCAGGAAGGTGCCTTTACAAAACTAAGAAAATAAAAGTTTTGTGTTAATCTTTTTTTCCTTTTCAATCCTAAACGGGAATGTACTGAGATCTAAAACTTTACAAGTGTCTTTCTGTGGCTTAAAGCAATATAAAGTAAAGCTTTTGTGCAGATTGGTTGATGCTTGCAAATGTGGGCTACTACCTTTGAAGAGAAAGTAGAGTCTCTTGTGAAATTAAGAAATAACCTGAAATGATTTTTTTAGTATGTGTAGAACGCACATTTTTTTTTTTTTTTTTTGCTATGAAAGTCTTTATTTTCTATATGATGTAACTCTGTAATTCAAAGGTACAGAAATTGTGTTACCATATGTGCATGCATTGTATGCGGGCAAGCCTGAATCCGATGACCGGGGGTAATAATATTTCTGTAAAGCGCTTAGAGACTCTCTTGGAGATGTATTAGGCGCTATATAAATCCAGAATATTATTATTATTATATGCAATAATTTTTGTTGCATGTTAGTTTTAAAGTATAAGAATTTATTTCATACTCATCCATGGCCGTACACAGCAGGGGAAAGGGGCGCAGAGGGGAAAGGGGTGCAAACTGACATTTTTTACTGAAAATTTTCTGGAAATCCACCGAATACTACAATTTAACTTTTAAAAATACAAAAGCATCCTTGTGACCGAGTTTTTTCCAAAGAATTTTACGTGTCTTGCCCCCCCCCCCCCCCCGAAAAAAATTTCTGCATATGGCCATGTACTCATCTCATTTTTGTCCTCAGCCAAGTGAAATTTTTTTTTGCTTTCATGGCATGTTACTCACATTCAACTTTTATTATAACAAATGATTTTTTTAGTATGTGTAGAACAAATGCATTTTTTTCTTACTATGAAAGTCTTGATTTTCCATATGACGTAACTATAGAAGTCATAGGTACAGAAATTATGCTACCAAATGCAACGTATTTTGTTGTATTTTAGTTTTGAAGTATAAGAATTTAATTCATACTCGTCATGGCCGTACGCGGCATATACTTAAAAATGAATTGACTTTCTTGCTATAATAGAGCGATGGTCAAATTTTCACTGTCATGTTACTCACAAAATAATTGAAGATGAACTTCCCTTTTGAGGTGGAAGCCAATATGTTGTAAGCGCAATGAACACCAATACAATCGGATCGTTTATGCTAAGTAATGACTTAGAAAGTAGAAGTCTATATTGATAATTAGTTGCTACTGGTCAGTATGTGGGCAGTATCGAAGCTGATTTTCATAAACGTTGCCAAAACTACGTACTACACTCATGGATGGAAATCTGTCTTGAAAGGTGAGGGGAAGCATAAGAAATTCCAATAGGTGTCTCCTTGTATCTGAAACTTCACTGAAAAAAAAAATGTTAAAAATCCCCCCCCCCCCCAAAAAAAAAAAAAATGGGTGGGGGAGGAAGCTACGTTTGATAAAATGCCTCCATCTTCCAGATTGTGGGTACACGATTGTGAGGACATGCCCCCCTTGTAATTTCTGCCCTAATGCAAAGGTTGAAGAGTTTCCCTTCCCCCTTTTATTATTATTTGGGAGAGGGTGTTAATAGAATTAACATGCATTTGATTAGAGACATGGAATCAGATTTAGCATTTTAATAATTTCACTAGAATAAATGATTCTTTCATATTATGTTCAAAAAACCCTGGTAGTTTAAAAGTATGTTATACTTCAAGAATGCTTTGTGGAAAGGGGTGTGTCTTTCATCGCATATGCAGGATTGGGGAGGGGGACATTTATGGCCAGAAAATCGGAAATTGACAGAATGCGAGAGAGAGAGAAAAGGGATGATCTGAAGACAGTGTAGAAGTAGTGACAGAGATAAAGAAAGAGAGAAAGGGCAAAAATGTGGATAGTTTTCTTGAGTTGAATGACAGAGAGTGAGAGAGAGGAACAAAGCTAAATCTTTTAAAATGAATTTCTTATAATCAACGAATGCAGACAACAAAATAGGAGAGTGGTTATATAGAAGATATGCTATAGAGAAGAAATAAAGATTGTTGAGTTATGGTAGAGTGACCTGATTTCAGCATTACTTCATGATATAAAATTTAACCAATTGACACCCAGTATTGAGGAAATGGACTGGCCGGGGGGGGGGGGGGGAGGGGCACGGGCCTAATATGGTATACGGGGGTGTGTCGCTGAGATGAGTCGCTTTTTGGAAGAAATCCCTTAACATGGGGTATAGTTTCGAAATCCCTAAACATGCTCCTCACTTTTTTTAAAATCAGCAATTCTATTGTTTAGAGTACACATCCGAGAGTCGGGAAATCCCTTAACATGCCCCCTCACTTGTTAAAAATGGGTAATTTTATTCTTTAGAGTAGGCCTATACATCCGAGGTGCATAATCCCTAATAATGGGTGCCCTTCTCTGCCAAAATGACCATTAAACATGGGTACGGTTATGAAGGCTTCAGCGACACACCCCCGTCGGCACCAAATTCGAGCCCCGGGATGAACTGCCGTCTGCAAGAATAGAGTTTGCTAAAAATGATTATCAGATGATTATCAAAAAGAAAACTGAAAGAGAGAGAGAGAGAGAGAGAGAGAGAGAGAGAGAGAGAGAGAGAGAGGATGATCAGACACATAAGGAAATGGACTGAGCATAGCAGTATAGTGTATGCTTACATAATTCGGAATTATGTTTGAATAAAAGAATTTAAAAACAATAATCGTAACGAACAGCTGCAGGGGAATGATTAGTAAATGCCATTCTGGCTCAAAACAGAAGACTTTTTTTTTTTTTCTTTACCGGAATCAAACATTGAGATTTTATGCTGCATTTCCTTCATTCGGGAAGCTTTATACATACTGCCAGTAAAAAGTGGATACAAGCAAATATCGTCTTGCAAGCTGGCAGCAAGGCACCTTCGTTCTGTTCATGTAGTTAGCAGACGACGCAACAGACTGGGAGGGAACTATTTTGATCCCCATGTTTGACCTTTGACCGCGCCCCCCATAGCTTGTACATGCGCGTGTCGCCACCCTCTCTATAAAATAATCCACTCTGCAAATCAGATTAGTTCCCTTAATATTCCAGTGGTCCCTCATGCAGTATTTCCATGTCTGGTTTTTGTCTAAATTTATGCTATTTTCGTTAAAAATAAAGAAATTAAAAAAATGGCAACCTCGAAAATAATTAATATGAACATATTTTTTCAAACAAATCATAACCATCAGTACTGACAGAAAATGTGAAAATAAACTTTAATCGTCATTTTTCTCCCTAAAAGAACATGAAAATTGTGGTTGTTAAACCGGCGTTAATTTACATTGGAAATACATTATGCAAACTACACAGGATCAGACTTAATTGATATAAAATTGATACCACTGTTCTAGAAAAATATTTTTCAGGGAAAATGTGGTATCAGAACCAGAAAACGAAAAGAGAAAATTCGACTTACCGAAATTTCAGTGCATGTATCATTTCACCACAGACGCTGCTGAAGCAGAAAATCAGCCGAGGGAACTATTTTGAGCTCCATGAAATAACTGACCAATCAGAAACGACTTCCGTTTTCGTCACTCTCTCTATAAATCCACTCTGGTTTGACACAGTTCGACATACTGCGGTGGGCGCTCCAACTTTTATAGTACACAAGTCAATAGCGCGTTATGTACATTCGTTCGATTTTTTGTCTAGTTTGACCAATATATGCAGATTTCTTTTAATATTTGCAATGAGAAATTGTCAGGGAAGTTCAGGTCGCAGCTGTGCGGTGCTTGAATGGCACAAGAATTGGAGAAAGTTTAAAAATTGGAAGCTAACTGAGTGCGAAATTCACTCGCTTTTGACTCATGAAGCCTGTTTGTGTGAGAAGCCGTACTCCCTACACTGGTTTCCGTAAGCAATGCAAAGGAATCCGTCGCCAGTGGGTAAAAATATCAACAGAAAGGACTTTGAAGTCAAGAAACATTATCAATATGTACTTTGGCGTAAAATTTAATGAGTGAAAACATGACTTTGTAAACAGGGTAAGATTGAGGGCTCCCGTTTACTACGGCTTCTATGCTGCAATCGAACTTATACTGATAAAACTAAGTTGAAAAACTATCGAAAGTACAAAAATACATCATACCTTCATCTGTCAGATATGGCCATTGTCTTACCTCATCTACCCATGTATCCATGCTTTATTTTATTGATCTAGAATAAAGTAAATGGAACAATATTAGGGCATATCTCATATCTTACATTAATTTTGTACACAGAGCCAATCGCGGTCAGCGCGCTTGCCCACCGCAGCAATGGCGTCGCCGATAGAGGACCAAATACATAAACCGGAGGTGAAATTGGTCTATACCCTTATTTATATAGATAAGTAATATCTCTTGTTCTCTTTCTTTCTGTCTGTCTCTTTCTGTCTCTCTGTCTCCCTCTCTTCCTCTCTATCTCTCCCTGTCTTTCTGTCTTTGTCTCTGTCTCTGCCTCTGTCTCTGTCTCTCTCTGACTCTCTCTCTCTCTCTCCCTCCCATGATACAGGAGAGCGATGTACCATAGATGTGTTAGCTGAGGAGTATTGGGGAGCAGACTATAGAGTAGTCGACAAGGGTCAGCTTTACTCATGCATCAATACTATCCGACTTATCTCCTTTAAATAATGATGTTAAATTAATGATATTATATTAATGACTATGTTTTTTTTTCTTTTGGAGGGTTTGCAAAATACAAGCCTAGCTCTTTAAGCATTATCCTCCATTTTCAACATTTATTTATGCTTAAATTTGACAATTCTATCATTCTTATTTTGTGTTTTCTGTTAATGATGTAATTATTTTTTTACAAGTACGTTATTCCAAAGTTGAAAATGGAAAAATGAACTGAAATTAAATGAAAAGAAATTTTACAATACACAGTTTGTATCTAGCTCGCATTATCAAGTTACAAAAATTGGAAAGAGGATTTGTTATCATCCATTAAAAAAAATAATAATTTCAGCCAATTAAGGTTAGAGGGTAAAGCATGGCAAGTATATTCCGTATATTGATGCATCAACAATTGCAAAAATGAATAATTTCCACCCAACAATCTTAAAACTAAGGAGTTTATTTCCAAGAGGCCCTATCCACTTTGGGTGATTTCGAGTATAAATCAATGATTTTTATTTGATCCATTTTCTTTCTTCGAAAGATTTTTTTTTCTCAATTGGAAGTACTTTAGCATTATAGACATCTAAAAAAGTACAATGAAAAAAAATCCTGCATAAGTAATATGTTTTTTTTTTTTAAATAGAATTCTATGTATTTTTCAAAAAATCCTTTGTATTTCAAACATGTATACATTAACTCCAATGGTGCGAAAAAAAAATATTTCCAAAGGACGCTAAATCCGTACAAATAAAACATATTTATTCTAGAAAAAGTACTACTCATGCAGGATTTCCCTCATGTTCATTACTTCCTTCTGTTTGATACAATATTCCAAGACTGGACGAATTTATATACCCGGCATAAATACTGTTTGACCGATGCATGTACTTCTTTTTGAAATATCTGCAATAGGCCTATGCATGCCATTTCAAGTTCGAATGAATATACAGTATATACTAAGTATTTTGACTGGTTCAACATAAGAACATAAGTGAAGAATCACCGATCTATCATAGTTTGGGTATAAAGGAGGTGTTTTTATTTTTCTATTTTTTTAAACAAAATGTAACTTTGATAACACTGCATTATCTTATTTGGACTGAGTTTCGTGTGATTATCATTGATATTGTTTTGTCCATAAAGGTCGAATTTGTAATATAAAACCAACAGCGACGATTTTTTTTTTTTTTTTTTTTTTGGGGGGGGGGGGGAGTGGGGGATGTAATCGTTTTCTATATAAAGTTGGCAGTAACCTCTTCTATAAGAGGAGTATTAGGCCTAAATAAAGTACTCTGACTAAACTAAGAGTATTGATATTTAGAATGTAATGTATTCTAGTTTTGTGTGGCAATCGGTGTCTAAAGTAAATTACCCAAGACAGAAAATCTGTGGTTCTTTATTGTACTACTTTCAATAAAGTCACCCAAACTACATGTTTAGTGCAATTAAATGCTATGAAGATAAAAAAAAAAAAATAGATTCGAAAAATGGCATTGATTTTGAAAACTTGAATTTCTATTCCCACCCTAAAACGGACAGTTGAGCCCCCCTGGTTTACATCATCTACACCCCCCTCCCCCTCTCTCTCTCTCTCTCTCTCAGTTTCTCTCTCTGTCTCTCAGTCTCTTTGTCTCTCAGTTTCTCTCTCTGTAAGTTTCTCTCTCTCTCTCAGTTTCTCTCTCTCTGTTTCTCTCTCTCTCTGTCTCTCAGTTTCTCTGTCTGTCTCTCAGTTTCTCTCTCTCTCTCTCTTTCTCTCTCTCTCTCAGTTTCTCTCTCTCGCGGCAGGCTCACCCGAAATACAATTACAATACATAAAAGTAAAAGAAGGAAGAGAGGAATATTGGCCAGGAAGAAGAAGAAGAAGAAGAAGAAGAAGAAGAAGAAGAAGAAGAAGACTGCAACATAGTTGACGATGGCAAGATATAAGTATGGTTAATACGGATGTATGTTTACAGGCATTTTACCTCTCTCTCTTTCACTCTCTCTCTCTCTCTCTCTCTCTCTCTCCCCCCCTCTTATAATACATTAATTATAGGGTGGCTTGTAAACTGGTGACAAAATGACTCAATACTAAAATTTTCTTTATTTTTTTTCATTTAATTTTTAATTTCAATAACTAAAGAAATAATAGCCCAGTGCACTAATTTCATGTGGACTGAATACAAAACACTTGTGAATATTAAATATACTGTCAAAATACAGCAACAAAAATAGTTTAATTAAAAAGGTTTTCTCCTTCTCAATCATCTTATCATCTGTTTCTGTTTAGATTTCAAATGGGTAGCAATAATTTACATTATACTAGAGAGTTCAATATTTCATTTTTTTTCTAATGCATCTAAAATTCGGCTACATCGATGAATACATGTACTACATGTATAAGGTTAAGCATTTGCCCAAATGTTTCCAATTACTCATGATTCTTAAAAAATGTCATGAGGAAGCAGGCAGAGATAATATATTCTTTTTTTCCGACACAGGTCTTTTTTTAATACTTTGTATGTTCTAAAATTCAGTGCTACATGGGGCCTTCTTATGGGCGTTTCCGTGCAATGTGCCCCACACCTTTTCATTCATTCATTTCATTCCAAAATGAAAATATTGTGATATATGGATAATATTGTGACCATTGTCAAATTGCTTTTTCTGTTATCATGAATATCAATGGTGATATCTAATTTTCGTTTTGTTTCATCTGGAAAATTTTTTTACCGGAAAATAAGGCATGTGTTGTTTGAGACACACAGATCAGAGTTTCTCTGCTGGGTAGATACTTTTATAATTTGCTATAATTTATTTCCACATAATGCCGTTCTCTGGAACTCACTTCCTCCTTATTTGAGACAAGTAAACTCCACGGAACAATTCAAAACACAACTGAAGACATATCTGTTAAAGGAGAATGCAACCTAGGCATCGGTGTGCTCTTATGAATGGAGATGATCAAGAAGAGTAAACAGTGAAAGTTTGAGCAAAATTGGACAATCTGTTCAAAAGTTATGAATTTTGAAAGTGTCAGTAAATCCCTATTACAGGGATCCTTGCGTTGGCAACTTTTCTAACATCTGTGATGTCATCGTGGACAACTCTCCATTCATTTTGGGCATAAATCTTCAAACAAATGGATTTGTATGATATTTCAAGTCAAGAATCAACATAATTCTTCCAAAATTCTTGCAGAATTGATGTAGTTATGTCATACTCAAACAATAGATCAAACAAATTTCTAATTTTCTTGAAAATAAGGAAAATGTTGAATTCTGTGTACAACATGAATGGTGAGTTGTCCACAATGACATCACAGATGCTGGTGGAGTTGCCAACTCAAGAATCCCCATAATAAGGATTTATTTAAACTTTCAAAGTTCATAACTCTTAACAGATTGTCCGATTTTGCTCAAACTTTCAATGTTTACTCTTCTTGTTCTTCTTCATTCACTGGAAGCACACTCATGTCTGGGTTGCATTCTCCTTTAATACCTAAGATTTGAATGTCAGTAAATGTAGATTATCTGCTGAACTATTTTTGTATAATCTGCATATTCATTATTGTCGCGCCTTGATCAAACGTTTTGGATGATGTGTATAACTAGTTGATATTATCATATAAACAATCGATTCAAACATTAACACAATAAACATTTATGTCAAGAATACTGCATTATTGCATATATTTTATAATAAAGGTTTGTTTACAAGGCTGATAATGGATGGAACGGAAAAGGCAAGAATCTTTAATTGAAGTAAATGTTTTCTGTGCCTAACACAGAATGTATAAACCAAGCAATTTGAATACATTTATGGTTAACAGAATCAACTCGCGTATAAGGGGATTTTCTCGAGTAAAATCTTATTCAAAATGTAATAAAGGCAATGCGAAGCGTAGCATCCCCTCGCCAGGTACAAATGTATATAATTAGTACTTTCTGCATATGAGCTGTGACCTTTGACCTTTAACTTAATAAGATTGACAAAATATCACTGGACAGGGTGAAAATTTATTGTAGTAAAGTGGAGCCTCATTGAAAAGAACAATGTTATCACAAACTCTCGTTATAGCCAGGTAATTTTGCCGGTCCCACTTCTTTGTACTTTATTGCTTTTTAGCCCTGATATAACAGGGTTTCGATATAAAGAGGTATTTCCTTGGTCCGGAGGAGTATGTTATAATGAGGTTCTCCTGTATAGCAATGGCTATTCTGCAAAGATTTGGAACTCGTGTTAATTGTAATGAATCACTTTGATTGCTAATGACCATATTCTCATAGATTGTATATCTTAATTTCATTCTGTCATATGTTTATTCCAAAACTGTCTTTCTGAATGAAGGGCTTACAGTAAAATTAAGATTTTTTTTTTTTTTTAATCTAACATTTTAACATTATAATCTAATTCAACAATGAAATTTCATGGAGGAACAGATGTGGAAACAAAGAAATACATCGCCAGACATATCTTTTACATACAAACAATTTGACCCGATCATCTAACCAATACAGTTATTTACGAAAGCAATGCCTAATACATGTACTAGTAATGCTGTACACCAGTACTGAAAAGTAGTAAATTGACAAACGATAAAATTCACTCTGAATACATATTATCATAAAAACAGTAAATACAAATTCAGTCCTTTGCTTCCTTCAAGGAAAATGGACATGTATCTTATACATGATGACTAATTAAGGCTTAGCTTTAGAAGGTTTCTCTTCGTAGAAATATTATTTTGAAATAAATGTGACCCTCCAGTCACCATAAGAAGCAATGGGAGTTTTAGAGCAAACAGCTAAAATAGAGAGCTTGGGGGCAGAAAAGTTAATTTTAGGTTTTTTATATTTTCTGATAGTTCTTTTATTGATCTGCCATCAGGGTAAGAAATTTGTCCACTTTTTGGAAGAACTACTCAACCCAGGCTTTACTCATATGTTCTTGCTGCCCAAAAGATATTTGATTATTTCATGATAATCCCTTATGGATTGGAAATGGCTGAATGAACATCTACTCCATAAGAAATGCTGAACATCTTACTTAATACAAATAGCTTGAAAGATTGATCCGGCAATAGCAGACTTGGCGCAGCTAGCAAGACAACTTCATAATATAAAAATATATTATTCCTTTTTTTTAAACTTAGCACAATGAACTATTTACAACTCGAATACAGTGCTTCTTTATCTTTCTACATTATGCACAGTGTAAATATGATTGTGTTTCTCTCCATACACATTCAAAGAACAAGGTAAAAATAATGCCTCTGGCACCCACCTTTGATGGGTGGAGGCAGTAAAAAAAACCTAGAAATTCATAATAACAATTGCAATTGCAAGAAAAGTCACTCGTCCTTCCTAAGAAATAACAAAAATACAGCATATCATAAAAGTAAGAATTACAAAAGAAATGTAGTTAACTATTATTTTTACAGTATTCCTCTCTGTAAAATCAAATTCAAATTATTTCAGAAAGTCATGTTACTTTGGTAGTTTAGCAATGTGAATACAGTGTGTGAACTGAATATAGAGTTAGTAACAATAGCGAAGTCCTTAACCCATTCGTGACAGGAATTATATAAAGCCTAATTTGATCAGCTTTTATTCTTCAAATTGGCAACACCAACATTCTTATTTTATTGCTACATTTTTCTTATAAAACATCATGTATCTGAAATTAATATAAAATGACAGAAATTATGAAGAGAAGTAAAAAACTTGCCAATATGCGGGGGAAAAGGTGATTTTAAACTTTCTATCACATTGCCAATTTAAGGATTTTAATGCTTATTTTCCTTTAAACAAATTTTCAGCATCAAACAACCAATATTGACGCAACCAAAATGGGCACAGTTTGTGTAGAATTTTTTTCTCTTTCTGTTTATGTATTTGGTATGATTTTTAGGGCTTTGCATCAAAACATATTAGACCAAACCACAAAATGTGGACCTCTGTCACAAATGGGTTAATACAGCTTAGAATAAAAACCTGGAGAATCATGAAACATAGCTGATACAAAGTGAAATAAATGAATAACTCTGGCAGATTAAATGGCTTCATAAAAGGATATAATTGCAGGCCTGAGATATCAAAAAAGGCTCGGTTGGATAATGATCAACAAACCTGGAACAAAAGATGATTTGATTATAAGGCACAATGCAAATTAATGAACTCTATTAAAAGACAACAAAACAAAACCAAAAAAAAAAAATTCCCATTGCACACAGTTCAATATATATTCTCATTTAAAAAAAATCATGTCCTAAATGTACTCTTTTGTTAGTTTGGTGGTTAATCACCATGTGCAAGAATGTAACTGAATACTGTACAGAATCCTGTGCTGATCAGTTATATAATACTGACAGCATTGAAAGATATACCAACCTATATTGCCTGATTTGAATTCGATATTGCCCAAGCCGAAGGAGCGGGCAATATGTGTAAAATCAAATAAAAATCATCTCTCTACCTGCACTCTGTGTGCTTTATGATCTTTGATTTCAATCACACAAGTAGGTCTACGGCTCGTACCTTTTCATAACGTCTATGTATTTGCACACTGACAAGAAGGGGTGGAATATGGCAAAATGTTGCCCTCTTGTTTAGTAAAGTGGTCTACAGGGAAAACCCGGAAGAGGGCAATATGGCAATGTTGTCCTCTCTGGTAATACAGATTTGGAGTAGCATGCAATATACAGCTTTTTACTTTGCAGCTAGAATGCCTTGTATAGGTAATAATTTCATATATTTCCTCCTACATTTCTAATATCTTTAGACCTGAATACACATCATTAGCTCTCTCTCTCTCTCTCTCTCTCTCTCTCTCTCTCAATGGCAGAATACAAGTATATATGGAAGCTTTTTCATGGAATGGTTATGCAACAATCAGTAATAACATGTGCAATGAGAATCTTGCATGTAGAACTCTAACGTAAACTGCTACATCTTTAAGTTGACATATGGAATTTCTAATTAAATCATTTACTACTTTCTTTATGGTCTGAATAGTCTAATATGGATGATATGATACATTAACTGTAACTGATTATCCACACAGTTTTATCCACAACTATAATTCTATTCATTACCGTGGGTAACTGATAATGAAATATTTTTACAAATAACATGTTTGATATATAGCATGAATACCTAAGTCTTACCACAGGAAATAACATGTTCGAATACAACTTTCAAGTAAGCAATTTAGAAAGACTCTTTAAACAATATATGTTTGAACTTTTGGAATACTATGGAGGGAATTCATACACTTGCATCACACACTGAACCCTATAATTGTGACCCGGAACCACAAAACCACCCAAAGTCAAACTGTGTGATTTATCAGTTGGAGCTCATCAACAGTGTTTTTGGTCAGAATGGTCAAATTTCGGTTTTGGGGGTATTTTCTGAAATAGTATACTTTTTTCTATGTACTGTAAAAATTTGGATGCACCAATCAATCCTAAAGTGCTATTTTTACAGTTTTTATTAGACATTTTTTTTTTTGGTTTTGTTTTCGATTACACTGTAATTAGTTCTTCTTTCTGAAGACCCAACATACAGTATTTCTCTCGTTTTGATCTCCCCTACATTTAAAACAGGGTAAGCTCTTTGCATTGATACTTGTCTATAACAATGAACAGGATGTGCTTAATTAGTAAGCCAACTTTGGGGGTAATTTGATGACTCCTTTCATGAAAATTCTATTGAATTCTAATCTTCTTTTTGCCACATTTGCACAATAATGGGACAGGAGTGCTCCAATAGACTGGCAAACTTGAATCCCATATTTCTCAAAAATAACATTCTATGGTAGTGAACATTCTTCTCTTTGAAAAGTGGGTTAGGATCATCCAATGGTAATGAGTTATACATCATTTTAAAGCTGAGAATCTCCTCTTTCAGAATCGATCTAACTAAAAATTCATTTCTGGCGACTTTTTGGTGGTTTTGTGGTGCCTGGTCACAAATGGACGTTGCTTTGAAAACTTGTTTCGTTCTTCATTTTCTTATGGTCTGGCATTCTGAAACTGCACTTTTGCATGAGTAAAACCCATGTCAACTAAGAACTGTAACCACTTCTCAAAATACTCATCTATTCTCGCATTTTGCAATCCTTGCGCCCTCATTCGGTTCAGTTGCAACAGTCACTCTAGCGCGAGATGGGTCGACAACAGTATCATTAACACCTTGTACAAATTGCCTTTTCTTCTCCTATTCTAATTGATTACAGACTTCTAACATTTCATATTTTCCCTGGGCTCTCACTGCTAATTCTACTAAATCATTCTTCTTCTTCCCTGCGCTTGGGATCCCTTGGTCAGTTAAATATTTCTTCAATTAGTCAACTCTCACTTGCAACGTGTGCTATCTTGAAAACAGTTGTCGACCTGCGAGTTGGAAAATAGGCCTCTTATGGTACTAACGCTGGTGGTGTATGTATTGTGAAATGCGAGAATTGAACAAATGTCAAGGCTCAAGCTAAGAACTTTAACCTCTTCTCAAAATACTATTCAACTGAACACACATATAGCTTGATGACATTAGTAAGGCATTGATTTTGTAATATCCAAGGTGCATTCCAACAAATGAAATACATCAAGTTTCTGGGGGGATTTTTTTTTTGGTAGATGCCATGGACTGGGGGAGCATTTCACGAAGTGTCTTGTCAGTGATTTTTATTAACTGTTAAAAGCTACAAAAAACCACAAAACCACCAAAAGTCACACTGTGTGATTTTTCAGTTGGAGCTCATCAACAGTGTTTTGGTCAGAATGGTCAAATTTCAGTTTTGGGGGTATTTTCTGAAATAGTATACTTTTTTCTATGTACTGTAAAAATTTGGATGCACCAATCAATCCTAAAGTGCTATTTTTACATTTTTTTTTAGACATTTTTTTTTTGGTTTTGTTTTCGATTACACTGTAATTAGTTCTTCTTTCTGAAGACCCAACATACAGTATTTCTCTCGTTTTGATCTCCCCTACATTTAAACAGGGTAAGCTCTTTGCATTGATACTTGTCTATAACAATGAACAGGATGTGCTTAATTAGTAAGCCAACTTTGGGAGTAATTTGATGACTCCTTTCATGAAAATTCTACTGAATTCTAATCTTCTTTTTGGCTCCTTTGCACAATAGTGGGAGAGTCAGAGTGCTCCAACAGACTGGCAAACTTGAATCCCTTATTTCTCAAAAATAACATTCTATGGTAGTGAACATTCTCCTCTTTGTAAAGTGGGTTAGGATCACCCAATGGTAATGAGTTATACATCATAAATTAAAAGCTGAGAATCTCCTCTTTCAGAATCGATCTAACTAAAAATTCATTTCTGGCGACTTTTTGGTGGTTTTGTGGTGCCTGGTCACAAATGGACGTTGCTTTGAAAACTTTTTTCGTTCTTCATTTTCTTATGGTCTGGCATTCTGAAACTGCACTTTTGCATGAGTAAAACCCATGTCAACTATTAAAGAACTTTAACCACTTCTCAAAATACTCATCAATTCTCGCATTTTGCAATCCTTGCGCCCTCATTCGGTTCAGTTGCAACAGTCACTCTAGCGCGAGATGGGTCAACAACAGTATCATTAACACCTTGTACAAATTGCCTTTTCTTCTCCTATTCTAACTGATTACAGACTTCTAACATTTCATATTTTCCCTGGGCTCTCACTGCTAATTCTACTAAATCATTCTTCTTCTTCCCTGCGCTTGGGATCCCTTGGTCAGTTAAATATTTCTTCAATTAGTCAACTCTCACTTGCAACGTGTGCTATCTTGAAAACAGTTGTCGACCTGCGAGTTGGAAAATAGGCCTCTTATGGTACTAACGCTGGTGGTGTATGTATTGTGAAACGCGAGAATTGAACAAATGTCAAGGCTCAAGCTAAGAAATTTAACCTCTTCTCAAAATACTATTCAACTGAACACACATATAGCTTGATGACATTAGTAAGGCATTGATTTTGTAATATCCAAGGTGCATTCCAACAAATGAAATACATCAAGTTTCTGGGGGGATTTTTTTTTTGTAGATGCCATGGACCGGGGGAGCATTTCACGAAGTGTCTTGTCAGTGATTTTTACTGTTAAAAGCTACTGAAATCCTTGCATCTGATTGGCTGAGAACAAATATGTCAGTAAATATCACTGACAAGACACTTCATGAAACGCTCCCCAGTACTGTATGGAGCCCATCAATCTCAGTGCTGCCAGCGAAATAGTCTGCGTTAGTCTTTAATAGTCATGAAAATTATCATCCATGAAATACATGGCATATGCAGTATGTGCAGATTAACAAGAAAACACAAATAATTATAAGGAGTAAGCAGCATAAAACTTGGATAAGATTTCAGTTAGAGCAAGGCAATCACAGAGAAGTCAAAATAAAATGATCATATCATACCTGATCTCTACAATACCTTTCTTATTGGAAGTTACTTTTTCAGAAACTTGTCAGGATCAATGGGGTCATCTCTGAAAGGATGAATCTAAAATCTAAATCTGGCAGCCAATTTCAAGGAGCATTTCCAACAAAATCTGGACAACAAAGAGCACACTGTATTCGGTTTTGTTGCCAACCACAAAGCTAATATGTGCAAACATAATTCTCTATAACAAGATATGGCAGCTGCATCATATGCCCACTGACATGCCAGTAAAAAGTTTAAACAAACTTTAAACTTTGAAATAGTCTCTGAACTTAGAATTATTTTGGACTAGATGATGGTGACCTTACTTTAAAATTGTCAAAAATGGCGTTCATCTGTTCTTGGATATGAACTCTTCACATGCAATTGGTATTCATTGCAAAATGATCCTTAAGGTACATTTTTTCAAAGGCTCATTCAAATATGCAGTAATAAACCCAGGGGGGAAACCCCCCCCCCCAATTTTTTTCTTTCTTTTTGCCACACCACCCATGATAATGAGATGCATAAATAATGCATCGAAAATAGTTCACGCTCAAATGAACGAGAGTTTTGCCAAAAGCTGCATAGACAGCCTTGTGAAGTCATATCTCGTGTAAATTTTATAAGAATTTGCTTGGTACAGGCACTATATCAAAAGTCAGAGCCAATTTGGAACAAGGCTTTTAGCGTCTTTCCTGCTCAGCATCTTTTCCCCTCTGATCCTCCCGTTTCTCCACGGACAAAACAACAGGAGATCAGGAAAGCCGATGTAATGGAACGGTCGCGGAGAAAACGATCGAAGACGCGGGATGGGACTTTTGATAAGGTGCCTAAACGGTTTGCTTTTGCCGCCTGATATCCCATTTATTTGTACAAAACAAAAAAAAGGTGGGGTTTATCGTGGGAGGATTTCCGCTTCACATGTGAACAAGCCTTTGCAGGTCAGGCTATGTTCTTCCGGTATTACTGACACTATTGTGACTCTTGTACTTGGCATTTAACACAAAGTAATCATCCTGTATATTTTCACCCGAATCTAAGGTCCGTCCGACACGCTTCATGGAAGTCACAATGTGTTTGTCAAGATAAGATTCCAGCGTCTCCCATCCTCCTCCTACACGTACCATCACGTGACGGCCTCTAAGCATCTGAAAGAAAAACACATAAATGACGAGATGATTAGAGGGACACAGTGATATCAGGATAAGATTCCAGCGTCTCCCATCCTCCTCATACATGCACCATCAAATGACAACCTCTTTAACATCTGAAAGAAAAACACAAGATATGATTGGTGATGAAAATGAGGATGATGATAAAAAATCTGCCAAAGCTTTATCTTGTCAAAGACGAGGTCTAGGTTCTTTTAGCATGTTTGTTTATGTTTAAGTCGGGGCTAGGCTAGTAGGTATTGTGTTGGGGGCCATTGTTAGATTACAAATGTGCCTTCAATAACATCCATTTCTACTATTCAAGTGAGCATTGGGAATCTTTTAACCCATAGCAGTACAGAGCTTTCTTGAGGTTTAAATTAATCATCTTCAATCCTCAGATTGGTAACACAAATCATTTTTTTTCCATGTTTACATAGCTGTGAAAAAATAAATATGGATATAACATAAACCAAAATGAAATATAATTGTAAAATTGAATCAGAAATTGCCAATTTGAACACAGAAATAGTGATTATATATTATTTACTGCATTGCCAATTTAAAGAGTTTAATGATTAGTTACACTTAAACTGCTCTAATTCGAGAACACCACACTGTACAGTGATGGTAATGGGCTCAAATTTGTCAGTGCATTTTTCTCTTTCTGCCCATGTATGATATGTACTGCCCAACATTCTGGACCAACAGATACTGCAAAAACGTCTCCTAAAGGTGACACTGTACCTCTATGGGTTAATCAAAAGCTTTTACACAAAGCCTTCCTCTTAAGAACAAAGCATTCACACAGCATTCCAAAAGTATATTACAGTACTTTTACCACAATATACATGTATATGGCAGATTTGACAATACAGTCATGTATAATGAGTGACTGTCCTGTAGGTGTGGAGTCATAGATGAAAAAGCATTCATTCATTACAGGAATTGTTTGAAGCCTTCAGTGATCAGATTTTTTTCCTTCAAATTGGCAACACCAGTTCTTTTTTTTGTTGATACATTTTTCTCAGAAAATGTCGTATCTAAAATGAATATGACAGAAAATACATTAAAAAGTTGAAATGTTGCCAAGTTGCATGGAAAAAACAGTCATCTTGAACTTCCCATGGGCTTGCCTATTTAAAGAGTTTGTTTCTTTATTTTTTCCTTTCAATATTTTTCAGCATCAAAGGGCAAATACTGATGCAACCCAAAATGGGCACAGTATGTGTAGAGTTTTTTGCTCTTTCTGTTCAGGTAACTTGGTATTATATCTAGTGCTCTTCATCAATAGTTATTGGGCCAAACCACACAATGTAAACCCTTTGGCCCATATTCACAAAGGTGTACTAAGTTAAACCATGGTTTAAATCTGTGGCTTAACTATGGGTAGCCAAATTTGACAACTCTGTCTACGCTGTTATGTGTCTTATGTTTACTAGACTTCAGGGCCGGTATTCTGAAAAGTGTTTTATCTTTTATCTTATCTTCACTGTGTTAATTGTCACAACAAATTTTGAAGGCGTACCTACATGTATGATTGGTTTTAGCTGCGCAAAAGACCAGCACACAAGACCAAAGTGTGCGATGTGAGCCAATGGCCTACGCTATTTCTGATTGCTATGGCAATTAAAATAAGATAAAAGATTAAAAAAATTTTCAGAATACCGGCCCTGGTCTCATGCTGTAATGGTCAAGAAAGCTATAGTACATGTACTTATCATTTCCAGGCAGTTTTTAACAGTTTGAGTATCAGAAATGCTGATAAACTGAACATCTACTATTAGAGATTTGTGTTACATTTGGCTGCCCATAGTTAAGCCACTGGTTTAAACCATGGTTTAACTTAGTACACCTTTGTGAATACGGGCCTCTATAACTTACCCTGATTAAGACAATCTTTCCTCCAATATTGTACTTTCCTTCTGATATCCTACTGATGTCTGTAACCTTCTTCTGTTTAGAGATCTTACGAACCTGTAGAAAATAAAAGAATTTCGAGTGAAGCAACATACAGATGGAGCCAAAAGTTTACATACAACTAGGCAATTCTACACAAAATGTTCACTTGCCAAAAACATAAAATCTCCCATATCTTCAGAAATATTTGTGGCATGATAACAGATTTGATATCAAGCAAAAGAGATTATCGTGCTCTTTCATCTGACTGGTATCTCACTAGGTCTAAAGTAGATCTCATTGTGATCTTCTTCCAAAACCCTGATATTTGGGCAAAATTTTGTATCAATCTTAACCAAAACATTTCATGGTTTTTTGCTCACATTTCCTCTCCAAGAGCATTTCAGATTTGATTTTTTTGTGTCATGTAGATAAATGGAACAAATATGAGTGATAAGTGGGTGGAATAACACTGGTTTTGAGGAATGAGGAACAAGGAACAAAAATATAAATTGTTTATTTAATCCAAGATGATATCAAATTTTGCCAGAAGTTTTTTTCTCAAAGAAAATCAGACTTGAATGCATTTCAGTCCTTACAGCATGCCATTCAATAGTAAGAACAGGGTAAGGTCTCTCATGCGATATCAAATTTGTCATGATAACACAAATATTTCTGGAGATATTGTAGATTATTATTACATTTGTCAAGTGAACATTTTTTGTGGAATTGCCCAGGTGTAAGTAAGCTTTCGGTCCCCAATGGTATAGCCATCATTTCAAGCTTTTTAAAGTGGTTTTTGAAAAATAACATATTTTTGTTCTTTTTTGTTCCATTCATCTAAATTTACAGCAAAAAGGCAAATTTCAAATGTTTTTGGTAAAGAAAAGTGAGCAGATTTTAGTTTTATGATTAACATAAATTTTTGCCCAAATATTGGGGTTTTAGAAGAAAAATAATACCGAGATATACTTCAGCCCTAGTAAGATACAAGTCAGATGAAAGAGCATGATAAGCTCTTTTGTTTGGTACCTAATTTGTCATGGCAGCACAAATATTTCTGAAGATATAGTAGTTTTTTCTGATTTTGGCAAGTGAACATTTTGTGTGGAATTGGCTAGGTGTACATGTATGTAAACTTTTGGCTCCAACTGTATATCAACCCAAAGGGGTGGGAAAGGTGAGGCTAGGATGAAGGTCAATTCCACAAAATCACCTAATTTCAGATTTATAGTAAAAACAATCACTCTGATAGTCCTGATTAGCCAAACCTTTAAATTAAAAGCAGCTGCTATAACTGGTCTATGGAAGTTCCTACCAGTTAAACAAGACCTATTACTGGTCCAGGGCTATAATTGGTCTACCTTCTTACCTGCTCATCCAAGGCTGAAACCCTTCTCGCCGAGACCGGTCTGGGGTTTCTCTCCTCCTTCTCAATCTCTTTCTCAAGTTTGAGTAATCCTGGTGGCTCTATACCTAGTCTTGATGCAAGGCGGGCTAGTTCATAGATACACACAAGCACATTCTGTGGTGATCTTCTAAGGACTGGAAATACAGAAAAACATGGAGAGGGAGAGAAACTTACAACTTAGTAATGCATGGTGGGACAATACAAAGATACTAAAACAGACCGATCCCAGAATCGATTAGTGGCCAGCGCAATTACTCCGGTGTCCCCTTAAAGTCATCATAAAGTGCGTACATACTCCGTGCACTTAATGATCTTTGGTGTATGTCTATGGCACTAAGTTTGAAGTTCATATCTAAAATGGTTCGAGATACATGTATTGCTTTAATGAGGCGAAAATCCTGAAATTTCACAAAATGACCTGAATGACCTTTGATCTTTGACCTAATGTAGATACCCCCAAATCAAATACATGGATCGTCTGCCCTTCATGATACATACTGATACCAGCACCAACTTTTTTTTTCTTGAGACATAAAGAAAAGGCGGGACAGATGGTCGGATGGACAGACAACCTGAAAACAATATGCCTCCAATACTACATGTACCTTCAGGGGGCAACAGCAGTAAAATGTTGATCTACATGTACATGTACTTCTCCTACACGGTTCGGTGTAAAAATGTCAGAGGTAAAAATGTCAGAGGAAAAAAAATGTCTGACATTTTTACCTCTGACATTTTCACCTCTGACATTTTTACCTCTGACATTTTTACCTCTGACATTTTTACCTCTGACATTTTACCTCTGACATTTTTACCTCTGACATTTTTACCTCTGACATTTTTACCTCTGACATTTTTACCTCTGACATTTTACCTCTGACATTTTTACCTCTGACATTTTTACCTCTGACATTTTTACCTCTGACATTTTTACCTCTGACATTTTTTCCTCTGACATTTTTACCTCTGACATTTTTACCTGGCACCTCCTACACAGAGTTTCTATCATAGTACAATGTACATTGTATCAGTATTTCTGAAAGGATAATTGCAGTTTAAAATGGATTTTAAAATAGGCCACTGTAGACAAATCAGGTAATCCGTCATGTGTAGAAATGTTTTCAACTGATGCACGAAGCATAAAATATGGCAATTGTAGAAACAGAAAATAGTTTTCTCTTGACACATAATTCAAAACAAAGAAACGTTATTAAACCAATTGTACATTTTCTATGTTTATTGATGCATATCAATTCAACCTGATATACATGTAAAGGTCTCTCTCTCTCTCTCTCTCACTACCCATTCACTGCCTCTACTCACTGCAAAAATAATTGTCATTTGATCAAAAGGTAATATTTGTACAATCTTAACAATTATGACACATCTATTGTTCTGTGCCTGTTCATTCTGAAAAGAGATAGAAGTCCAACCACAAACATTTTGTGGTTACAATACCTCTCCTAAATCATTAGCTATTCTCTGGCAAACAAAGATTCATTAAGGTGTTCCATAATTCGTGAGGCCCGCTGGTGACTGTCAAGCCTAATGTCTGGCCATAGTGGGTGCAGGCCTGCTGGGGTACATAAAGGTTTGGGAACAAGCCATGCTACATGTAGGTACCCGACATATTACAGAATCAATAGGTTAGCATCTTTGGTTTGCTGCCAGTCTGAAAATTACCATTGCCTTTTCTTTCAGGAAAAAAAGCACTTTGTAAAATTATAAACAGACAAATATTATAAGCTAAGGTGAGTAACACCAAGTACAGTATGGTACCTACATGTACATGTAAATCTAATACATCAGAGCTCCCCTTAAACTTTCCAGAGCTGAATTGCCTTCAACTCACTTTACATTGCTTTTTTCTCTAGTTGCTGTTTTTATTCTTTAGTAATCTTTCCTGTGGGCACTGCGCAATTCATCATGAGCAATACTTCAGACCCTGTATCATCTGTTCCTAATCAATATTGTGTTTCTTCCTAAATCCCGGAAATAAACTTTTAAATTTACTTCTAACTACATAATGAACCAAGAGGCAATCTGATTTGCATGTAAGCATTCTTGCTATAGCAGGCAAGGTAAGGCAAATTTTGAGCAAGCTTTAGAATTTCCTAGAACAACATGAAATGTGATATGAATACATAAAACTGGTCCATTATAGACCTTGCTCATGATGAAACTGCTTTTGTTGTGTACCTTCAATTACAATCAATATGCACAAGGTCATATGACATCACAATAGCACAGTATCAACAGCTGAGGTGATTCATTGGGTGGGTACATGTATATCAACGCTTCTCATTCATTTGCTATTTTGACACAATGTATGACTATTTGTGATGAATGACTAGTATTTTGATACAGAAAGCTGTGTAATCAATGTACAATTCTGTTTCCTCTTTAAACATTATTAACTGCCTTACACAGGCTCCACACTAACTTTTTTCATAGGGGTTCGAATTCAAATTTTAAGGCCTGTTTTCAGCGAGCACTGTGTAAAAAGTTTTTAGATCTTGTGGGTCCGGACCTAGATTTTTGGGCCACAAGTGTCTTGGGCATGTTTGTGCTGAGCCCTACTAGCTTGCATCTACATCAACACTTATCTCCACTGAGCTTTTTTTTTTTTTTTTTTTTTCTACTTTACAGTTCTCTTGACTAGAGAAAATGGGAGGGAGTGGAGATGTAACAAAAAATATCATCATCATCATCATCATCATCATCTGTTCGGGAGTGTAGGATGTCCTATAGGTCTCCCGATCACTTGGTACGTACATGTAAAAACGCCTAAAAACTGGTGCTTGCATGGATTTCAGACTATGCAATTGAGAAATGTTTGTCTAACCAAAATAAATCCAAATTGTGGTTAAAGGAATCGATGCTGGTAGCAGCTACTACCTCCTTTTCTTAAACAAAAAGTTTTTGGATCACATTTCATTTGGATTAAATGAATTTCTAACTATGCTCAGGTTGTGTTCTTCCATGTTTTGTATGGTAGAATGTAATCCAAATCTTTGTGATAGTGCCATACATTTGAATCTTATGGAAGATTCTTCTCAAGTTATAAGTACAATGTAGAGAGTTGCTTGGGAACACGGTCCGCTGGTTTAAGGAAGCGTTACCGTGTTGGAATCATATTTCAAAGAGTCTACAAGAAAGGAAAGAACTTTAATATGAAATCCATTTCAAACCATGAACTCAAACATGAATCTACATGTATATTAGAGTACAGTCACTACAGTGTTCTCTTTCTTTTTTTTCACCAGCTAATGAGGAGAGCCTTTTACAGACACTTGATTAATTCTGCGGGCATTAGCTGGCGTACTTTTTTTTTTTTTCTTCTTCTTTCGTGCTTTCTTACTCTTTTGTTATTGTATTTTGCATATTGTATTGTTGATCATTATTATTATGTTCTCCTGGAAATGAAATAAAATAAATCAATAATAAAAGTACTTTCCCTACATTCTACTCATAAAAAAATAAATGAAAAAAAAAAAAGAACTGAATGTAATACTGGATTATTTTCTTACCTAATCCATCTGTTTCAAAGAGGCAAGTATCTTCTAAACCAAACTCACGACACCAAGAGAGAAATGTAGCAATATTATCACGAGCAAAGAAGGATTCTGGTGTTGCATTCTCTCTGCATTTGATCTTGCGTTGTGGAACATTCTGCAAACGTATGCAACATATATTAAAGGAAAAAGAATAGTATTAAAATTCTTTCAACAATTTGAAAATATAGTTAAATATTGGAAAACATTTTGAATACTATAAGATGTTTAACCCATTTGTGACAGAGGTCCACATTTTGTGGTTTGGCCTAATAACTTTTGATGCAAAGCTCTAAAAATCATACTAAATACATGAGCAGAAAGAGCAAAAAATTCTACACAAACTGTGCCCATTTTGGTGGCGTCAATATTTGTTGTTTGATGCTGAAAATTTTTAAAAGGAAAATAAGCATTAAAATCCTTAAATTGGCAATGTGATAGAAAGTTTAAAATCACTCTTTTCTCCTGCAAATTGGCAACTTTTTGACCTCTTATCATACTTTTTGTCAATTTATTCTTATTTCAGATACATGTTTTATAAGAAAGATGTAGCAATAAAATAAAAAATGTTGGTGTTGCCAATTTGAAGAAAAAAAGCTGATCAAATTAGGCTTCAAATAATTCCTGTCACGAATGGGTTAACCTACACATACATGTATGTAAGGATACCAAGGGAAGATTCTGAACATAGGCATATTATGCCTCTGTATTCAGTTTTAGATTCTTCCTCTTTAATATGGCTGGCTCACTTGCAGGTACAGGGCATTCACAGTCGTATTTTATCGGTTCATACTTCCAGCATCTATCTAAAGCAGCTTCAAAAGTGTGTGCACAAGGGGCAGTGACAACTTCATTACAAAGACTATTCCATGTTCACTACATAGCAAAATGGTCTGGAGAAGTATAAAAACTTCTGTGGTAAACACCTGGGTGCCGTGCATAAAACTTGCTATTATAGTAACTTTCATGGAATACTGAATTTTGAATGGCTCTTGAGCAACGTTACCATGGTAGTTACCATTGATGGCAAAGTTACTATAATAGCAAGTTTTTATGCAACGGCACCCTGAGGTGGTATTCTGAGGCTGTTTTAACTCTGTTTTAAGTCTGTTGTAGCAAATCAGTATTCTGAAAACCGTTTTATCTCTGTTTAACTTTTGTTGTAACTTTTGTTTTATCTTTCTGACTGCGCATTTAACTTTGCATGCCTGGCGCAAGTTGTGGGTAAGTGCATAAAAATCCCATTTGCAACAACACATTATTCTGAAGACCATTTTATCACTTGTTTTAACTCTTTCCACTGGACAATTCATGCTCATGAGATAAAACAGGGTGGGAGGTGTTTTAACTTTGTATGTGGTATGTCATGGCGGCAATTTTTCTCGCTCATTATGTTTTTGGTTGCAATGAGAGGGATAAAGAGACCAAATAAACCTTGCTGAGTTCCCAAAACAACATTTCGCAAGAATGTCGCCTCGAGGTGGAGAAATTTGGCAACATCTGCGATGAGATCAGAGATGATGTGCACAATGAATTCTGTCACACCATCGTATCAGTTAAATCAAAGTAACAAATTAAGTGCAATTAATGCGCTCATTAAAACGCGATTATCAGTTAACGCATTTCCTGGGCCTCTTCCCCAGGGAGCGATCTTATTGGCTGAAACCGTCTTAGACTCGACTCTAACAACATTCCCTACTGCATATTATTTCTGTGGTGGGTGTTGCTTTTGATGACTTACAAATGCTGTTAAAACATTCTCAGAATACCGATTAATAACCGTTTTAGCGGTGTTTTAAGTCAGTGACTCACAAGAGAAGTTAAAACAGAACTTACAACACAGTTAAAACGGTGTTCAGAATACCATCCCTGCGATGTTTGTTTGTTTGTTTTTTAACGTAAGTGAATGCTGAGGCAAAAAACAGATATTTATCTCCTGGCAGCAAATAGGTGTGGACCAATCAAATTCTTATAAAGTTAGCACAAAATATGACATCATAAGTTGTCTGCGTAAATTTTGTCAAAACTCTCTTCTTTTTTGAGCGTTGACATGTTAACCCATTCGTGACAGGAATTATTTAAAGCCTAATTTGATCAGCTCTTATTCTTCAAATTGGCAACACCAACATTCTTATTTTATTGCTACATTTTTCTTATAAAACGTCATGTATCTGAAATGAATATAAATTGACAGAAATTATGATGAGAAGTCAAAAAGTTGCCAATTTGCAAGGGAAAACGGTGATTTTAAACCTTATATCACATTGCCAATTTAAGGATTTTAGTGCTTATTTTCCTTTAAAAAAATTTCAGCATCAAACAACGAATATTGACGCAACCAAAATGGACACAGTTTGTGTAGAATTTTTTGCTCTTTCTTCTCATGTATTTGGTATGATTTTTAGGACTTTGCATCAAAAGATATTAGGTCAAACCACAAAATGTGGACCTCTGTCACGAATGGGTTAATGCATGTCTCATTATCAAAGTGATGCTGTTTACCACACCATACATGTAAATGTATGTGAACACTAAAAAAATAGCAGCCTGGTGATATCTGGATGAGCCTCATTCCTGAGAGTTTCATGTTTTCAAAACATGGGAACAATCACATGAAACTTATCCTGTAGAAAAGCAGAACCTGCATAATTTTACAGTAATGCAAATTTAAAGACGCTCAGTCGTGGGCTTTCATGAGGAATTTGACACCATGGGTGCTTACACAGTAACAGGTGTTGTCCATCACTATGCATTTTATGACCAACAGACCTTATGTAATGCTCTGTATATTCCAACTGTTTCCCCATATGGCAAAGTCATTATCTCTCTTTCCCTGGCCCGAGAATGCCCAAAGCAGGCTGAAGAATGTTTATGGTGGGACAGCTTGTTTTTCTGTGCTCCAGAACAGGGGCGTAACAGGTACCTGTTATCAGGGGGGGGGGGGGGGGGGGGGTGGGGGGGTGGGGGGGGGGGGCAGAGCCCCAAATTTCCCGGTAAACTAGTCTATGTCTAGAATCTGTGGCGTAGCTAGGACTGAATTTTAGGAGGACGGTAGTGCTCCACCGGCGTAAATCCAATTTAAGGAGTGGGGGATGAAAACTTTTTTAACGATTTTTTTCCCCTCTCACACACATTTTGATATCTATTTTTGAGCGAGCGAAGCGAGCAAGCAGAAAATAACCACTTTTCTCGATTTTGACCGCATTTTCGGATAGAAATCCTAAGATTTTGATGAGCGAGCGAAGCGAGCGAGCCAAAAACACCACTTTTTTTTGTTTTCAATAGCATTTTCAAATAGAAATTCTAAAATATGATGATTGTTTATGATAGATATTCAGAATTTTTACTAATTACTGATTAATTAAAATATATTTTCTTCCTTAAAAAGTGTGTCTGCATGGGGGGGGGGGGGGTGGAATTTGTAAACACTATCCTCCTCTCCCCCCAGTGGGGGTGATAGATCCCCCCCCCCCCAGAATTTACGCCAATGTAGGGCTCCCTAGAGGGGAGGGTGCAGGGAGGGGGGAGTTTTCCCCCCTCCCGCGCAAAGCGCGGAAGCTCCGACGTTTTTTCGCTGTCAGTTCCCGCTCTTCTTACGCTTTCTGCCTTTTATCGTGGGGGGGGGGGGGGGGGGGGGGGGGGGGGGGGGGGGGGGGGAGGGGGCATACGCATAGCCAAAAATTTCCCCGTTATTAAGTCTAGAATCAGTGGTGTAGTTAGAATTTCATTTTTAGGAGGACGATAGTGCAAAGCGCGCTCCCTAGCATGCTATGGGGGAGGGTGCCGGGATGGTGATTTTCCCCTACCGCGCGAAGCGCGGAAGCTCTGACGTTTCTTTGAATTGTTCGTTGTCTGTTCCCGGTCTCTTACATTCTCTACCTGTTATCGGGGGAGGGGGGTGGGGGCAGAGCCGAAAATTTCCCGGTAACTAAGTCTAGAAATAGAATATGCGGAGGTGAGCCCGCACCGCGAGTTGCTTGTTGTGAAGCCCTTAGCGGGTGGGGCTTAGGGCCCCTGATCGGGGTCTACAGGGAAAGCCACTGTGGAGGTCCAGGGAGTGGAGCCCCCGGAAACTCTGGGGTTTAGGTACTAAATTTTCCCTCATTTCTTTTTTTCCCCTTTGCTTTCTTCTCCCCCCCCCTTCCCTCTTTTCCCTCTCTCTCCTTCTTTCTCCCCTTTCTCCCTTTTTTCCTTCCCTTTCTCCTTCTTCCTTTCCCTTTCTCCTTCTTTCTCTTCCTTTCATCTTCTTTCTTTTCCTTTCTTCTTCTTTCTTTCCCTTTCTCCCTTCCCTTTTCTTCCTTTCCCTCTCTTCATTTTTTTCCCGGTGGTTTGGTGGATTTTCCCTCTAAAATCCTTCAGGGGGGGCACTCTGCCCCCCCCCCCCCTGCCCCCCCGGCTGTTACGCCACTGCTCCAGAAATGTAGCTCTATTACAGGTATTTCCAGTGCTTTTCACAAAGTCTTTTGTCAGCAAATTATGATCCACTCCCCATGAAAGCCTACGATTGAATGTCTTTAAAGAACTTACATCTTTGAGATGACCTGCTCTTTGGCATTCCACAGCTTTGTTCTGTATCAACTGAGCAAGCTTACAGAGTAATACACCATTGTCTAATGAATCCATGAAAGTATCTACTTCCACACTGACATCTGAAGAAAAAAAGTGGATATTGTACAGTGATCAGTAACAGTAAAATAATTGTATACATGTACATACAATATGCAGTGACATGAAGTAATAAAATATTTTACTTAATTTCAATTTTGCAGGACTGAACTGAAAAGTAAGTACTATTACAAGTTTACAGCAAACATATGGAGAGTGTTAAGTACAGATTTGTAAAAAAAAATAACTAAATAAATTCATTAAAAAACACAACAAATTACTTCAGGAAATAATGAACTAAAAATACAATTCTAATCTAAAGATGGTAACAACAGAATGTGCAGGTACCAGTATATTTTATATTTTTTTAATAAAAAGAGCCATACTAGCTACATGTAACTACTTTACTCAGTAAACTTTATGAATAAAGTCATACTGGTACATGTACATATCATATCAAAAAATGTAAAATTTTCAAACTACAGAAGACAGGATGGAAGAAAGCCATGTTAATGCTGATTTTAACAGGTGCACAAACGATTCACAAAGAATGAGAATGCAAAAAAAAAAAAAAAAAAGACATGGTCAAACATTCGTATTTTAGGCTCTAAAAATTTGCCAAACATGCATGGGTTTAGAAGTGTCAATACTTTATGCTTTTAGTTCGGCAGAAGTTTAATAAAAATTGAAATTTCTTTCCAGCATCCCGCAAACAAGTGATGACGCTTCCTAAGCCCGCCCATGTTTGGCAAATTTTTAGAGCCTAAAAATTTGGTAATACTGAAGAAGTTAACACCCCTTCAAACCCTACATGTAATCCTAATCCTAACCCTAGCCCTAATCCCAACCCTAAATTTGATGAAAATATAGAGGGGGTGTGAACTTCTTCAGTATTCCCCAAAATTTTATACAAATGTTGGACAGTGTCTTTTGTTTTATTTGACATTCGCATCCTTCAGGAATTGTTCGCGTGCCCCCTGAAAAGTGGCCTTTGGTGTTTAGCCTACCTAATACTCTGGAGAGCCATTCTGCCAAATCTTCTGTGAGAGGAATTAAACTCTCTTGAGCAGATCTGTTGATCTCTTTGGAGTAAGATAATAAATCACCAGTTCCGTTCTCGTCTGCCATTTTATCATCATTGCTTCCAATCTGAAAATAAATGAAAGGAATGAATATATGAAAGAATGAAAATTTAAATTAAATAAAGATATTTTAGCCAGCCGACTAGTTCTGAATTTTCTAAATCCCATACGTTTAATACAGGAGATAAATGGTGCCCATACCAGCCACACCTAATATCATTCATCATCAACATTAAAGTCGAATTACATGTACATGTAGCTGAAGCCAGGAGAAGGATGTTGAAAAAGCATTATGATAGAGAAATCAAAGAGTGACAATGAGTAATTAACTAAAGTTAGTCTAGAAATAAGAAGGAAAGAAATAAAGAAATAAAGGGAGGGGAAAATTTTTTAAGCACCTCTCTCCTCCCCCCCCCCCCCCCCCTTAACCACTGCAAATCAATTTTCAAGTGCAAGCCAAGGAAAAATTGATTGCCAAAACAATAAACAGGCCAAACCCAGGCAAAGCCCAAGCCAGGCAGCCAAAAGTGAAAAGGGTGGATAATGATTTTAAAAATTGATAAAATACTGTACACAACCAATTATATCTCCTTCATTCATCAAAATCATCAGTCACTCTCGACACTTCGAAAATTCAGATTTTAAGACTAAGGTTCTTGATTTTGTCTTGAAGTTTGAACAGCCACCTGTTGTTGGTGGTGAAGTGTTGAGGTGCCCGTGAAAACGAGCGGTCTTCGACGCAACAGCTCGCCTATGCTCCGGGAGGCGATAGCAGCAGGTCGCCTCGTTTGCCCACAGAATATTCTCTGCACGTAATAACACGTTAATCTCAAGCTTAAATAATTACTATATGAAATTTATGATAAGCCAAATACTTAAAAATATTCTAATCAACGACGTAACCACTCGGCGAAATTCACACTTACTTCAAACTGAAGGTAAAAATGCGTTTCCAGGCGAAATCCGACGAAACACTTCGGCTGTCAACAAAGCAGTCATTCCCATATCGTTTATGTATCGGCCCTTAGCTTGATATCGATATCTTCTTCTCTTCTTTAGGTTTGAATTAAGTTTCATGTATATCTATTTTTTTTTTAAAACCTTTAAAATTGATCAGAGCCTAACCGGGCACACACAGAAGAGCGGAGGAAGGGGGATGGGGGGGGGGGGGGGGGGGGGGGGGGG
>CM057158.1:11029088-11048217 GCA_029962745.1 Echinometra lucunter | reverse complement strand
CGCTACAAAAGGATTTTGGTCAGGCTTCTGTGTGGTTATGGTTAAGATTAATTAGGGAAAGTGTCTGGTCCAGGGAACTTAATTATGGGGAATGTGATACCACTGCACTGTGATAGGAAGTGTTGTCACACACATGGAGTCTGGTACTTCTTAGTCCTTGTTGCATTGTGCCTTCCTCATAGAATAACTTTAAAAAATTTTTCGTCAGGTCGACAGATCAAGTAATTTTCTGATGGGTTGGACTTGGACTTGGACCTACCTCCCCCATTTTGCTAACTACCTAGCAGGCCTTCCACATATTCATTGGCAATTCCAACAAATCTGGATTCAGCTAATTTTTGATGCAATGCATGGGAACAGAACTGAATGGCTTTTAAGTTAGACTATGGTGAATGTACAGGACTGGCGGAGGAACAATTAAAAAAAATGAGTCGGAGAAACAGCGACATAGGCCTGATGAGTGGACTTCTTTAATACAAGCAGAGGCGGATCAAGAGGGAGGCCGAATCGGCCGTGCCCCCCCCCCCCTTTAACACCGGGGGGGCCGAACTCGGCCGCACCCCCTCTTTTGAAACCTTTTAATTTGCTTATCATCGAGAATTTTGAGGGTAAGATACACCTGAAAATGCCAAGGACCCTTTTATTTATAGCCAACCGCCCTCCCCACCCCCTCCCTTTTGAAAACGTCTGGATCCGGCCCTGTAAAAGTGTTTGGCACCCAACTATAAACTGACAAATTGCAACAAAAGATACAGCACACATGACTTGTTTGTAATACATGATTTATAAATCTTTAGATACATATCAAGTTACATCATATATGCAATAAAAGAACAAACATTAAAGGACTAAGGCCTGAAAAAAATTTAAGTATAACATACATCTATACAATCATATTAATATATTTCTAATATTATACAAATAGGAAAGTACACTTACACGCATCCTCTGAAAACTGTAAACTATGTTTTTTCTGCTTTAGCTATAAAATCTTTTCATGCCACATTTATCCATCTTTTTATTATTCATGGTCCTCTGGCATAAAATGTTGTAATTAAATGCATTTCAGAATTTTAAATGCAAGTCCCAAATACTCAGTCCTGATTGGTTGAAAATCAAGGTAGTAGTTAAACCCAACTTTTTAGGCAAGAGGATCCAGAACATTTGAATTGTTGAAATCTTGATGATGAAATTATTTCTCCTCTTCAAATTGACAACAAACTGCATTGGACTACTATTTCCCGTCAAATACATATTCTCTTTGCAGCAACATGTATGCCGATTACCAAAATAAATTAATGCTGGGCTGCAAAATGTGATGCTAATTTCAAGATCTTTACGATAAATGCACTTCTAACAAGTAAATCAACAAAATCATGAAGTCATGGAATAAACGTTGCACAATGACTTTTTTCTGTTACTTGAAGCCATAAAAATTGTAAAACTTCTAGTATTTAAGAAAATAAATACAATTTGTTAAACTATACTTTGGATCAAAGAACTTCTCCCAATTTACTGGTCATTTGAGAGAAAAAAATTAAAATCTACACTATATGCCATTTGCTTCAACTGCTCTGCATTTAATGTATCTATCTGCAACAAACATAGTCCTCTAATGGCTTTCTTTGAGATACACACATTATGCTCATCATTAATTTCATAACATGCATTTCATTTTTGTAATCATATAAAAGTTATAATTTACAAACAGCTAAACAACTATTTACACATTTCACTGGGTACACACAGACAGACACTGCATGTACATGTGAAAATACGAAAACAAAGTAAATAGAGCCAAATGGCAATAAAGATGTTATGTTATGGGGCTATTTCATAAAAGAGATGTTATTCCTTCCATAAAATGAAGTTGAAATTTCAAAAAGTGCCTCCCCCTCTTCCCCACCCTCACCCCAACCAAATAGCAAAGATCCAACAGTCTGAACAGCATGCATATGTTTGACGGTGTGTAGCATCTAATTCTGAGTTTCTGCATGACTGAACTTCCAAGTCAGAATTGTATGCAAATAATTGTGTTTTCATATATTAGCTATGTAACATTGGAATTCATTTGTTTTGTAATAAATCAATAACTGAAATTTATTGAAAATCAATATTTGATGTCAACTGAGCAAAGCTGGCAGGGAAATAATTGAACGTGCACTGTGATGACACAACTGTGATGTCACAATTAAACTGGAAGGATGTGTCCCATCACATACATGTATGTCTCTGATATCAGTATTGAGAGCAAATATTGGTACATTGGCATAATATACGATAGGGAGAATTTGTGATAGTGACTGGTATGCCCCTAAATTGGCCATATGTAACAATATTACTCTCACAGAATAAGAGATGGCACTCGTAGGTTGGAATCCACAAAAGAGGTTTAACCCTATATAGCCCGGAAAATCGAAATTTTTCGCGATAATTTCTAAATGCAAAAAAATAATACGCTGAAATTTCATGACTTTTTTCTTTCACATCTCCCGCACATTTTGAGACCCTGTTTGTGAAAATCGGGGGTACACTTGCGGAGATATAGCACATATTCGTGACCAATGTCACCGAAAATGACAATTTCCATCGACTTTTGTGTGTACAATGTATGGGTTTTACAAGAAGTGTTGTCAGATGAATGTTTTTTTTCTGTTTTTCCTCACATAACTTTCTCAAAATATAAAGTAAATATCACCTTTCTTCAGTACACAGCTAGAAAAAAAAAATTTATGCCCAGACGTGGTAATCAATATGTGAAATTCAGAATTTCGAGAAAAATTAGCATATGCGCATAATTAATTACTATTATAATCTAATAATTATACAATTTCAATACAGTTGAGTGAGCTGTCTTTTAGATTACATGACTGGCTACTAACATGCTTGATTCCATTGCATTTTCTCAAAAAATGGGGGGAAAACTACAAAAAATGAAAATTCCTTGAAAAAATTTGAATATTTGCATAATTAATTAGATAAATAAAAAATGATAATAAATATCACAAATTTGACAACGCATTCTTGTAAAATACATAATGAGACACCCACACACCAAATTTGGTCGCAATCGGTCGATAAACGGCCGAGATCTGAGGGGGGGGCCTAATAGGCCCCCCCCCCCCCCCCCAGGCTATGCAATTTCAAAATAGCCCGGACTATATAGGGTTAAACCATTGAGTGGTTTTAATCCCTTCTGGGTTTTTCAAGCGTACATGCGGACAGAATCCAGTCTAATTATTTGTTTTAAGTGCACCATGGGCAATATGCACCTACTTACGCTTATTAAGTACGCTTGGTTTAAACCTTACCTACACATGTTTGGTTTAAACCTCCTTTGTGACTTCGGGTCACATCATCTACGTGCTGCAAAATATCTAGTCTTGAAAGGTCTTTTTTTCCTAAACATTAATTTCCATTTGCTACTCTCAAGTCTCAACCCAAGAGAAGTAAATGAATTCCCAGAACTTGGCCAGAAAAATGTAACAGCTTGACTAAAATTAGGGTGATGATAGTATTAGATAACTATCCCCCCCCCCCTTCATAAAAATAAAGAAAGAACTTTATAAATGGACCTATTATTGTGATAATTAGTGGGTATAACCACAGTCATAAATTGAAGTACAGTCAACTCTGCCTAAGTCGAATTTCTTGGGACTGAAGAAAATGATTCGACTTAGAAAAAATTTGACTTATGAGGGGTCAAAAACAACAAAAAATAAAGGAATGGGACCCATTGCGGACCTTCGACTTAGGCGATTATTCGATTTATGCGACTTCGACTTATGCAGAGTTTACTGTATTGTACATTGTAAATTATTTCACCTGTTATTCCCATGCTGCACATGACTTGATTTGATAACAGAACATTAACAGAAGAAAAGACCAAGGCAATATCATTCTTCACATCTCAACAGTTTCTAGGACTTTTCTTAGAAAAAAAATTACTTGAAAAATAATTATTTATAGAGTCTATTCTCTCCTAAAACTATCCAGTCTCGATCGTTGACCAGCATCTGTTGGCTTGTTCTAGGGGTCTATTCTCTTCTTAGATTGTCCAGTCTTGCTTGAAGATCAGCATCAGCATCACCTATACCTTCAGCCTGCGCTACTTTACCTGATTCTTTGTTCTTAGCATTAAGAGGTCCTCCAGTGGATGGAATACCTGCAAAGAAATACGAAAACAAAGAAATACGAAAAACATGTCTCTCACAGGGTTCTCACTAGAAAAAAATCCACACACGGTTCTCACTCTGCGCAAAGCGTGGAAGTTTTGCAAGTTTTACGGAATAACACCTAAAGTTAGGTGTGGTGGCAGTATATGCTATAGTAAAAGGATGAAAAATACTTCTTGGTAAGCAGGAGTTGTCTACTAATGGCATAAAAGTAGAAATACATTGCCAAAAAGCAAAACAATCTGTGACATATATCATTATTGTTAGGAATATATACTCCATATTTTTTTACCCTTGTTGCCACGCATGGTGCAGCAATTTCACACATGGTTCTTCCTTGTCTGAAACCCTCTACGCATGGTATTGGAACCATGGGTGTTATGTACTGGCGAGAACCATGGTCTCTCATAACGACACCACAAAACTATGAAACTACAAACTGAACTTTTTACAAGCCTTGCAAGAGATATCTCTGGGCCCCATTGTTCTTCTCATGAGAAAGATTTACCATAGGAATTAGAATTATTAAAGTGTTACAGTATAATATGAATCTATACCGGTGTCTAAAGTGTTATCATGCATCTAAATTTTCTTGGACACAATTTTCAACACTGTTCAACCTCAGTCAAGGAGAAGTTGTATCTCACCATTGTTAGGCCTCACCTTCACTAACCATTGCCATTTGGGACCCTTACGGCACTTTCAGATATGAGGCGATTTGTGGCGCCACTTTGTGTGCACACATTTGTTGTGTTCAGATATGATGCGACTTTGTGTCGCCACTTATGCTAATGAACGCGCATTAACGCATCAACTCTCAAATAAGAGAGCATTTTGTCAAAACTTGCGCAAACAATCTCATGGCAATATTTTTGGTGCTAACTTTTTAGGAATTTAATTGGTGCACATTTTTTTGCAGCCAGGCTGCAAACAAAAATGTGTCCTGTCTCGGTGACATTTTTTTGTCGCCCTATACCCCATAGACCTGTACAAAAAAAAATGTGTGCACACAAAGTGGTGCCACAAATTTGCCTCATATCTGAAAGCGCCTTATACAAATTAAAAATTTCCTCCATTAAGCAAGCCCAAAGAGAGACAGCCCGTTTCATTACAAACACATTATGAGAGAGAAGCAAGCATCGCTCAGCTTCTGGCCTCCCTGAAGTGTAGTTTACTCCAAGATAGAACAGGAAGCACATTCCTTATTCTGCTTGTCTTAAATGCTAAAGAATGAGCTTGACATAATCTACCCAAATTACATTACGCCCAAACCAGAGAGAAGTAGACATGGGCAATCAACCCAGTTTGAAGTACCAACAACCAAACTAGATGCATACAGGAATTCATTCTTTCCCTGCACTATCAAGACATGGAATGATCTCCCAGTATAGTTTCCTAACCGGATTCAGCCAACTTTCAGACGGCCATCGTAAACTTCTTTTCTTCCTCTTGATTCCACCCTCTGCCACCTCCAGTTTAAAGTATTTTGGAGGATCACAACAAGTATCAAGCAAGCAAGCCTGGAAATTGGTAATTTCACATCGCTTGTGTTGAACAAAGCAATCCTCCTGCTAATTTGTGAGTACAGTTTTGTGCCAATCAGCATGTGTGGTTAAGCGAGGGATGTGCCGATTGGCTAAGAAAGCAATCGAAGCAGTAAACTATGCAAGAAATTTATCCCATGGAATTACGATCAAACTATGGCTCAATTTTGTAAGCGCATGTAAAATCTTTACATACAACAATTCACGCATGTAAGATCTTCCTAATGGTAAAAATGGCACTTCCCCCCAAATACCTGCCAAAAACTCATCCGTAAGTACCATTCTACTGGGAATCTTACTTCATCAGTTACTGATCTCTGACTTCTGTGAAAATTTCCCACAATAATATGGCTAAGGAGATAACTTTCTGCAGAACTTAGCAGATTACAAAACAGCACCAACACACACGCAAAAAAAAAAAAAAGTTTTATGCATGAAATGCTATTTTAGTGACCAATCATCTTAGGGTTCTTATCATAAGTCTGAGCCCAATATGGCTGCGGCATTTAGCGTCTTTCCCACTCAGCGTCTTTGGTCCACTACCCTCTTGTTCCCCCACAGAAAAAACAAAGGGGGATCGGGAAAGCCGAAGTGAATTCCCGGGCGTGAAAAAGACGATAAAAACCGTTGAACGCGACTTCTGACAAGGTACCTTATTTCAAACACTTTATCCATCTCCCTCTCCTGACTTCTGACAAGGTACCTTATTTCAAACACTTTATCCATCTCCCTCTCCTGACTTCTGACAAGGTACCTTATTTCAAACACTTTATCCATCTCCCTCTCCTGACTTCTGACAAGGTACCTTATTTCAAACACTTTATCCATCTCCCTCTCCTGACTTCTGACAAGGTACCTTATTTCAAACACTTTATCCATCTCCCTCTCCTGACTTCTGACAAGGTACCTTATTTCAAACACTTTATCCATCTCCCTCTCCTGACTTCTGACAAGGTACCTTATTTCAAACACTTTATCCATCTCCCTCTCCTGACTTCGGACAAGGTACCTTATTTCAAACACTTTATCCATCTCCCTCTCCTGACTTCTGACAAGGTACCTTATTTCAAACACTTTATCCATCTCCCTCTCCTGACTTCGGACAAGGTACCTTATTTCAAACACTTTATCCATCTCCCTCTCCTGACTTCGGACAAGGTACCTTATTTCAAACACTTTATCCATCTCCCTCTCCTGACTTCTGACAAGGTACCTTATTTCAAACACTTTATCCATCTCCCTCTCCTGACTTCTGACAAGGTACCTTATTTCAAACACTTTATCCATCTCCCTCTCCTGACTTCTGACAAGGTACCTTATTTCAAACACTTTATCCATCTCCCTCTCCTGACTTCTGACAAGGTACCTTATTTCAAACACTTTTATCCATCTCCCTCTCCTGACTTCTGACAAGGTACCTTATTTCAAACACTTTTATCCATCTCCCTCTCCTGACTTCTGACAAGGTACCTTATTTCAAACACTTTATCCATCTCCCTCTCCTGACTTCTGACAAGGTACCTTATTTCAAACAATTTATCCATCTCCCTCTCCTGACTTCTGACAAGGTACCTTATTTCAAACAATTTATCCATCTCCCTCTCCTGACTTCTGACAAGGTACCTTATTTCAAACACTTTATCCATCTCCCTCTCCTGACTTCTGACAAGGTACTTTATTTCAAACACTTTATCCATCTCCCTCTCCTGACTTCTGACAAGGTACCTTATTTCAAACACTTTATCCATCTCCCTCTCCTGACTTCTGACAAGGTACCTTATTTCAAACACTTTATCCATCTCCCTCTCCTGACTTCTGACAAGGTACCTTATTTCAAACACTTTATCCATCTCCCTCTCCTGACTTCTGACAAGGTACCTTATTTCAAACACTTTATCCATCTCCCTCTCCTGACTTCTGACAAGGTACTTTATTTCAACCACTTTATCCATCTCCCTCTCCTGACTTCTGACAAGGTACCTTATTTCAAACACTTTATCCATCTCCCTCTCCTGACTTCTGACAAGGTACCTTATTTCAAACAATTTATCCATCTCCCTCTCCTGACTTCTGACAAGGTACCTTATTTCAAACAATTTATCCATCTCCCTCTCCCACGAAACGCCCAAGAGTTACTCACCAGCAAGATCATCGGTTAATGAAAGACCAAGCTCATCCAGTACCTGAGATACGATAGCCTCACTGTGAAAAAAAAAAAGGAAAACAATGTTTTCATCAGTGATCACTGAATGAATGACTGCATGAAGAAATGACTAAATGAATGACTGTATGACTGACTGACTGAATGAATAAATAATGAACAATGTGTTCTCGTTTGGCATATGCTAACCTGCCCATTTATGTACCTATGATAAAACTTATGCTGCATGGTTTTTTTTTAAAGGACACCAAACTTTGAATAATTTAATAAAGTATTACATTTACCAACACTGAAATTCTGTTATCTATTCAAGTTTCAAGTTTATTTCCACTCATAAAATGGTAACAATTACATATGAAAATAAAACCCTAAACAAATTTATGTAATGAAATAATGCAATAAATAAAGAACATGTAAACAAAGACACATAACCATTGGTACACAACTCGAATACATCTTCATACATGATCTGAATAAGACATTAATTTCTGAGTAGAGGAGCTAGCAGAGGCCAAGTGCTTGTAAAGGCTAGATCTTACATTAACCCATTCGTGACAGAGGTCCACATTTTGTGGTTTGGCCTAATATCTTTTGATGCAAAGCCCTAAAAATCATACCAAATACATGAGCAGAAAGAGAAAAAAATTCTACACAAACTGTGCCCATTTTGGTTGCCTCAATATTCGTTGTTTGATGCTGAAATTTTTTAAAAGTAAAATAAGCATTAAAATCCTTAAATTGGCAATGTGATAGAAGGTTTAAAATCACCGTTATCCCCTGCAAATTGGCAACTTTTTGACTTCTCATCATAATGTCTGTCAATTTATATTCATTTCAGATACATGACGTTTTATAAATAAAATGTAGCAATAAAATAAAAAAGTTGGTGTTGCCAATTTGAAGAATAAAACCTGATCAAATTAGGCTTTAAATAATTCCTGTCACGAATGGGTTAAATTGAAATGATAATGCACAAAGAGATTTAAAATTTTTAAAAAAAGGGGGAAATGGTAAGCAAAGAAAAAGATAAGGAGGCGCTGTGGCTCAGTGGATAGAGCAGGGGTCTCGTAACCGGGAGTACCCAGGTTCGAAACCAAGTGGATGCGCTAATGCCCTTTGGTAAGGTATCACTCCTCATTGCCAAGTCCTTCAGAGGGGACTTAAAGGGGGTACCCAATGCTGAAGCAATGTTAATTCATTTAAAAGAGCATGGTTTCATTAGCAGAAAATCATCTGCCTAATTTTTTTTTTTAAGTCGTGTTGCCAAGGAAACCCCCAAATGTGTTATGATTTCAGGATATTTTTGACCCCTCAGCTATGACCCAGTTTCGAATGGGTAGTGGGTACCCACTTTGACAAAATGACGTCAAAGTGGGTACCATGTCGCGCAATTCTAGCAAAATGCGAAAGGTATGATACATATTGTACAGTCTAGTGCGCAGCACAACTGCAATGCGCGAAGCTGGGTACCCACTTTGACGTCATACTTCATACTCAAATTTTTTGGTCAACTCTTGACTTTTTATGAGAAAATTAGCCAAAATGCATTGATTTCGATTGAAAATCATCAAATTTTCAATGTTATTCTTCTTAGAATTCTATTCTTGATCATATATAAAAAAAAAAATTACCATTGTGTAATGACTTTAAAGCTGTTGGTTCCCTGGTAGTTTACATGTACCAACAAGCATACACATGCTATCTCAGCAGTCAGGTAAATTAACAGACCATTTATGATGAAAAACAATGTATGACATAGGAAAATTACCATATGGAGAGTAATTTCAGAAATTTGTTTAAAAGATTTTTGTATTTTTGTTTAATTTACGATTTTTTTCTTTAATAATTTATATAAGTCTTGATTTTTTGTCTTGATGGATCATGCCATCCACTCTAATGTGTAATCTTGATGTATACAATGAATAGTGTGAATGTCTAACTGTTGACAATCTCTCTCTCACATACATTTTTTACATGTATGTTATGCCCTGTCTACATGTATGTCTACTTCTGCAACCCTTGACCAAGGTAAATACAAGTATTTGTTCCTTTACCAAGTTGTTATGTAAATCACAAACCCCATGTAATGCCATGATCAGTATTCTATTATTGTCTTCTTTGTTTTGGTTAATGGTAGTACTAATTTCCAAATATGGTACTACTAACTATGCGATATATGTTCTGAGTCCTGTTTCTGCCCCCCCCTTTTTTTTTCTTCTTCTAATTTTACCCAATCTGTTGTAAATGTTGTGATTTGTTTTGTTTTGCTCACAATTACTCTGATTATTTGTAAATATGATAATTAGTTGTTGATCCTTCAATAAACACACAATTATATAAAAATGAAAAAAAAAAAATTAAAAAAAAAGATTTTTGTATTTTTTCTTAAATGAGGCAAGAGAGGGCATATTCATTATCTTACCTCTCCTCTTCATCATCATCTCCTTCCATGACATCATCAATTGCATCATTCATCATCTCTTCCTTCATATCCATAATCTCAGATTCTCGTTCAAATTCCATCATTATCTTCTGAATCTGCGGTAACTTCATCTGTTTGATACAAAGAAAAGAGAACAAAAAAGCTTGTAAAATGATTATTATTATTATCATAACTATCTTACAATTTGTAGAATATTATTACACCTGTCATCTTATCATCACTTTGCCTATCACAATATAATTGTGATCTTAATATTACCAACACCCCCTTTTCTTTAAATTGCAATTTAGGTGCCCATGTGTGTTCTTTCATCAATATCATTGTATTGTTTGTGCCTACAAAGAAAGGGTTCCCCCTTTTTTTTTAATGGGAGATCTATATTACATGCGTTTTAACATTCATTAAAAAGCCCTGCAAAATCTTGTATATCATTGTCATCATTTTATCTTGTGAAAATAAAATTGAATTGAAATGAAATGAACACATTCAATGAATCATATACATCCTGAGGCAAGGCATTGTATACATTGCCTCTCTCTGCTGACAAGGTAAATGGCTACCACATAGTGTACAAATGTCATAGTTTTTTTAGCATTGCAAACATCTGTAAATAGGTGCCCAGCTAAATGCTCCCCAGGGAGTGGAGAACGTGCACACATGGTATGCTGACAAGCTGCTATCAGATGACTTCAGTATTAATATTACCAGCAGTAAAGGAGCAACACCAAGGCATTTTATCCCATACAGTTCCCAGCATACATGTATCTGACAACTGGATAGCACTTCTGTATAGTTTGATATTTCAAGGTCAAATTACGCTCACAATTCTATGATATAATTCATTAATGTTTGGTATTATACAGAACAATGAAAATGGACAATAGCAGATCTGTTAAAGTTCCGATCATGAATCTATACATGTACCTGTGAAAAGAAAATGCCTCCCTGCAACTGGGAAAGGTATATTAGTTGTACTCAACATGAGTCTAGGGCAAGATTTTGGAATCATTAAATTGTTTTTACTCACTTTACCAAAGAGGCACATAGACTGCACACAGAGATGAGTGTTTGGGACTACACAGAAATGTGGCATGATTGTTTGGTCCATACACTTCAGCTATTTGTTATCTTATTTTATATAACACCTGAATAGATCCCTGTCATTTGATTGGTTGTTTGATATTGATCATTTGTCCCATTGCACTATGACGTCATCATTCGTGCAATTGTGGCTCCATTTACCGTGCAATCTTGGATCCATACGATTTGCTCCACTGCACGAACACCGAGAGCCCAGCACACTACGTACGTAAAACGCGTTTGCAGTGTGCACCACGAACAGCGCGCTAGCGTATAGCGCTGTTGATTTATTGCGATTTGATCTATTTTTTAGGTGTCATATAAAACAAATAATGAATGCTTTTTGCATTCGTGCAATGGACAGAATATTTCATTCGGTGAAAGAAGAAATTATTGATCCATTCAACTCGGCTGCACCTCGTTGAATGGATCATTTCATCTTTCACCGAATGAAATATTCTGTCCATTGCACTCATAAACATTCATTATTTGTATACTGATATGTATGAAGGCATTTGAAGAGCAATCCTTTCTAGGGACACTTTCTATGATGACATTCTTCCTCACATCAAAAGAATGAGAAAGTTCACAAATCATTTTTGACCTTTCCCTGGCCCTGAAGCCAAGCTCCTCACTAAGCTCTTACAGATATCATATAAAAATATGAATAAAAATCTCAGGTCTAATCTACGAAGAAACATGAGGTATACTCAAGGTCTTTCTTTAGTACCTGCTACTAATTAAAATCGACAACTGGAAGTATTAACTGGTTTCAACTGGTTCCAATTGGAATCCAGGTAAAGTATCCAGTAAGCTCTTACAGACATCATATAAAACTATGAATAAAAATCTATCATACATGTACCAGGGAAAAAAATACACGGGTGCTCAGGGCGAATTTGCCCCCGAAACGCCAAAAAGAGCCCTGGAAAACTAAAAAAGAGCCCCTGAAATTCTCATAGGGTCCAATGTAAACTGTAATACAATGTAGAAAATTTGGGTGGGTGGGCTCAAAGAGTAGCCCCAGAAAAAAAATAATTAATTTTTTCCCTGACATGTACCTTTGAGTTCATTGATTTGAGTGCCTTTGAAACACCCTTCATAGCGTTGGCCATGGCAGCTTGTGATCTTAACGTCTGTAGTTTTAACGAGATTGCTTGGATGTTTGCTCTCATTAAGACAAATCTCTTGACAAAATTTCTGGTCCTGACGAGATCCTTAGCCATGATCTTCACTGCATCCTGAACAAAGGAGAGAAAAATGACAGATAAATAATGAATACCTTTATTGTATCTTGCGAGAAGAAAAAGATGTTGCAGATGAATGAAAATTTCTTTTCAAAGTAAGGTAAAGTTTATCTTAGATTATTGTTGAAAAAAAATTTATTGTGTGGCATTTGAGGTGTACAGTTACAGAAATATACTTCAAAAGCATGCAAATGAAAAAAAAAAAAAAAACATACTGCTGACAAACTTTGACATGTTGTGCATCAATAACAATTTCATTTAAAAATATCCTTGAAAAAAAAAAAACTTTTAAACATACCAAATGCACTGCATTGTTTCTTTTCAAAATAACTGTGGTGTGTATAATGGTTTGTATGGCATAACTGGGATGCAGGATTTTTGTTAAATTCACCACTTGTCTGTAGTTCGCGAGACGGCTTTTCTGCAGATGTTCGCGATGACGTGCATAAACAGTTGACAATTAATAAATAACAAACAATAAATATCATTTTGTGTTTTATTTGCAGCTTTCAAGTCCGGCTTTCCTGTGTTTTTGGTTCTAATGTCATAGCCATACATGTTTCAGTGAGAAGTGTCCCCCAGTCACATCCCTAACGTTCATTATGAAACCGTAGTCAGCGAAGAATCTACGTTTAACAGCTTGCCATACCATCAGTTTTGTCTTCCGTTTTCAAAGCAAGAGCAGTCATGTGTTTGTGAACAGGAGCCGAGTGTTTTAGAATGCGTCATTTTGGCCCTCTTTGCAGGGCTATCCTGGCAGCCCCCACCATTTTGCGTATGGCAGGCAATTTTTTCCAGCATAGTTTTGTCTTCAGATCACTGTTATGAACAAGAAAAAGAGTTAATCTTTTTTTTTCTTTTGCTACACATTGTAGGTTGTCCTCCTCTGGCTCCTAATCTATTAGAGCTACATGTGTATCATAAGCATAGAACTTACTTCAAACCTGTATTCAAGCAGATCTCCCTTATATCCGAGCAAATCCATTATCCGGATTGGTGCCAGTCCCAGTCCCAACATGGCCACATAAACCAGGTTGCACTGAATCTATATTAAAATCAATTTCCTTCATGATTTCTATTTCCCACCTACCATCTGCCCTTGTTTTGCCATTTTCTTGATATCAGCAATGACTTTTTTCTCTTGTTGCTCCATGCGAGTCTTCTCTCTGTCTAACTCTCTCATCGTACGATTCAATGCTCTCTGGTTCTGCTTCAGAATCTGTTCTGGTGTCTTCTTTTTACCAAACAAAGCCTGCATTTTGGCAGCTAGCTTGCTTGCTTTTCAGGTAGAAGATAGATCTTGTACAGCTGGCTGTCTACAGTAGTCTAGAACATGCAAATAGAGAAAAGGAAATAAGAACACAAAATCAAATCGTTCAAGATGCTTTTATAAATCATCAACAATTTCCTATTTTTCAATGAAGTAGTCTAGAACTTTAATATAGAAGTACATGTTTAATGATAATAATGGTATTTAATTTCAAGATTGTTTCGCGGCATGAGCTGCATTGTACAAATCTTTTACAAATAAAAATGGAAGTATAAATACACTGTACAGCAAAAATTAATGTAAAATAATACTAAAAGAATATATACAAAGCATGAAGAAATGTGAGACTAATAATAATACTTTTGCAATATACATGTAAATGAAATTCACCAACATCATGAACAGAAAATTTCAAATAGTCATATACATGTATATATACCGGTAGTTAATTTCGGGAGTTTCTGTATAGGGCTAATAAAAAGAAAGAGGTGGAAAGGAAGATATTGTGATATAAATAAATTGTAATTGGATAGAAATATGAGTACACAAGTTGTTGATCTGCATGCTGATCTGCTTATGATCTTGTCTATGAGCCTGTATACATGTAGGCTGTATGAATCTTACACACATTTTGTCCTTTCCCACATATTCAACTTGATAAGCCAAGGAAAATGTATAGTCTTTTGAGACCGCAAGCTACATGTATGATTGATAAACAGTCAGTGTCCTATATCATCTTGGGTTAAAAGTAAAGTAAAGTATAAAAGTAATTAATTTTGATTGAACTTTTGGATGCGGCCCACTGATTTTTCACCTCTCATATTGTCATTTGCTTTACGATATTCAACTTCATCCACAGTCAGGGGAAAAACTTCACAGCCACAGAATCTTACTCTGAATTCTCACTTGTAATCTCAGCCACGACAGCTATCGCTAGTGTATCGCACAAGCGATGTGTATTCATACGACGGTAACGACCAGGGAAAAAAATACATGGGGGCTCGGGGTGAATTCGCCCCCGAAATGCGAAAAAGAGCCCCTGAAATTCTCATAGGCTCCAAATGTAAACTGCAATTAAATGTAGAAAAGTCGGGCGAGTGAGCTCAAAAAGTAGCCCCGGAAAAAAAAAAAAAAAAATTTTTCCCTGGTAACGACAGTATTGCAACTTGCATCTTTGATCGTCACGAAGGTTTTATCTCTCAATTTCACTTATTTTTCACCTCTCATATTGTCATTTTTCACCTCTCATATTGTCATTTGCTTTACGATATTCAACTTCATCCACAGTCAGGGGAAAAACTTCACAGGCAAAGAATCTTACTCTGAATTCTCACTTGTACTCTCAGCCACGACAGCTATCGCTAGTGTATCGCACAAGCGATGTGTATTCATACGACGGTAACGACAGTATTGCAACTTGCATCTTTGATTGTCACAAAGGTTTTATCTCTCAATTTCACTTATTGGACAAACAATATTTTCACTTCATTCTCACCTGATCGACAAGCAGGTGACAATAATGAAGTAAAATATTGCTTGTATGTCAGTGAATTTCAGGAGATAAAACCTTCGCGATGATCCAAGATGCGGGCCAAAATGCAAGTTGCAATATTGTCGCTTGTGCAGTGCGTGGACAATAGCGATAGGTGTCGCGGCACAGAGTACAAGTGAGAATTCAGACGAGTGTGGCTGTATCCTCATGTCGATGCTGTGGATACAACCACACACGTGTGGCTGTATACACTGCCTTTAAGTTTTACGATGCCACTGACATGACTGAGCAGTATGAAAAGCAAATAAATTTGACCATCCTGATGAACAGTTTTTGCAATTTTTATTAAATTTTTTTTGCCTTTTAACAAGTGCTTGGAATTTCTTGTTTTTCTTTGTTTTACAAATATTCCTACCAAGCTTCTAGTCGGTGATAATCAGCCAATCACCACCGAGAGCTGCTCTGACGTTATATTAACTGTTCATGAGCTTGTAGGACGTAGTAATAAATATTCATGACATATCTGCACAACATCGAAGATAGCAGAAAACGAAAAGCATGGAATACATGTATGCTGCCAGACGACTTAAAATTAATGGTTTTAAAGATTTGCAAAGTGATACCATCAAATCTGCCCTAAAAGGACAAGGTGTTTTTGTCAATCTTCCAACTGGCTTCGGAAAAGTGTGATTTTTCATGCGCTACTACTCTGTGCAGATTTCCTCCATGAGAATGAGACTCAGAGTGCTGCTTCTCAAGATCCATGCCGCCAGTCTCCCGTGGCTTTGACGGGCAGTGAAGGTTCAAGTTTTCAGCTCCGATGAAAAGATGCATATATTGTTGTATGGTAACTTATATCCTATTTGTGATACTTTTGCAAATATACTCTGGTCTGTATTAAAAATCATTTCACTCTTCTTAATTCATACATTATTTCTAATGATCAGAACATCAAATATTCCATAATATTCTTGTCTATCAATATACATGTATTATGAGAATAAGACATAACTCCCCCAACCAAATAATAGATTATTCCACTACAAAAACAAGAATTTTCTGTGATTTGATTGGTCAATCAGCAGGGCAATTGCTGCGGTAATTACATTATTCATGTCCTTCGCGCGTAATTCAGTAGGGAGTCGGTCTCATGAATATATCATTGTGAGCACTTGTAAAGAGGCCCTCAGCGCTTCGCTCGCCAGATTTTTCACCTCGATGTCGATAGGGACTCCAATACCGCGACGGCCATCAACAAGAGGCTATAGAAGGGGTTGTTCTGAAGTGGCGAGGTGGATACTACATTAGCAAGATAGGAAAAAATGCCAGGTTCCGTGGAGAGTAAGTAAAGTAGGCATAGCGTTAGCATTTGTTTAAAGGAAGTGTATACAGCCACACACGTGTGTCTTTACCTTACGGCCACATGCGTGTGGCTGTATCCACAGCATCGACGCAAGGATACAGAGTACAAGTGGGAATTCAGACGAGTGTGGCTGTATCCTCATGTCGATGCTGTGGATACAACCACACACATGTGGCCATAAGGTAAAGACACATGCGTGTGGCATATACACTGCCTTTTCTTTACTCTCCAGGAGCCTCCAGGCTATGCACCCATTTGTGTTCGTGGTCAATGACAATGTGGAGTTCTGCAGCAGTGCACTGATCGCTGTGCACTAAGTTACAGACATTACGGTTTGGTGCCCATGTCTGCACATAGATCTAACGATAGTAACGTTACGTGTAACTGCGTGATTCTAATGCAGCTGTCATTTGTAAGACGCACCTCTCGACCCCCGGGGATGGTGCTTCATTGTACCGAGGAGCATCACACATTTTGATACCACGAGCCATGACGCGTCCCTCGTCAGAAAAAGTGACGCACCATTACATCAATTATCAATTATATGGGGAACATTGATGCACCATCCCAGGGGGTCGAGAGGTGCGTTAGTCCAGGGACGTCAGGGGAGTAAAAAAAAAAAAAAAAAATGCTAACGCGGCAAATCTCGAAGGTTTGGGTATATTAAGGAGCTAGTATAGAGAGTTTTGAGCTCTTATTTGGTTTGTTTTAATATAGTTTTGGCCCGGAGGGCGGGAAAAGGGGTTTTCTTTTGGGGGCATATATGCAGCGAAGAGGGGGTTTGTAATGCTTGCGGGGGGATATTGTGAAGAAGAGAAAGAGATAGTATGGGTCTAGACCAGGTGGTTTTTAGAATTTGGAACGGAATAAAGCAATATTTGAGGTTTGTATAGTACACAATTCTCTATGGCGAAAATACCCAAACGCTTGCGTTTTGGTGCGCTTTCAAAGAGCGCTGTGTACATTTTCTATGGGGAAAATTCATACCCAAGGCGTCTTGGGTACATATTTTTCCCATAGAAAATGTACATAGCACTTTGTGATTTCGCGGCAAAATCTTGAAGGTGTGGGTATATTAAGGAGCTAGTATAGAGTTTTGAGCTCTTATTGATTCGTTTTAATATAGTTTTGGCCTGGAGGGCGGGAAAAGGGGTCTTCTTTTGGGGGCATATATGCAGCAAAAAGGGAGTTTGTGATGCTTGAGGGGGGATATTGTGAAGAAGAGAAAGATATAGTATGTCTAGACGAGGTTTTCATAATTTGTAGAATGCTCTATTTTAATATATTTAGTTTAGACCTGGAGGGCGGGAAAAGGGGTTTTCTTTGGGGGGCATAATTATTATATGCAGCGAAGAAAGATAAAATCAATCGCGCAAAAGAGCGATCAACGCAAGATCAGTCGACATTGCCTATTGAACGTGCCTGTGCTCTATCTTGTATAGTCTATGTACAATCGTATTTTTTTTTCAGTAAGCTAGGCGGTACTTAATGGCGGCTGGGTATATTAAGTAAGATGGCCTCTAAATTTTGGTTTCCGTACGTCCGATTTTTAGTCCAAGTGTCAGTCAGGTTCGTGATGATCACGGGCGATAGTAAGGCTGGTGCCTTTTGTGGTGGTGTCATTGGCCCATGGGAAAGGGATTTTCCAGGGGTTGTTTTGAAGTGCCAAGATGCTTGCTATGTACAAATAGGGGGTAAAAGCGCTGGACGTCAATGGGGAGTAATAGCGTTAGCATTTTTTTTTTTTTTACTCCCCTGACGTCCCTGGACTAGACCCCAAGGTGCGTCTTACAAATGACAGCTGCATAACAATCACAAAAAGATGCAACATCAAAATGACAAACACATCAATTTCAGAATCATATCAACATGATCAACATGATCAACTTTAATGATATGTATCATGTGTATCAGTCCAAAAAAAATGAGGAAAAACTGGTTAAAAACGTCCATTTTATGTATTTTTATTCACGTCTTGAAAATATCACCTTAATTTCACACAAAAAATCCTGAACTGCGACCTGCGTACAAAATGAATGAGTGCGCAGACATGGGAACCTTCCTTTTCTACTTCCAAATGGACACCATCGCCTTTCCTTGTGAAAATGACATTGATTTTACTCGAATATGAATGAGATTTTGGGTACAAATACTCCCTAGTTACCTGTTCGTCAGGGATCTTCGAAAGACTTCAAACCTCACTCTCTACTGCCGTTCCAAAACTTAAGAATCCTCAATTACAGATATCAAACTCGACTTCCCAGATGATTCAGAATCACACACAAACAATGAAATCAGAGTACAAAAATAAACCATGATGGGCTATTATGGTAGCTTTGAAGTAAAAAAAAAAA
>CM057158.1:11018588-11023588 GCA_029962745.1 Echinometra lucunter | reverse complement strand
GTTATCGATGACGTCATGTGGGCGTGTACTTTCTTTGTATCATGGGTTACGTGAGACCGACGCGTCGTCTGCTAGAGCCAGAGAGGTAAAAATTGAATGGGTAAAATTTAGAATTGATTAGAAAAAAAAATTAGAATCACTGTTCTCAGGTTCTATTGTGCCTCATTTGTTTTAATGAAGTCAGTTTTACAGATCGGTTGTAAGAGTAGAGAGCATGAGAAAACAAAAGGAAAATGTAACGAGAGAGAGAGAGAGAGAGAGAGAGAGAGAGAGAGAGAGGGAAGGAAGAAAGAGACAAAGAGAGCGGGGGGGGGGGATCTAAATGGGATATGCCTACTTTTTAAAAAACAGAATTGAGGATTCATTTGTAAATATATCCTCAGCTGGTATTGTTATAGAAGGTTAAATAGTATTTGATTAAAAATAATGTAGAGGGTGTGGCTTTCCCCCCTCTTTTCGTAATTGTAGGCTCTGTTGCACCTTATACTAGGCCTACCGGGTTTTTTCCGATCCCCTGACTACTGAGATTGCTACAGCAGAATACATGTATTACAAACCTCACTTTCAGTTTTTGTTATTGGAGGCGTATCCAAGAATCTCCGTGCCCATAGGCCTACATGCCAGCAGCCACTAAAGCTGATTTCACACATCGAGTGAAAGGAAATGTGCACCCCCGGCAATGAAGGAACATGACAAAACCTTCATCCCTTGCTTGTCCAAAAACTCAGAGTAAGCTACCTGGGGCCCGTTGCATAAAACTTTTGCCAGATTTTTTTTCTGACAAAAAAAAGTCTGGCAAATTTTTATGTAATGGAAAACTATGGCATTTTTTTTGCCGTAGTTTCCTCAAATTTTGCCATAAAAAAAAACTCCGGCAAAAGTTTTATGCAACGGGCCCCTGATGATTTAAAAAGAAAAAAAATGTCAGACGTGCTAGCCCACTCAGCGAAGAGAATCTTGAATACTCTTTATATTGCTTGCACTCAATCTCATTTTTTTCAAAGCCCTTTCACCTGTCTTTGGACTTTTAACATAATCATAAGGCCTGTATTTTATAGGTTTGTAATGTGCATAAATCGTGATACATTATATTGAATAAAATATTCTGATGTAGAGAAAAACTTGAAGATCTCCTTTTTATTAATTTTATTTCAAAATTTCCCGACATCCCTGTCAGATTTGAGAGCTAAGAGAATCTTGAATAGTCTTTATATTGCTTGCACTCATTCTCACTTTTTTTTTCAAAGCCCTTTCACCTGTCTTTGGACTTTTAACATAATCATAAGGCCTGTATTTTATAGGTTTGTAATGTGCATAAATCGTGATACATTATATTGAATAAAATATTCTGATGTAGAGAAAAACTTGAAGATCTCCTTTTTATTAATTTTATTTCAAAATTTCCCGACATCCCTGTCAGATTTGAGAGCTAAGAGAATCTTGAATAGTCTTTATATTGCTTGCACTCATTCTCATTTTTTTTTTCAAAGCCCTTTCACCTGTCTTTGGACTTTTAACATAATCATAAAGGCTGTATTTTATAAGTTTGTAATGTGCATAAATCGTGATACATTATATTGAATAAAATATTCTGATGTAGAGAAAAACTTGAAGATCTCCTTTTTATTAATTTTATTTCAAAAGTTTCTCATAAGTTGCTCATATAGAGCTTAATATCACGGAACACGTTAAGCCCCCTCCCCCCTAGAATTCCAAAGTAATCTATCAGACTCCTGTATAACTTATTAGCTCTGGCCCCTTCTTATTCTCACCCTTAACTCCCTTGCATGTTGCAGTTAAAATTGAACATATCTGTTGATGGACATAAGTTTTTGTTTCATTATGGAACAATATCAATTAATTATGTTATGCCCTTCACCTCTCTGGCGCTTTACCAAAAGCGATGTACAGAAAAAGAAGAAAAAAACAATGAAGATGAGAAATACAAACGTCTTGATAAAGGCTATAATCTCTTTTCCTCTGGGCCGTCTTGATAAAGGCTATAGGCTTTCCCCGATTGACATGGACCACAATAATTATGTACGCGTGCATTATTTCGGTACTGAAACTTCTTTGCATTAATTATTCTTTGCCTATATATGATGTAAGTCATGTAGGCCTACATTATTACACTATTCTAGGTAATTGGTGCAGAGAACAAGTAACTGTTCACAAAGTGATGAAAGCAAAATCTACCACATGGGTTTTGGACTCTCCTTAATTCTCAGGGGGGTAGTGCCAATTGGTACTCACTTAGTACGATCGTTGGTCCAAGCTGACACGCGAAATCGCCCTGTTTATAAATATCACAAGCGAGCTAGGAAAAACACATTCTTAGCCGATAGAAGTCATAGGAGTAGGAAGTTTTTTGGCGTGGTGGGGTGGGGGCTGGAGCAAACACTAAAAATTTTAATTTAGATGCACACGAGCGCCAAATCTCTTGCGGTTAATATCAGGGGCTTTAAACATTATAAGTGTGTGTGGGGGTGGAGGGGGGGGGGGGGGTTGCTGTCCGAAACCAACCCATTTTAGATATTACGAGGGAGAGAAGCATGCGAGGAAGAGAAGCGAGCGAGGAAAAACGGTTAAGGATGTTGGAGGCAACTGGGCTGGTGCATTGGATTTATACATGGAGTATTTAAGGCAAGGGAAAATTGTGGCTCGGGGCCACTTTTTGCAAAGACATTGGATTACAAGACAAATTACTCGCACCTACTTCCGTAATACGTTTTGGCAAGGGCAAATGCTGTGTTAAAAATGGACTCGGAAAAATGAGTCCGCCATTGGTATAACGTGTGAAAAGATGTCCCATTTTTTCTTGAAATTTCATATCTAAAACTTTGTTTTTTAAGCCTGATTTTTGCACGAGCGGAAGGATGGATAGTTATAAAAACATTTCTTGATACTTTATTTTCAATAAATTGCACTATACATCCCCAGGATCATGCTTGCTTTTTGACGGAGTAATCTGCCATAGGGCTAACACGTGAAAACAAGGATTTTGAGAATGATTATTGTTCCCCTACTGTTATCTTAAATTTATGGCAAATGTAACTTACATGTAATTTGAGACTCTGAAAAAGCTTACCGAAGGCTCAAAAAGTGAGAGAGATCCCCCATAAATCCGAGGAAATATGCCTGCTTTTGGTCTTCCAGCTGCTATAGGTTAACACGCAAAAACAGAAATGATTTTGAAATGATTTTGATTCCCATAGCTTTTATTCAAATTTGAGAAAGAAGTGATTTACATGAAATTTCAAGCTCTGGAAATATGTAATTGAGGCTCGATGAGTCCAGTAAACCCCTCATAAATCCCCGGGAATATGCATGTTTTTGACCAAAAAAGCCTCGCCCGTCATAGGTTTACACGCAAAAGAAATTAATTTTCGGATGATTATTATTCATATAATTTTTATTACTAGATATAAAAAAAAAAGTGAAATGTATACTGTTTGGGACTTTGAATAAGCTAACTGAAGGGTCAAAAAATTTAAAAACCTCCTATAAATCCCAGGGAATATGCATGCTTTTGGCCTTCAAGCTGCAATAGGTTAATACACAAAAAACGGGGAATTTTAAATTAAATTTATTCCCCTAGCATTTATTCATATAAATGAAAAAGGTGATTCACATGAAATTTCAAACTCTGAAAATACATAATCGAGCCTCGACGAGTCTAGTAGATCCCCCATAAATCCCCGGGAATATGCCTGCTTTTGACCATTACACGTGAAACGGTTTGTTATTATCGAGGACGTCATGTGACCATGTACTTTCTCTGTATCATGTGTCACGTGAGACACCGACGCGTCGTCTGCTAGAGCCAGGGAGGTAAAAGTTGAGCGGGTAAAATTTAGAATTGATTAGAAACACTGTTCTGTTGTGCCTCAGTTGTATTAATGAAGTCAGTTTTTTCAGATCAGTTGTGAGAGTAGAGAGTATGAAAAATAAAAGGAAAATGAAACTCTTTGAGAGAGAGAGAGGAGGGAGAAAAAGACAGAGAGCTGATGGGGGGGGGGGGGGGGGGGGGGGGGAGGTAAATGGAATAAGCCTAATTTTTAAAACAGAATTGAGGATTCAGTAGTTAATATATCCTCAGATGGTATAGAAGGTTAAATAGTATTTGATTAAAAATGATGTAGAGGCTGGGGCGTTTTTTCCTTCTTTTATAAGTGTAGGCCCTGTTGCACCTACAGTGGCGTCACCAAGGGGGGGGGGGGCATGGGGGCATTTGCCCCCCCCCACTCAGAAGCTTTGCCCCCCAGTTGCCCCCCCCCCCCCAGAAATTTTGAGGAGTGAAAAGACAAATTATACAGTAATTTGTAAATAAGTAGATGTTGTCATAAACATCATATTCAAGCTATGAAGTGCTCTTAAATACCATTTTCTGCTCTTCAAAACTTCGATTGAAAACCAAAAAATTGGTTATTTTTGGCTCTCTCACTTTGCTCGTCATATTTTCAAATTTATTTTCTAAAATGCGATTAAAAACAAGAAAAGTAGCAATTTTTGGCTCGCTCGCTTTGCTCGCTCATCATATTTCAGAATATTCAAAAATATTTCAGAATTTCACGACATCACTGTCAGATCCAAACGTTAACTTTGCTCATATAGAGCTTAATCAGCAGACACGTTTACCCCCCCCCCCCTATTATTATATAGAATTTCACAGCAATCTCTCCTGTATAACTTATTAGCTCTGGCCCTTCTGATTCTCACCATTACTCCCTTGCCTGTTGCAGTTATAGTTGATCATATCTGTTGGTACATAAGTTTTGTTTTACGGGACAATATCAATATTGATTATGCCATGCCCTTCACCTCTTAGGCTCTTTACCAAAATAAAAATGAAGAAGATTAGAAATACAAACGTCTAGATAAAGGCTATAATCTTTTTCTCTGAGCCGTCTTGATAAAAGCTATAGGCTTTCCCCGATTGACATGTACTACCTACAATGCGTACGCATGCTTTATTTCGGTACTGAGGATTCTTCGTATAT
>CM057158.1:11001297-11018088 GCA_029962745.1 Echinometra lucunter | reverse complement strand
AAAAAAAATCGGCAAAAAAGGTCGATCATCCCAACGTCTTTGGGTTTAGCACTGAACGCGAGGTACCGTACCGTACTGCATAATGATCTTACCAGACCTTTCCTGCATAGCGCATGATACGTACAAAAATCATACAGTACAGTTGAACCAAAGACATTGGATTTCAAGACAAATTACTCTCGCCACTTCCGGGGTACATTTTGGCAAGGGTAAATGCTGTGTTACACACTGACTCGGAAAAATGCGTCCGCCATTGGTATAACGTGTGAAAAGATGTCTCACTTTTTCTTGATATTTCATATCTAAAACTTTGTTTTTGTGGCCTGATTTTTGCATGAGCAGAAGCAGGGATAGTTAAAGAAACATGTCTGTAATCTTTATTTTAAATAAATCGCACTATAAATCCCCTGGATCATTCCTGAATTTTGACGGAGTCACCTGTCATAGGGTTAACACGTGAAAACAAGGATTTTAAGAATGATTATTTTCCCCCTATTGTTACCTTAAATTCACTGCAAATGTAACTTACATGTAATTTGAGACTCTGAAAAGCTTACCGAAGGCCCAAAAAAGTGAAAGAGACCCCCCCCCCCCCCCCCCCCATAAATCCCCGGGAATATGCCTGCTTTTTGTCTTCCAGCTGCCATAGGTTAACACGCAAAAACAGGAATTTTGAAATGATTTTGATTCCCATAGCTTTTATTAAAATTTAAGAAACAGGTAATTTATATGAAATTTCAAGCTCTGGAAATATATAATTTAGGCTCGAAAAAAAAAATAGAATCACTGTTCTATTGTGCCTCATTTGTTTTAATGAAGTCAGTTTTACAGATCGGTTGTTAGAGTAGAGACTATGAGAAAACAAAAGGAAAATGAAACTCTTTGAAGAGAGAGAGGGAACAAAGAGAAAGAGACAAAGAGAGCGGGGGGGGGGGGGGTATGCCTACTTTTTAAAAACAGAATTGAGGATTCATTTGTAAATATATCATCAGCTGGTATTGTTATAGGAGGTTGAATAGCATTTGATTAAAAATAATGTAGAGGTTGTGGCTTTTCCCCCTCTTTTAATAACTGTGGGCTCTGTTGCACCTTTATACTAGGCCTACCGTTCCCCCCGATCCCTTAGCCACTCAGATTGCTACAGCAGAATACATGTATTACAAATCTCACTTTCAGTTTTTATTATTGGACGCATATATCTCCGTGCCCATAGGCCTACATGCCAGCAGCCACCAAATCTGATGTCACACGAGTGAAAGGAAATGTGCACCCCCAACACTGAAGGAACATTACAAAACCTTTTTCCATTGCTTGTCCTCAGAGTAAGGTACCTGATGATTTTGATTTATTTATTCATTTTTTGTCAGACGTGCTAGTCCACTCAGCTAAGAGAATCTTGAATAGTTTTTATATTGCTCGCACTCAATCTCATTTTTTCCCCAAAGCCCTTTCACCTGTCTTTGGGCTTTTAACATTATCATAAGGCCTGTATTTTATAGGTTTTTAAATTTGCATAAATCGTGATACATTATAATGAATAAAATATTCTGATTTAAAGAAAAAAACTTGAAGATATCCTTTTTATTAATTTTATTTCAAAATTTCCCGACATCCCTGTCAGATTTGAGATTTCACAGCGTTTGCTCATATAGAGCTTAATATCACGGAACACGTTTAGCCCCCCTCCCTGCCCCCTCCCCCTCGAATTTCACAGCAATCTCTCAGACTCCTGTATAAATTAGCTCTGGCCCCTTCTGATTCTCACCCATACTCCCTTGCATGTTGCAGTTATGGGCAGTTTTTGTTTCATATACGGAACAATTTCAATTAATTATGTTATGCCGATTTTCACCTCTTTGGCTCTTTGCCAAAAGCGATGTGCAGAAACAGAAGAAAAATAATGAAGATAAGAAATACAAACGTCTTGATAAAGGCTATAATCTCTTTTCCTCTGGGCCGTCTTGATAAAGGCTATAGACTTTTCCCGACTGACCTGGTCTTCGGAGGAAGGAGGAGCTTGCGTGCTTGTCTCATACCGCTTGTCATTTCGGATCAAATTTTGGATTATATCTCGGATATTTCGGATTTTGTTTGAAGTTTTCGATATATTTCATATTTTGGAATCCATTTCGGACTTGATTGATGGAAAACCTTCGGGTAAGCAAACATTCTGGGTCTTTCTTCTAAGTTGCACAACTAACACCCACATAGCAACAGGTACATAGAGCACGCCCAATTTTCCCGCCAATTCTGGCGCACGGTCATAATGACCGACACCTCACCCCTCATAATGGAATCTGACCAATTAGCCAACGATGAATCCTGGTCTGTAGCCTCGGGAAGAACGGTTAGACGCAAAAAGAGAAAAATTCGGGAAGGAAGTTCTATAAGCATAGAAAATCTATCGCCGAAGGGCGACTCTTCATCAGATATGGAGCAGCAAGACACTGCCTTCCGAACCCCAACCACCCAGACCCAGCCCCAGGACTTAAAACTACTCATAACGCCAATAAATAAGGAAAAAAACCTAAGAAATACAAGCTTGATAGTAATTGCCAAAGCAATACAAAATTGCTGTGGATCAGCCCCCGAGTATATTAAGTCAACTCGAACAGGCATTTTAGTTAAATGCGTAAATACCAAACAACACAAACTACTGAGTGAAATTCAAAATATTGGGAGCATACCTGTTAAGGTACAAGGGAAATTGAATGTTCAGAAGGGGGTCATCTCAGGAGTCCCTACAAATATGACTGAGCAAGAGATACTCATGGAACTGAAAAAACAAAAAGTAATCAATGTAAAGAGAATCATAAAGAAGGGTCAAAAGAAAAGTGAAGCCATTAATGAACAGGTAAACTATGCAACACGTAGCTTAATTATAACATTCGATAATGTTAATCCCCTTCCCAAAGAGGTAATTCTCTGCTATCAGAAGAAAGAGGTCAAGCAATACATCCCACCAGTTCTAAGATGTTTCCAGTGTCAGAGATTCGGACATACAATATCAAATTGTCATGATAGACTCAGATGCGTAAGATGCGGTGGCGAACATAAATTTGAGGAATGCACACAAAAGGAAACTCCAAAATGCGTCAATTGCGGCGGGAACCACTCAGCCGCCTTCAAGGGCTGTGGAGAAGCAAGAAAGGCTAAAGAAATTCAAAAGATAAAAGTAGTAAACAAACTGAACTATGCACAAGCACTCAAAAAGTACAATGGATCCCAAAAAGATAATACGAACGCCACCGCCTCCTACGCACAGGTCATCAACCCTGTCCCTCAATCATCTAAAATACCAAACACCACGAACACAATAGAACAAGAAAGTCATAAGATAACGGTTCAGGCTCAAGTCCATGAAGAACCAACTCACAAATTTGTTCAAGAATTCCCATCCCAACCATACCATCCCTTACAACCAACCCCAGCAACCACCTCCTATGCCAGTCACTCCAACTCTAAACCCTCTTACGGAGGACAAAGGCAACCCCCTGAAAGGGTCGAGAGGCATTCCCCCACACAAAAGGAGATTTTTTTAACAACAGCTACCAATGAAGATCTTATTTCCTTCTTTGTTAAATTGTTCTTGACGTTTTTGAAAGATAGCAGTGAGGCGGAGGTAAAATCCCTTATTACAACCGCCGCAGAACGACTCTCGGTTGTAAGAGATACGCAAGCGAGCTAACAAGTCTCCTCATGACCGCGTTTCTTATCCTCCAATGGAACGCGCAAAGCATGATGGGACACGGAGAGGAGTTGATAAAATATTTAGACAGCAACAGAACTTTTCATTTACTCTGTATTCAAGAAACGTGGTTCTTAGAAGATTCCGTAATGCAAATCCCAAATTATACTTGCCTTTCAAGAAGCAGAGGTGCACAGCGGGGAGGAGGTTGTGCAATATACGTACATAACTCTGTGCATTATGAGTATCCAATAATAAGTGTAGAAATAGAGATGCAGTTAATAAATATATATATTCACGATTTAATATTCACAGTAGTCAACTACTACAACCCCTGTACAAAAATTGATGATAACATCTTGAACACATTATTGCACTATGTAAAAGACCCGACAAAAGTGATAATTGTCGGAGACTTCAACTCCCACCATACTCTATGGGGAAGTAACAAAACAGACAGTAATGGTCGAATGATAGAAGATTTCCTTATGCAACATGATATGGTAGTATTAAACGATGGGTCGGGCACAAGAATGGACCCCAAAACAGGGAAAACTACCTGCTTAGATCTATCAATCGTTTCATCCCCTTTGGCAAGAAAATGTACATGGTATATCCTACCAGACAAATTTGGAAGCGATCACTTTCCCGCTGTCACTGAGATATATGTCGGGAAACGTTCACTGAATCAAGAAACAGATAGGAAGTCTGGAATTAAAAGGCCCTTTAAAAACATGAACTGGGAAAAGTTCTCCAAAGCATGTGAGAAAAACTTTAAAGAACATCGGCCTATTACGAATGACCCAATCGAAGTCAATACATTTTACGAGAGATTTATTGAAAAATTGACAGTTTCCCTTGACGAATCAACCCCTAAAATTAAAGCCTCGAAGTATAATCCAATCCCGTGGTGGAGCAAGGAGTGCTCGCTAAAGGTAAAAGAAAGAAATAAAGCAAAAAATAAAGTCCGCAAACATCTATCTGCCGAGAACCTAAGTCATTACAAGCAAAAGAAAGCGGAAGCTCAAAGAACTATTAGACAAGCCAAAAAGCAGTATTGGCAGTCATACTGCACTAAATTAAACCGTTTCACTCCACTGGCACAAATATGGAGCTTTGTAAAAAGGTTAAACGGTGTCCCCACTAAAACAACGCAGAATATGCCTGTATTATTTGGAGAGGACAACGAAACTCTCGTTAGTGAAAAAGAGAAAGCCACTGCATTTGCACATTTATTCATCCTTGCCGGAGAACAAAGAAATGTTAACAGAAAAGATAAAGAAATAGATATCAAATTTGATAAACTCCCTCTGAGAGAAACTGGAGCAACGAAATCGGCCATTAATGAACAGTTCCAAATGACAGAGCTCGAGAGTACCCTGCAGGCCAAGAAACCTTCAGCTCCGGGAGAAGACGGTATAGGTTATCAGGTCTATCAACACCTCCCAGAAATCGCCAAACGCATAATGTTAGCACTGATCAACACAATTTGGGAGACAGGAGAAATTCCAACACCTTGCAAACACTCCATACTCATTCCCATACTAAAACGAGATAAGGATCCCTCCAAAACGGGCTCTTATCGACCTATCGCACTCACATCCTGCTTCATCAAAATTATGGAGAGCATGGTTAAAAAACGACTTCAAATGTTTATCGAAAAACACGAATTGTTATCCCCTATACAAAACGGATTTCGTAAAGGACGAGGTACTATCGATAACATTGCCCACTTAGAAAATGAAGTACAAAAAAACCTGAAAGTCAATATTAAAACCCTAGCAGTTTTTATAGATATCAAGAAAGCATTTGATTCTCTATGGACCAAGGGGCTCCTGGTCAAATTGAGCCAGTTAGGTATCAGAGGTAACATACTCTTATTCCTGAAAAACATACTATCACAACGTACCTTTCAAGTACGAGTGGGGGAACAGCTCTCCTGTGTGATGGAAACTAATAACGGTATACCGCAAGGTAGTACCCTTAGCCCAGAATTATTTAATCTTATGTTACATGATATCCCTGTCTCATCAACCATACATAATTTGCTATATGCAGACGATTGCGTGATATGGAAATCTGGAAGCAATATTAAAGAGTGCTGCAAAGAAATGCAGGAATATTTGAACTCACTAAATGAATGGTTTTTATCGTGGGGACTGTGCATATCTCATGAGAAAACCGCCCCTTTGCTTTTCTCCCATTCCATCCGAGATGAACCCCTCCAGATATCCCTAGGGGACAATATCCTTACCCCTCGGAAAGAACATAAATATCTTGGATTTATTTTCGACACAAGATTAACCTGGAAGCCCCACATACAAGATATAGTGCAGAGGTGCAAAAAAAGAATAAACATACTGAAATGCCTATCTCATGCCAACTGCTGTAGTAATGTTCAAGAATTGCTTCACGTATATAGAGCAATTATACGCTCTATAATGGATTATGCTTGTGAAGCATATGATTCGGGAACAACAAATGTGAAGAACATCCTAAACTCATGTCAGTATCAGGCCCTTTTAATCTGTGCAGGAGCAAAAAAAGGAATCTCCCTTAGAACCCTACAGGTGGAATTAGGAGAAATGCCCCTAGACCTCCGTCGTGAAATGCTTAGTATAAGACTGAAAAAGCGTATAGATAGCATCCCAAACCATCCCATGAAATTAGACCTCCAAGAATGCTGGCAATTTAATTTCTACACAGACCAAAACACTAGAAAACCTTTCGGACAAAGAATCTCAAAATTACCAGACGCTCTTCAGTATGGTATGGAAGAGATCTGCACTTACACCAATATACCCTACTGGCATTATGAGTTTCCTCTAGTATCTATGGAAGTTAGCAACTTTATCTCAAAATGTGACAATGTCTTGTACCAAAAGCAAATAAGTCTTGAAATAATCCACCAGAAATGGGACAATTTTCTACAAATTTTTACAGATGGCTCGAAATGCCCAGACACAGGAAAAGCAGCTGCAGCATTTCATGTACCGTACTACAAGTACACAGAAGCCAAAAGACTACAAAATTACACCTCTTCATACAGAGCAGAACTAGCAGCCATCATCCTTGCTTTGAACTGGTTAAATCAATTACCTGGTCTTTACACAGGAGCAACTATCTTTTGTGACTCGCTCAGTGCTTTACAGGCCATCAAAAGTAAAAAAGAAGAAAACTTTATTCACGAAATACTAATGTTGAATACTCAACTCCATTACAAAGGAATACAAGTGGCCTTTGAATGGATACCAGGTCATTGTGAAATTAGTGCCAACGAGATGGTGGATAAAGCAGCCAAGCAGGCCTTACACCACATCGAAACTGATATTCATAACAAGATGAGTAAATGCGAATCCAACAGTATCCTTAGAGCCTATTACAATCAGAAATGGCAAAGAAGATGGGACGAAACTAGCTCTCCACTAAAAGACATTCAAAAATCAGTCTTGAAGACATTCAAATGTACCTTACATCACAGAAATAGTGAATCAATTTTACATTGCCTACGAATGGGCAATATTGGCCTAAATGAGAACCAGCTACTGCTGAACAAACATGAAACAGGTTCATGCAACAACTGCGGAGTTCTAGAAACAACGTCCCACTTCTTGACCAAATGTCCCAAATATTTAATTGAGAGGACGATGCTATTAGTGGAAACTAATCAGCTGGAAGAAAGTGATATAATAAGATTACTCAACTCATCAGAGTATTCTCATCAAAAAGCCCTAGTGTCCTTCGTAAGAAGGACACAGATTAACCTACACTAAGATACACAGTTATAGCAAACCATGATGTGAGAGTTGCGGACGTAAATAATTTTCCTCATTCAGGTACGTTCAGCTTAGCCATACATTATAATCAGGTGTCTAAACTTGTACGATAAGACGTATGATAATTATTATGTTATATTGATTATACTTGGACATATATATTTCGATAAGCAGTATTATGTATGATACAATTATGACATTAAGGAGAGTAGAGGAAAACTCGCAGGAGAAAATTCTAATTGATCCAAAATTCGAACAATATGTTCCAACTTCAACTTCATTATTGTTTAACGAGCAACTCTGACATTCATTATTATTATTTGATGTAAATAGACATTTATGTAACTATGAAGTCTTCTTTTATATTCCATAAGCGATGGATTACTTAGATAAACTTTATTTATAACGTGCCCTGTGAAAAAAGGGAGCGAGAGAGAGAGAGATCAGAGAGAGGGAGAGAGAGAGAAAAGAAAAAAATAATAACAAAGGGAAAACAAAAGAAAAAGAAAGGGAATAGAGTAGAAAGAGAATAGCAGAAAAGAGTATGAGAATGGGGGAAAAGGAGAAAGAAAGACAATAAAAAAAAAAAGAAAAAAAAAGAACAGTGATATATAAATAAATGAAAGAAAGAAAAACGCGTGGAATAATGAACGAATTCGTAGATGAACCATAAGATTAATTATTGTGTAGTCATAGAGTTAAATGCCAAATGTGTGTAATTATATTATTTTTAGGCACACCTTTACTAACAACATTGCACTTCTACGACCCGAAAACCCAGAATGTCTGTTAACGATTTGATTAATTATGTACTCCTTTTCCCTTCAATTTCTATGCTGTTTATATATCGGTCGGTCGGAGAATTCCAAAATGACAGGTCTCACACGGATCGTGTCTGGTATTGGAGGGGCCTAGGCTGGCATGCGCGCGCAATCAGCTGAGAAGCCTGTTCCATGTACCGAACCGGGCTGGCCAGAAAATACGATAAAAACAGACACATGATCTGCAATGATCACCCGTCATGAATCTCCCATAAAATTGCTCAGAATAAAAAAAATAAACTATCGGTATTTATATAATTTCAATGCAAATTAAACCTCAAACGATATTTTCTAAACTGGCGTAAATATTCAATATTGAATGACAAGCGCCGTTAAACCAAAACAACAACAACAACAACTGATATGTACCACAATATGTACGCGTGCTTTATGCCGGTACTGAAACTTCTTTGCATTAATATTCTTTGGTTGAAGTGAACTACACTACGGTACCTATAGCGGTACTACTGGGGATCGAACACGAACGTCTTCTGCTGAACAAAATTATTTCATCTTTAACATCGTTTTAAACGTGACATGGCAAAATTGATAAAGTAAGCCCTTCGAAGATGGAAGATTTACCAAAAGCTTTCGTCAGTTCTCTGAGAGTCTTGTTTGAAATTTTAGACGAGGACTCCGACGGTTATGTCGAACTTGCGGAGATTGAGAAGCGGTGGCAAGGGAATTCGGTCACCGGGCTCCCGGCGGGAGTCGTGGAGTCTCTTCGAGGCATTTCACCGAAAGACGGGCGATTGTCATTCGAGCGATTCTGTACAGGACTCAAAATTACCCTTGAGAAAAACCGATCTAGCAGCAAAGGAAGACAAGTACAAGTCAGAGGATCTAGAAACTCAAAAGACGAAAAACAACCAACCACCGCGACTGTGCGACCAAATAATGTCGTCCATCCAATGAGGACAAAAAGTGCTCCACAGCTTCAAGATATTCCTCCCTCAAAGCCAGTAAGACAATTGAGAAATTCTCGATCATCGACTTCAGCAATTCCAGATGAAAAGAAAATGATTGATCCTCCTGACTATGCTGTACACATGCAGAAAACCAAGGAAAAGTTACGGAAGCACAGTGATAAATCTGAAGACTTGTATTCCAAGCACCAATCTCACAATAATAATGATGGTTCTGATTCCACCTCTGCAGATAAGAAACGTGTGGAAGCAACTATTAAGAGTTGGCAACAAGAAAAAAGACAACAAAGTTCTCATTTTCAGAGAAAACCAGACATGATTTATGGCAGGAAACAAGATGTCAGTGTCTATGCCAAGCCTCCGCAACATTTTCCCGGTGAGTAGATTTTAATTGGTGTTGGTCATGTTGGTAGAGTCATAACGTTAGTGTAGGGTTGTAAAATATATATAGTTAGTGTGAAGTAAAAATAAAGTTCAAACAGCAAACATTCAGCATTCAGCTAACTCAAATGTTACAGGAACTCAGGAGATGAAAATAAAGGTGAAGGAGTCTGGCACTTGTAGTCTCTATCTGTCTGTGTGTCTTTAATCTCTGCTTATTACAAGTTCAATTCTCTTTATATAACATGGCTCCTTGGCCCACATCGAAACAGTAACTAAGGAAACACAACATTATAAATATTCAAACATACTAAACCAATGAACATATAGAAAATGGAAGGATCCAACTAAAATGTAACAACCTAATTCAATAAGAGAACCAATCAGAAAATAACTAGGATGAAGATGAGTCAATGACTGGGTGATTATGTAATGAAGAATGTTCAATAAAAGAACCAGATGTGTGGATGGAATGAATGGTCACATCTGAATAGGAAAGGAATGAAGGTGACGAGATAAGTAGGGCAGAGGCTGATGAAGAGAATGGCAACATAACATCTATTGAAACTTGAACTTAAATGAACTAATTCCAACTGAAGAACAGAAAAGGAATGTAAACAAGGAGAAACCAAATTGACAAAATAGGCACCCTACATAAACTTTCTCCTTCCAAAAAATTGTCCTCAATTTTTAAAAAAATAGGGTAAAAGTACATGTACAAGCAGATTTTTCTTATTTAAAAATGTATATAGATTTTAAAACTATCAAAATTTTCATCATAGGTTACGAATCAGAGTTTTATATACATAAAAAGATCAAAATTATCCAATTAAGCATTATATCACTGAAACTGAAAATTTCATCAACATGTAATTTAAACAATTCAATTTTGCTTTCCTCTTTCTGTTATTAAATTGCACAATAGTAACAGTAATTGCTATTCTGTCATTTAATTTATCCAAATTTCATGTTACAATGGTAAAAACATTTCTTTAAAAACACCAAAATACATTGCAATTCCAATATTAATAAATTCAAGCCTTATTTTTTTAATATTAGATGCATAAGAATTGTCAATAAATTGAATAGAATAAAATTTTGAATTGGAAAAAATATTGATTGAAATTCAAATATGTACAAGTATATGTATACAAAATTCAAATTGAAGAAATGTGCAATAAAAATTGGGCAATGTTTCAAACATTTCAAGTTGACTGAAATCGTAGATAATCCGAGTTATCAAAATCAGTATACAACTATCACGATTTTCTAAATATACAAATGTAAATATTGCACTATTTTAAATTTCAAATTCGAGTACAGATATATATATATATATATATAATTTCAAATTTCATTTATAATATCAAATTTTCATATAAAAGCAGACAAACTGTAAAATAGCACTACCCAGACAAATAATAATTTCGAATCTATATGAAACAAATTAATTATAAATTCAGCAAATGTGCAATAGACAAAGAGATTTGGAATACCAAAATATTTCTCTACCCATATTGCAGGATAAATATGATTTCAATACATGTAAAATGACAAGTTTAGTTACATCTCAAACTTACATCATGAAAATTTACATCGTAAAACATTGATTTTAGTTTTTTTGGCAAGAACAAATGGGTATTGATAGAACATAAGAAAGGTATATATATACGAGCTTCAACTTTTGGAAACAACTTTTGGGAATTAAAATGGTGTAAATATTTTAGTTATGAATACAAGAGAAACTCATTCCAAGATTATAGCTGAATTTAAAATCTGTAACAAAAAATAAATTTACGTGAAATGCACTCTGGTTCAGGAAAAAAAATGAAGGTGAAGATTTACAGTCTCAGTCCAATTATAAGTTCTAAAAAAAAAAAGGAGTTGTTGACGATCCTGCATCGGGGTAAATCTGATCCTTCTGGTGGAGGGTGGGGGGGGGGGGGGGGAGACAAGCAAAGTTTCTGTACACATGAAGACCAGGGAACAGCATCATCCACTCGTGTGCTGGAGCAACTGTAGAGCAAAAGGCGAGGCTAACTTCGAAGTTCAAAGCAGAGCATCATCCAACTCTAGGTGCATTGGCGACAGAGTAACAGGCAAGAGGCTGGAAGGTATCATGCATCGAGAAACGAAGGCGGGACATAGCGACATGAAGACCGGAGACAGCATCATCCACTCGGAGTAGAGTAAAAGGCGAGAGGCTTGAAGGCATCATGTAGCAAGGGAGGTAGCTGAATGAAGTGTGAAATGTAGTGTACCTGAATGAAGATCAGTAGGCAGCGGCATCATCCACTCCACGAAGACAGGCAATGGTTGTAGTTAAAAGGCGAGAGGCAGGTTTACAGGCAGAACTTTCATCCACTCACGTAGAGCAGTAGGCGAAGACTGGCTGCTTCCAACATCATCCACTAAACAAGCCAGAGCAGTGATGGCGGAGTAACAGGCGAGCGGCTGGCCATCAGCAAACAGGCAAGAAGTTGCGGCTGAACAGAACTGGAGAAGGCCAAATTTTGTCGATCAGGAACATAACAATGAAGAACAGAAGAAGAAACTCAAATGGGTGAACGGAAAAGGCGAGGCATGGAGAAGTCCGACCACCGCTGCTACCAGTTGTAGGGTTGTAAAATATATATAGTTAATGTGAAGTAAAAATAAAGTTCAAACAGCAAACATTCAGCATTCAGCTAACTCAAATGTTACAGGAACTCAGGAGATGAAAATAAAGGTGAAGGAGTCTGGCACTTGTAGTCTCTATCTGTCTGTGTGTCTTTAATCTCTGCTTATTACAAGTTCAATTCTCTTTATATAACATGGCTCCTTGGCCCACATCGAAACAGTAACTAAGGAAACACAACATTATAAATATTCAAACATACTAAACCAATGAACATATAGAAAATGGAAGGATCCAACTAAAATGTAACAACCTAATTCAATAAGAGAACCAATCAGAAAATAACTAGGATGAAGATGAGTCAATGACTGGGTGATTATGTAATGAAGAATGTTCAATAAAAGAACCAGATGTGTGGATGGAATGAATGGTCACATCTGAATAGGAAAGGAATGAAGGTGACGAGAGAAGTAGGGCAGAGGCTGATGAAGAGAATGGCAACATAACATCTATTGAAACTTGAACTTAAATGAACTAATTCCAACTGAAGAACAGAAAAGGAATGTAAACAAGGAGAAACCAAATTGACAAAATAGGCACCCTACATTAGAATATGCCGAAATTGAATGAATAATAGACTAGCCTACCCTTGATTTTAGATTGTACTCTGTCAGAAGGGTTCCTTGACATTTGCTCTGCTGACAATTGCTCCCATGGAAAATCTGCACGTTAAGTAAAGGATATAACCTAACCCCAAACAAACCTAACACTAAGGTTGATCCTTATCCTCACATCATTCCGAACCAAAACCAAGCTCTAACCTTAAGGCTTAACCCTATGTATTCAGAGAAATTAAGACAAGGAGCAATTATTAGAGGAGGAAATATGGCATCACCGTCAAAAGAGAAGAAGAAAATCAAAAGAATATTTGAGATGTAAATAACACTTGAACTGATATATTTCCACTGCTTTAAATCTTTAGATCTGCTTGTTGAAAAGAGGACAGTGTAATAGTTTCCCCATAATTAATGTTTTGCATGGGAATGCATTTGGAAAGAATATAAGTGTACTGGTATGCTTTTTTCCCCCCTATTTGTTGTAAATATCGTGTTTGTACATATGCCATCAAGGACATTTTCGCCGATCCTGTATGAGTCCACCATACGCAAATCTTATCGATTGAAAGAATGATAGGTTTGTTTCAAATGCTTCAAAGAAAGAAATGAAGGGTAGTAACGGGTAACTTTCTGGAATGTGTAGTTGATTTGATATCCTTTCTAATGGTTACACACAAATTACACAAAATTGTATAAGAAGGTGTATTTTAAAGTTGAAATGGATCACGGTACATGTAACTGTTCTTTGAGAACTGACTATACATGTACATGTAGATGGCTCCTGTATATGAATGAGTTTTACAGCGCCCTGTATACCTGGCTCCCATTGGCAACGGGTTAAAATAGAAATTGGGAATGTATGTTTGATGGTCTATTGTATTATAAGTATTACAATGAGTATTATCTGTGCTATCAAAATTTTGATTGAATTTGAGGATAGGAAATTTTAGTTGTCTTGTGTTATGCTGCAGGAGTATTGGTGTTTTAATATTATTATTCTAGCTTTACATACATGTACATGTAGCTCGTACTCCTCCAATATTGAAGTAATCTACATGTAATTATGTATTACATATATTTTCAATTAGAATTTTTTTTTTTTTACAACATTTGAGCTCAACAGATATTTACTACACCAGAGTTACATGTACTTTGTAACAGTGCAGTGCAGACAAATATTTATGTTAGATTGGGGTTCCAGACCTTTGATTAAAAGTTAGATGAATGAATTACTGATTGTATAGTGTACTTTAAAAATAGTCAATATACAAACTAGAACAGAATTGTTTAAATTTAACTGGTTTGATAATAAATTAAACAACAACAACAAAATCCAACAAAACAACCAACCCAACAAATAATGAAAATATTGAATACATGTACATGTATGTATTGCAGAAAAGTGTAGACATGAAATATTCAAGGTTACCATTTCTTACCTGTAAACATCGGCGTGTACATGTACATGTACTCATATAAGTGGATACATACATGTTTACAGAATTGGAACTTTCATTCATTGCTGTCATATTTTATGAAGCATGAAATGTACACACAGTTTAGTTACAAACGTTATTCTGTCTGTAGACTGTACTACTAAACTCTAAAGTCTATTACACTGACTTGTTGAAATTTTGTCTGAAAAGGAACATTTCAGCTCCATATTGGCTTTAGGCAGTACTGATTCTACTGAATCTACTCCACCACAAATGCTATAAGGTTACATCATAACTCTGCTGTTAAGTGGGGAAAAAATGGGAATTTCATTTCAGAATCATTTCTGTATTTGAATGAACAAAGGGTTTGCAGTATAATTCCATTCATTGACTAGGCAAAGTTCAAGGTGTGAAATCTTTTGTGCTTCTTGTATTAACCCCCTCTCCCTGAATGTTTTTTCGTCAAAAGTTCGATCTAGATTGACTGTGGTAATAACATGGCCTACATGCAATGTACCGGTATTCAAATCACATGTTCAAGTATTTCATTACTCTGTTATGTGTTGCAGCAGTCCTTACACTTTAAAAAAAATGCCCCACCTGTAAAAACTTTGTTCATCAATTTTTAAAATTCTTTTTAGTGATGCCTGGGAGCTAGTGCTAGAAAGATGAAAGCTCTCGGTGTTGGTTTCATTGTTTATCTTCAAGCTTTCTGATTTCTCTGTTGATATTCTAGACCTTTGCAAATGATAAGCTTAGCTTAAAGAAAAAAAAATTAGGTTCTCTTCAAAACAATGCTTAATACCAATAGAAGAATGAGAACTCAAGCTAAAAATCCCAACCAACAAAGAGTTCAGAGGTCCAAATAATAAATGAATGGCCCCTGAAAGCCCTTGAAAACTGCACTGAAGGTGTTTGAAAGGCTTATAATAAGTTATAAGTTTACTGGTTATTGTGTAGATCCAACACTTCATTGCTGTTATGCACTAGAGCACTGAGCTCCATCTCAATGTGTGAAAGGACAGTTGAATGGCTTCCAGTGAAAGCTGTTTTGAGAAAGAAATGAAGACAAGTATTTCTGAGTTATACACTCAGGAAAATCCACATTCTATCTGAATTTTATTTGATGTGATATGGAAAAGGGCTAAAGAGAATATTTCTCTGTTAAATTGTTTTTTATCAAATATTTAGTTTGTAGTTTGAGTGTAACTTGGCACAATGCAAACTCAGTTCTTGTTCTTCAGATTGTCACCACAGGTTTGTTTAATGAATGATTTGATTTCACAAAAATAAATTTTGTGAGGAAGATTTTTGTTAGGAATAAACACTTTTCATGAAGATATTTTCATGGAAGGTAATTCCTTGTTTCTATTTTACTTGAAACACTTTCAAATGGAAAGAAAGCACTGCCACATATGAGATGTACTTTCATGTCATGGAAGGAGGGAGACGCTTGCTATGCAAACTGACCATGAATAGAGAGGTGTCAATTTGTTCAACTTTGTTGACAGAGGTGGGCATTGCTTTCTATGAATGGGTGTGACAGAGAGACGCTTTTATCATGAAAATGAGGTGACTATTATTGGTCAAATACTGACCTCCAACATGTCTGGCATTATATATATCTTTGGGTATTTTCATCATACAGCTTTGTACTTGTATTATGTTGTTCAAAATATATGCTGAAAATGAGATAGAGCATAGCATGCCAAAAGGCCTGTTACAGAATGTTTGTGTGCTATGCCAAATATCCCCTAACACTTTCAAGCTAGTTTTTGGCCTGTAAAAATGAATTTTGCATGTTTTCAGATTGAAAAAATGTAAATAAATTTTAAAAATCAAGATTCATTTATTGTAATAGAAATCAACTTCTGAGATAGAATTAACAACTTCACGTGAGCACTTACCGGTACGGTACATGTAAAAGAGGGACCAAAAACCCCAAACAAGATTTTCTAGGAAGTGTATAAATTGGTTAATAATCATATCAATAAGAACTAGATTTTAATTTGCTCGCTGAAGACGAATTAGGTGGTCTATCTTGTCATGGTATCGAAATGACATTCTGACGTGTTGATAAAGATGTATCTGAACCAAACACTAAACTACCACTTGATAGCCTTCTTCACCCTCAAATTTACCCTTGTAGATATCAACATATATTAAGACACGAAATTAGTGCTTGTATACGTGTGTAAAAGTGTCTGTGACTATTGAAGCTAAAATAGGAATGAAATAACAGGGAGATAGAAAAAAAAAGGGAAAAAATTCAAAAGAGAGGGTAAAAAAATTGTGACCCTACCGAGTATTAAACTCTGGCCACCCGAATCGCAGACTCCACATGTAAAGCTAAAAAACGGTCTTGTATAGTCACAATTTCAATCTTCAATTGAAAATTTCAACATGATCCCAACATCTCATTAAAAAACGGAAGGCACATTTACAATAGCCCATAGTCTCAACTTTAAAAGTTGGGAGAAAATGAACCATAAACTATTGAGATGTTGCTCCTAGAACATTGTCATGTAC
>CM057158.1:10906553-11000797 GCA_029962745.1 Echinometra lucunter | reverse complement strand
CTACATCAAAACAGTAACTAAGGAAACATAACATTATAAATATTCAAACATACTAAACCAATGAACATAGAGAAAATGGAAGGATCCAACTAAAATGTAACAACCTAATTCAACAACAGAACCAATCAGAAAATAACTAGGATGAAGATGAGTCAATGACTGGGTGATTATGTAATGAAGAATGTTCAACAAAAGAACCAGATGTGTGGATGGAATGAATGGTCACATCTGAATAGGAAAGGAATGAAGGTGACGAGAGAAGTAGGGCAGAGGCTGATGAAGAGAATGGCAACATAACATCTATTGAAACTTGAACTTAAATGAACTAATTCCAACTGAAGAACAGAAAAGGAATGTAAACAAGGAGAAACCAAAATGACAAAATAGGCACCCTACATAAACTTTCTCCTTCCAAAAAATTGTCCTCAATTTTTAAAAAAATAGGGTAAAAGTACATGTACAAGCAGATTTTTCTTATCATTTAAAAATGTATATAGATTTTAAAACTATCAAAATTTTCATCATAGGTTACGAATCAGAGTTTTATATACATAAAAAGATCAAAATTATCCAATTAAGCATTATATCACTGAACTGAAAATTTCATCAACATGTAATTTAAACAATTCAATTTTGCTTTCCTCTTTCTGTTATTAAATTGCACAATAGTAATAGTAATTGCAATTCTCTCATTGAATTTATCCAAATTTCATGTTACAATGGCAAAAACATTTCTTAAAAACACCAAAATACATTGCAATTACAATATTAATAAATTCAAGCCTTATTTTTTTAAATATTAGATGCATAAGAATTGTCAATAAATTGAATAGAATAAAATTTTGAATTGGAAAAAATATTGATTGAAATTCAAATATGTACAAGTATATGTATACAAAATTCAAATTGAAGAAATGTGCAATAAAAATTGGCAATGTTTCAAACATTTCAAGTTGACTGAAATCGTAGATAATCTAAGTTATCAAAATCAATATACAGATATCACGATTTTCCCAATAGACATATGCAAATATTGCACTTATCTAAAATTCAAGTAATATTAATTTTCTAATTTCATCTAAAATATCAATGTTCATATGAAAACTGACAGACTGTAAAATAGCACTACCAGACGAATAATAATTTTTAATCTATATGAAACAAATCCATTATAAATTCAGAAAATGTGCAATAGATGAGAGATTTGGAATACCAATATATTTCTCTACCCATATTGCAGGATAAATATGATTAATACATGTAAAATGACAAGTTAAGTTACATCTCAAATTTATATCTTGAAAGTTTAAATCGTAAAACAATGATTTTAGGGGTTTTGGCAAGAACAAATGGGTATTGATAGAACATAAGAAAGGTATATATACGAGCTTCAACTTTTGGAAACAACTTTTGGGAATTAAAATGGTGTAAATATTTTAGTTATGAAAACAAGAGAAACTCATTCCAAGATTATTAATTGAATTTAAAATCTGTAACAAAATAAACTGACATGAAATGTACTCTGGTTCAGGAAAAAAAAATGAATTGAGATGAAGATTTACAGTCTCAGTCCAATTATAAGTTCTAAAAAAAAAAGTAAATCAGCAGCGATGAGAAGATGGAGTTGTTGACGATCCTGCATCGGGTAAATCTGATCCTTCTGGTGGAGGGTGGGGGGAGACAAGCAAAGTTTCTGTAAACATGAAGACCAGGGAACAGCATCATCCACTCGTGTGCTGGAGCAACTAGAGCAAAAGGCGAGGCTAACTTCGAAGTTCAAAGCAGAGCATCATCCAACTCTAGGTGCATTGGCGACAGAGTAACAGGTGAGAGGCTGGAAGGTATCATGCATCGAGAAACGAAGGTGGGACATAGCGACATGAAGACCGGAGACAGCATCATCCACTCGAAGAAGAGTAAAATGCGAGAGGCTTGAAGGCATCATGTAGCAAGGGAGGTAGCTGAATGAAGTGTGAAATGTAGTGTACCTGAATGAAGATCAGTAGGCAGCGGCATCATCCACTCCACGAAGACAGGCAATGGTTGTAGTTAAAAGGCGAGAGGCTGGTTTACAGGCAGAACTTTCATCCACTCACGTAGAGCAATGGGCGAAGACTGGCTGCTTCCAACATCATCCACTAAACAAGCCAGAGCAGTGATAGCGAAGTAACAGGCGAGCGGCTGGCCATCAGCAAACAGGCAAGAAGTTGCGGCTGAACAGAACTGGAGAAGGCCAAATTTTGTCGATCAGGAACATAATGATGAAGAACAGAAGAAGAAACTCAAATGGGTGAACGGAAAAGGCGAGGCATGGAGAAGTCCGACCACCACTGGGTGTAAAAAGCAAACATTTTCCAAGAATTTGTTGATTATTTTAGTGATTTTTATCTCCAACTATAGAGGGCAGCATTTCACATAAATTTGCACAGCTCACCATACCAATGGCTCCCTGAGTGGGATACAGCCACACTTGTCTGAATTCCCACTTGAAGTCTGTGCCGCGACAGCTATCGCTAGTGTGCACTGCACTGCACAAGCGATGTGTATTCATGCGATGGTATGTGTTGCGACTTGCAAAACTTGGATCGTCACGAAGGTTTTATCTCTCGATTTCACTTATTATACAAACAATATTTTAACTTCATTCTCACCTGGTCAGCAAGCAGGTGACAATATAGTACAATATTGTTTGTATTTCAGTGAATTTCAAGAGATAAAACCTTCGTGACGATCCAAGTTTTGGGGTTTGGCAACACGGACACATCACTTCGCTTGTGCAGTGCGTACATACACACTGGCGATAGCTGTAGCGGTGCAGAGTATAAGAATTCAGTTGAGTGTGGTTGTATCCTCATGTCAATGCTTTGGATACAACCACACGCGTGTGGCCTTAAGGTAAAGTTACACGCGTGTGGCTGTATACACTGCCTTTTTAATTTGGCCGTGTATACAGCCACATGCGTGTGTCTTTACCTTATGCATGTTATGGCCACACTGGCACACTCATGTGGTTGTATGCACAGCATCGACATGGTTTTTCATTTGTTTTTCGCCGATACCATCACACTTGGAGCTTGCGATAAATGAAAAAAACTCTTCACAAAACCGCCAATTTCTTTATTTTTAGCGCTTTTTCTGCGACCCTGTTTCCTAGCAGTGGACTTAAGCCGGCAAACCCGGAGAATAGGGGACCGGTACGTGCGCACATATTCATTTGTGTGCAAACAAATGCAGCCGGTGGCGGCGAGGGGGACGAATTGCACAAATTCATGGATGTGTAGTAAAATGGCCGAGAAATTACTCATTAAACTGCCCTAAATATGATGCTACCTTAATCTTAGCTTAAACTACTCTTACTTGAGTTACTACTTAAGCGCATAAGTTCTCAGAATTCCCGCAGAAGACCGTTGGGGAGATCTCCCGAGGCGAAGACAAATGGTGCAGGGTGCAGAGCTCAGACTTGGAGAGGTTCGTTCAGAAGATGTCCAGTAGATCCAAGCTCAAAAGTTGCACTGACTGAATCTTGGCAGTGCTCTACTGAACAATGCATGCCATGTGCATTGTCATGTACTTAACATAATTAATGCCACTGGAATGTACATGTAACAGGTGTGTAGGTGAACAGGTCTGAATGTGAATGTGAATGGGGCCAAATCTCTACAATACTCCCCATCTTATGAGGCGAGAGCCTACTCTCGACTTAAAACCTAACTATAAATTAACCTGAGCATCATATTCAACTTGAAACAGTCTTTCCAAATGGGAAAGGTAAATGATTACCTAGGTATACAAGTGTACACAAATAAACAACTTCCGTTGAAGAAGTCCTATGATACCTTACACAATTACATGTATTAAAGAAAGTGTACAAGGCAAACATTGACCTGGTATATGCAAAAAGCTGTCATACCCCCCATGGCCAGATATGATCATCGGGCAAGCCCGTCCACAAATAACATGCAGGGGCTTCTCAACCAATAATGGTCTATGCCCCCCGATCTAACTAGCTAGAGAGGCAGATGCTCAATGCTTCAACCTACAATTGTGCTATATGTTTTGTTTTGTTTTCTTTTCCAATTATAAACCAAAACACCTAATGACTGAGATTGAGCAGTCTTTTGTATGGAAAGATGTTAACAGTGTTAAGAAGGCATGAAAACGACAAAAACAGAAAGAAGTGTGGCAAAGGGGAAAAACCAGATGGCTCCAGTGGAGAGCCACATGGCTCGATGGGGCCGGGTGACTCTATAAAGGGTAAACAGATAGTGCATTGAAGTTATTCCAGGAGAACTGAGGGGAGATAGAAAGAGCTAAGTATCCTTAACTCCCGAGCCCAAATGGCTCTTTCAACTTTCTCTGGGAATGTTGCAAAGCTCGGACAACAGTCCAGCCATGGCCAAAATATGATGCCACCCAACACAAGAATTCTCCTAAGAGTCGAAGCAGTTCGGCAGTGGGGGATTTTCCTGCGCCGGACATAGGCAACACTAGAGGATGGCCATATACATGCTAATTAACATGCACCATCCATAGACCACACATGAAATAAAGGTTATGATATGATTGATATGGCTCAACATTAAAAAAATTGGTATTAATCAAATGAAATGTTAAAGAGCAAAGATAATTCCACAACCTTTGGAAATGCCACAAGTCCCATCTGTTGAAATTATGCATCTATACATTTATCTATTACCCAACCTGAATCTTGTACTAAGACACTGGCAGATGAGGTCAATGAAGTAAATTGTGTTTGGGGCATCAGATTTAGAGCCTGAATCCCAAACATAATTCTTTGAAAAGATTTGATCTGTTGACTGGACTCCTGCCTGAACTTCTAGTCATGTCAAATCAAGAATCCAAAAATTTAATTCATATCCTTATTAAAAAAAAAGGAGAAGGGAATATAAGTACTTCTTGAAGGTCACGGGCTCCAGTCTCCTACAAGGAGGCTACTGAAGATGTAAAGTATTCTTATGAATGTTGAGGAGCCCTTTCATGAGGTACATGTATAAGAATAAGCACCAAGTTACCTGCAAGGATGGGCTCAGTGTCAAATTCTATTAGAGTACTTTAGAAGATGTGTTATGGTTTTTCGACCAACCCTAAACTGTTAACCCAATGATCCTGAGCTAATGTGAACTAGTGGCAAACATTCAGTACAAGAATGAATGCAATGAAAGTATTGAAATACAGGGAGAACAAAGCCACAAGGCTTGATGTACATATATCTGCCATGCTTGTAATATCAGCATGTCCAAATATTGTAAAATATCTGACATAATATTCATATATGAATTAATTGGCTACTAAAATATTTCCTGAGAATAAGTGGGAAATACCGTAACAAGGTTTTCGTTTACAAAGTAATGATCAATAAGTTGAAAACTAATATGCTATTTTTGCCATTGTATAAGGTGATAGAAAGAGCAGTTCAGAGTATGCTCTAAGAAGTCCAATAGAATAAAAATTGGACAGCAATGTGTCCTTGTTGTTGTCTAAATTATTAGAAAGTGCAGTTCATGATAAGCTCTATAAAATCTTATAAAGCAAACAAGTTTTTATAAATCATGGTGGAAGTCTAGTCTCCTCCACTGTGATCAAACTTATTTTATCAGAAGGGCAGTCTTGTTTCCAGGGTTAAACAACATTCCTCAACCAAAAAGTAAGCTGGTATGATATATCAGTAACAATACTGGAAAGTGCTATGTTGATATGAAATCAAGCACCATATATTATCAGAAAAGTAACATGATACTGACCTCAAAGGTCAGGGGTTGTAAATTTGCAATGATTGAGGTCCAATTTCTATCTAACTTGGTGGAAAACAGTTCTGCCATTGAAAATATTATTGTTTATCAGTAGAACTGCAATTAATAATGAAATAGATTTACATGTATTTCAAACGAAAGTAAATAATGAGACTCAATGTCTGTAATCTTTTCCAATGTACATTAACTTAGCAAACTTTTATTGAGGAATCAAAAACACAAATAAGTTCTGTTTTGACATTAGAGAAAAGTAGTATATCATAAGATAATTCCAACAATTTCTTGCAAAATAATTTGTGCTACATTTTTGTTTTGAGAATTAAAGGTGATGCTTAAGAATTTCTGAACAAGGTTCAGTTTTTTGATCATGTACCCAATAATCTAATTAGCCAGAATGTCAAATGTTGACCACATATTGAATGGGAAATTCAATCACAAGAAGTTGACAAATTTTAGGATAACTTACTGTTGTAAATCAGTGCTTAAATGGGGCAACAATGAACAATCCAACAACAATAAAATCAATGCAGTTGCATTGGGTAAAGGACCCGAAAATAGATGACAAAATATATTAGGAAAGATAAATAATTCTTCCTTGTACCCAATGACTTATGGGCAAATGAAATGAAATGAAAACCGGTCTATCTTCCAGGTGGCCTCTGGGCCGATAGCAAGACAGAGTGCTTGGAGAATGTCTTTCCCCGATCAAACACAATCCGAGGAGTCCATATGGGGACCTCTCGGGTGGGATGACAGAACAAATAGTCCATGCTACTCCCTTCTGTTGAGAGCCCTTGGTCTGCTGGATGATCTCCAACCAGACATCTCAGCCGCTTACCGCTAGTAGGGGACATCTTGGCCCTTCTAGCGATGCAGGCTTCCTGAATGCATCTCAGCCGCTTAACACTAGTAGGGGGCACCATGGCCGTTCTAGCAGTGCAGGCTTTCTGGATGCAAGCAGTTTGGGAGCTGGCTCCATAGTACATGTGTATCTGTTCCCTACCGATGATGAGCTTGGGCTGTGCGATAGCGATATCAATACCGAATTTCTGTAGGAAATCTAGCCCAAGTATCATATCATCAACTAATGGGGCACAGAACACAGTCTCATCAAACCAGGTTTGACCTACTTTGATGGGGACGGGGCCGACCTTCACTGCAGTAATCTTCTGATTTCGGCCCGCTGTCCGCAGAATGACATCTTTGAGGATAGATGGTGCTGGATCCAGGAGAGGAAGGAATTCGTCAGAGACTACAGTTACCTTAGCAGCGGTATCAACAACTGCTCTTAATTTTACACTACCAACTACAATAGGTATATAAAACATTGAGCTACTACTTACCTTGCTGCTACAACTATTTATACTACTTACCTTACTGACAATTCCTTCCTCTACGGGGTCCAATTCATCCGCATACCTTTTGAAAAGATCAGCAATGAATAAACACTCATCCTCCCAAATATCAAAAGAATTACTTACCTCACTCTTGGGGTCATTGTGAGTGGGTTGACCAACCGAAGTATCAGGTGGGTCATCAACATTTGGCATACATGTACTTACTTTTTGGAGGCCTAATCCATCCCGGATCGGAGATCGGCCTCGCTCTCCGATCCTTTGGAGTTTTCCTGGGCCTCTGCAAAAGTATGGGAAGAGCTGGCCCAAAACTTCTTCTGGGCCTTGAGGGTCTCAAGAGACTTGAGTACTTCTACCAGGGTGGTGTTGATGTTATCCACTTGCTTCTTTAAACCGTTAATTTCGGCTTTCATAGTAGCAACATCATTTTTCAGGGTAGTTGTTTCCTTCTTTAGATCTGAGTCGGTTTGGACTGGAGCCCTTCTGCGTTCTTCCGCAGGAGCCGAACGGGTGTAATCCCGTTGTCTACCAGGCTGGGAGGGGCTAACTTGATAAACCTCCAACTCTTCCTCCTCATGATCGCCTTCATATCCGTGATATATTTGCTGTAATCGGTGTTTCGGCGTAGGGTTGGTTGGGCGTCGGGATGGGTTCCCATAGATCAAACGATGGGTATGTTGAGCCCACCTGATGGCCTCCAGAGCCTCATCTACCGTTTTTGGGCGCGAGTTAAGAGCCGTTAATCCGGCAGCCTTGTCAGCGCAGCCCTGGCATAGCTGTAAAATCAGTTGGATATTGCTTTGCCCAAAGTTTGTTCCAAAAGCTTGTATGGCGAGACTCTGGAGCCTATCGGCCCATTCCTTAAGAGGTTCCTCGGGTTGTTGGCGAGCCGTTTGAAACTCGGCTAATGCCTCCTCCGGGAGCTTAGCATAGTCAAACCGACGATCCATTGCCGACATGATAAACATAAAATCCAAATTGCCCTGATCCAAAAGGTTGGAGAAGTACTCCAATGCTATCCCTTTAAGAGACCAGCACTGGGCATCCCGGCAGGTAGGACCATTCCAGCCACACGAGGAAGCGTAAGAAGTGAATTTGTTCTTAAATGCCCTCCAGCTTGACTTGCCATCGAATGAGATCCCCTCTGGAAGGGTAGGCGAAGAGTAGGGGAAAGATCAATTATAGGGATGATTTTGAGTGGGATTAGTGGGGTTAGACTGAGTTAGCTGTGGGCAAGGGGGGTACCACAGTTGGGAATCTACCCTCCCTGAGCCGAGCATCTGAGAAGATGGCTGTGAATGAGGGGGGTACTGTGGCTGAGAATCTCCCCTTCCTGTGTTGACCTTTCCAGAACCACATTGCTGTAGGTGTCCCATGTCTTGGGGCCTCGATAGAGGGAACGGCCCCTGCAGAGGAGGAGGAGATGGAGTAGCTGGAACACCCACCTGTATTTTCATCGGGACACCCAGGTTAGGTGTAAAATCAAAATAGTCAAGGAGCGCCACGGCTCCATCAAGGCGGGGACATTTCAAAAATAATTCCCTATCTAAATTCCCACAATTTTCTCTCCAATCTTAAATTTGGGTTGCTTTTGTTTCATTGCAAACCTTCAAAACTTCTGTCTCATCACAAAAATTAATTCTTATTTTGTGAGAAAGAACCATAGTCTGTTTATATTAGTCACAGGGTTAGTTATGATATAGGAGAGAATGCTCATTGCTCAATTTCCAATAAAATTGCAAATCCAAAATAAATGAAAACAATGTTATTGATAATCCACAAAGTGAATCTCGACAGAATCTAGGTACTAAAATGGTCTTAATTGCAAATAGGAAAAGTACTATATCAAAATGCCTAAGGTTACACTTAAATTTTCTTAATTTTCAACTACTATTCACTCCCCCTACAAAATTAAAAGAGTGGGAGTTCAATCTGACTGCAAATTACAGGCAGAAAGTTAATATAATTTCACTTTCTTAGTTTCTCATACTAATGTTTCTTGTTTTCTTGCTGTTTCTTGCTTGCTTACTTTATTAGTTTCATACTTAGTTTCCTACTTACGTAGTGTTTTTCTTTGATCTGACAATTTTCTGGCAGAAAATCAGTCAAAAATCCTACACTAAATTTGACAAGTATAGGTAAAAAGTCAATCAAAAATTTACTTTCTACACTCAATTTGATTGACAAGTATAGAAGTCAATCAAAAATTCCTACACTTAATTTGATAAGTATAGGTAAAAAGTCAATCAAAAATTTACTTTCTACACTCAATTTGATTGACAAGTATAGAAAGTCAATCAAAAATTCCTACACTTAATTTGATAAGTATAGGTAAAAAGCCAATCAAAAATTTACTTTCTACACTCAATTTGATTGACAAGTATAGAAGTCAATCAAAAATTCCTACACTTAATTTGATAAGTATAGGTAAAAAGTCAATCAAAAATTTACTTTCTACACTCAATTTGACTGACAAGTATAGAAAGTCAATCAAAAATTTTATTTTCTATACTTGAATTGATTGACAAGCATAGAAAGTCAATCAAAATTAAATTCTGCGCTTAAATAAGTACTTAGATAAAATTACAAAGTAAAGCTAGGCCTATGTAATTCTACACTTAAACAAGTACTGAAGAGTAGGATAAAATTACTACGCTATAGTTACTATTACTACAATATAATAATCACTAAGGTGTAATCCTTCTCAAACATACACTACACTTCCAATTTTCTTCTTTCAGCAAAAATTTGAGCTGGCACCTACCACCACAAATTAAATTTGAAATAGAAAATTTGAAGAATCAAGTTCAGCTTTAAATGTTAAGTTTACTAACCACGCCCACTTCAGTCTAATTTTGAAAGGGCAGAATGGCAGCTCAATGAAAAATTTATCCTACCTATCCCTAATTACTACCTCAAATTTCACTTAAAATACGGCCAAAATTACAAAAATATCACTTTAACAAGATAATAAACTATGTATGCAATTATTAATTCGAAACTACAGCCGGGGATAAGACAAATGTCGTCTGCTACGGCTTTATTTTAGTGGAAAATTTCTGCAAAAAATTTGGCCAAAATAAGCGGTTAAATTTCAAATATGAAAATGAAAATATTATTAACAGACTTTCTAAAAATAAGTTTTACAACGATAAATAAGTACGGGATAACAAAATATTACGATATAGACTCTAAAAACGGAAGTTGAAAAAATCAGAAATTGCTACAACACAGGAGTCTATGTAAACAAAATGGCGGATTTTTGCCTATGCGATACACGTGTGTAATGTACAATACTCTACTCCCTACGCAAATTACAATTACCGACTACGCCAATTGTAGTAAAATGGCCGAGAAATTACTCATTAAACTGCCCTAAATATGATGCTACCTTAATCTTAGCTTAAACTACTCTTACTTGAGTTACTACTTAAGCGCATAAGTTCTCAGAATTCCCGCAGAAGACCGTTGGGGAGATCTCCCGAGGCGAAGACAAATGGTGCAGGGTGCAGAGCTCAGACTTGGAGAGGTTCGTTCAGAAGATGTCCAGTAGATCCAAGCTCAAAAGTTGCACTGACTGAATCTTGGCAGTGCTCTGCTGAACAATGCATGCCATGTGCATTGTCATGTACTTAACATAATTAATGCCACTGGAATGTACATGTAACAGGTGTGTAGGTGAACAGGTCTGAATGTGAATGTGAATGGGGCCAAATCTCTACAGATGAAAGATTTGTGAGTTTGAGAACATTTCTGGCAAAAATCACAATGATTTTCACCATATAATCACACATTTGAAAGCCGAGAGGACAATGTAATATATTAGAGCATAATTACCTGATTAAAACATATTTTAAAGTCACTTTGAACTTGATTATGGACTTGTCACATACCCTGACTATCGGCTGTCTCTGCCGATCTCTGCACAGTATGAATGGCATGCGGGTTCCGGTCCCCTATTCTCTGGGTTTGCCCTTAGGCCTTCGCGTGCTTTGGAAATATGGCGCCGATTTTGCATTTTTTACGCCGGAATTTGGCTTTTTAGATGGATTTTTGGAGGTGACTAAGGGACTTTCTTGTGGTGAGTGACAATGTCTCTGTGTGTAATGAAGTGATTAGTGTGTGTTTTGACAATAATATGTGCTGGCTTGTGATATAGTGATAATAGGTGGAATCACGGCACAGGTCGAATGACGGGTGCTTTACTCTACTCTGTGCCGCGACATCAGCTATCGCCACCCGTAGGTCAAAACGGCGTTTTGAATAGCCAAACTAATTGCCGACGCAAATGCAAAATATATTGACTTAGATCTTCTATAATAGAGAAGAAAAGTTTTGATTTTACTTACCAGCAATGTTCCTGAGGCTCTCAATTTTCCCTTTCTGCTTCATATTCAATTCAATTCAATTCCATTCAATTTAATTCAATAGTCTATGATATGCATGTGACATTACATAGAAAATTTTCCTCCACTGGCTGAGAAAAAAAAAAAAATACATACATGAATAGGAGAAATAACCAGTGCAGACGAGAATACATTAAAATTTAAAACATTTAAAAAGACATTAGGCCAGCTCCTAGGACGTATGTTGACAACTAAATAAATCAGATCAAGGAATTAGGAAGACTTAACTCCTTGATCAAATCAAATCAAATGCATGCGAAATAAAACTCGAATCAGAAATAAACAATTGTAAATTATGTTGAATCGACCATAAATGAATAAATAGATTAAAAACAATTGTGGACAACCGATGAAGGTCGCTCAGGGCGAAAGAAAGTTAGCTACCTAGTGACATTGTTATTGAAGGTGTGAATATCTGATGAATGAACTGAAAATGGTGAATTTTAAGAAAAAAACCGACGCTTATCAGACTCCTAGGTCGACAGCATTCCGTTGAGTAACCAATAGAAAAGCATGCTATGTAGTTTCGGTACAGAATTGTCACTTTTGTGGGACGAGGTCAATTCATTGACCGTGTGCACTGGATGAGTGGCTATCGCTATTCGCTAGTATAGTGCACTGCACTGCACAAGCGATACATTCATGCGACGGTATAGAGTAGGGCTTAACCAATATTCGCATCGGAGATTGGTGACTGCCGATTCTTGGCCACATCGGCTAAACACCGGAATCGGTAAATATTTTGATGGTGAGCTGATGCGGAACCAATGCAAGCAACAGATGTTTGGTGCTTACAATCACACTTAGACCCTATGTTGTTTTGCATTGTGTGCGTAGCAGACGGGATTAAATTTTTGTTATTGTATTACTCATCTCAACTTTAGCTGCGCTCTGCGCTGCATCGGTATCGGAATCGGGCCGATGCGGATGTAAAAACATTGGGGATCGGATCAGCAGCAAAAATCCATATCGGTTAAGCCCTAGTATAGAGTACAGGCTCTGGTGTGCAGCCGCTTAAAGGGAATTTCCTGATTATATTTATCAATCAAAGACTCACACATAGTTCAATACCATCAATGCAGAGTCCAAATACTTGCTAATTAAATAGAAGGCAAACTTAAAATTATTGACCAATTATGTGGTCAATAGTGTCCATTTTTCAAAAGGGCGTTAGGGGTCCTGTGTGTGGCTGCCCCTACCCCTGTGGGCGGCCGCCTATCATTTGGCGAGCGTTTAGCGCCATATTTGTGACTAAGTAAACAAAATCGATATTAAATTTCATACTTTTAATTTACACACCAATACTTTATGAAAAGTATTCTGTTGAAACCCGTAAAATCTGTCAAAGTGATGATCTTATCACATGCCATGTCAAAAAAATGAAGGCTGAGTACAATCTCCTACAAAATCCTGCATTTTGTACACGTTTTACATAGGGTGGCCGCTCACCAGACCCATCTAGAAAAATGGCTCTGGTGAGCGGCCACCCCCATGCAACTTTTTCTCTGGTGGTGTAAATAAGAATTTCTGCAGCAAAATATGAAACATGAAATATTCAAGTGTTTGTTCTTTGTTAGAATCCACATGTAACTGATTGGGTCCTTTGTCAATCTAACATTAGAACCAGTAATTCTAATTTGAAGTTAACTTGGACTTCGTAAGGTCAAGCCTAGACCGAATTTTCTGTCTCAAAATTTCATTAGCCTCTTATATACTGAGTGCCGACCCTACCAGTATAAGAGGCTAACAACGAAATTTTGAGACAGAAAATTCGGTTTAGGTCAAGCCTAGCCAGACCCGACGCCATGCGGTGGCATCGGACAAGGACACACACAAAATCTTTGTGAACCCATTTGGTATCCCAGAAGGTAATCAAGCTTTGCATACATAGACTTTATGTGCGAGAGGTCAAACTTCTGGTTGACCCTCGGCGGAGAGAACAGAATTTCTGAGTGCGCATGAAGCAATAAATCATCGCTTTTTGGTAAGTTGTAAGTTGTCTAAATTTATGAAGTAAAAAATCAATCAAACATTCCATTTTAAGATAATGTCTATTTTACTTTGAGAGAATCAAGTTTCATCGCAATATAGTCACACTTTTTCTCGTGAGTTTGCAAGATCGCTGCAGGGCCTGTACTATAACGAAGCAACGGCGCTGTGTATAGTTAGGTCAAGCCTAACGTTTTCTGTTGGGGAGCCCTGTGAGATGTGTCAACTTCGGCACACATTGAAGTTTGAAGATGTAAAATCACTGCACAATTCTGCAAAATTCTTGGAGAATATTTGCTTTTTGCCAATTTCCATACAATTATTTCAGTGGATCAGTCAGAGAATTTTTGAGGCTGTTTTTTTTTTTTTTTTTTTCTTTTTAGTAATTCCACTACAACATTGATCCCCCTCCCCCCCCCCCCCCCCCCCCCCCCCTCTTTATGAAAAAAGAAAAAAAACTTGCTTCTCCAACCTTGTCATTTATTTGTTTTTCTCATTTCAGGTCTCTGTTGTCGGTGATCAAGCAATTGCCATGTTTCTTATCTCAACTTGACAACCTTCCAATCAATGTTAAGGATAATCTGCTCCATCTTATGTCCAAGAGAGGGCTTCTTACAGATACCAATGTAGCAAAGGTTAGCAGATCTTTCTCTTCCTAGACTCTAGAGCCCCCAAGTCTGCATGTCCCGATATACAGGGTCATCCTATGAGCTTAACATCCATGAGTCATAGGGCCAATGAGCTAGACGCTAAGTAGAATAGGCCCATGAGTTTGACACTGTAATTTAGACCCACAAGCTCGACACTGGGCAAATAAGGCCCACAAGCACAACACTGCGTCATTTAGGACCACGTAGTGTCGAGCTTATTGGGCCTTTTTTGCCTAGTGTCTAGCTTGTCGGCCTAATTTACACAGTGTTGAGCTTGTGGGCCTTATTTGCCTAATGTCAAGCTTGTGGGCCGTATGACTAGTGAGTTGTATGTCTTGTTGGCCGTAGGACTCGTGGGTGTTGAGCTCGTGGCATTTTTCATCTGTATTCATAAATGAGTCATGTAACATGACTAGATAAAAATTGTTTATTTGTTATTTCTGTTATGAACAACCAACTTGACAAAGCCCTATGGACAAAAAATCATGATTTAAAATGTTGATCTTACAGAGTTTTGGTTATTTTTCTTTCTTTTCGCATTAAACTTGGCTTATAGCCTATTTCATTTGTATTAGCAGAATAATCATGTTCTTCCATCAGGTCGGGTTGAAATGCTATATCTACCGGGAAAATAAAAATCTGATAATCTGACATGACACATTCATTTGGAAATTGGAATTGTTATATTGAGTACATGCGTGGTTATAAATGCGTTTATGGCATGATTTTCATATCTAATCAGTTTTATTAACACTTATACAGATTAATGTTCTGAACTCTGAAGTGATTAGATGAAATTATATGCAGTATGCCATGTCCTGGTTTAACCTGTTTGTGACTGCTTGACTGTTCATCGTCTCTCTATGATGACAATTGAATGAAAAATGTAGCATTATATTAGAGAATACTAGTGTTGCCAATTTGAAGAAGAAAAGCTGATCAAATAATGCTTCAAATAATTCCTATCATGAATGGATTAAAGTGAGTTTTAGAACTTGCAATGGAACAAGTGTTGCTATACAGCATGTGTCGTAGAACTTAACTGATTGTTTTTTTTTCTTATTGACCCTCTGTTTATCAGGTTGTTCATAAAAGGACCAAGATCCTTGATCTGAGTGAATCATCTGTAAGTGACAAAGCTCTTCTGAGATTAGGAATGTGTAGGAACCTGAGGAAGATAGATCTCAACTCGGCAAAAGGAGAAAGGACAGAGATTACTAATCAAGGTTAGATTAAAGCCCCGTCTTAATGGACCTACTGAAAATGAATTGTGCGAACGTTGTCCGGACAATTTTTCATTACCGTGCCTGTTAAGACGCTTTACAATGGTGTCGTCTGGACGTTGTCCCGACAACTTTTGCATAGATTCTACCCTATTGCACCTAGGGTAACTTTCCATAATTACCCCCAACAATATCCCGACAACGTCCGGATAACCCTCCTGTTAAAACACTCTCGAGGTAATTTTCGGCCCGAACACCGAAAGCTGACAAGACGCGTACGCAATAGACCACCATGATTTCAGTAAAGGCACGAGTACAGGGGAGCGTTTCATCAACATTTGTTGTCTCACAAGTTGTCAGATCTGACATCTTTCCTTCATTTTGATTGGCTGAGAAGCATCGTTACTATGGCAACTGTTGGATAAAACAGACTTTGTCAGATAAAAACATGCGACAAGTCCTTTCATGAAACGCTCCCCAGGATTGAAACTTGCGTGCGACCGGCAAATCAGGTATGCATTGCTATGTAAACCTGCCAGGGTAAGGTTTTCAGTGTGTGTCTGTTAAGACGGTACGTGGTGTTCTCACCTGTGTTTTCATTGCCTAACTGAGGAATGTTACCCTGGGTTTTTTGCCCGGGCGTTGTCGCGACATTGTCCGGACAAGGTCTGTTAAAACAGGGCTTGAGACAGGTTTTTTTTTTTAAAGCAGGGGCAGTGCCAGGGTATTTTGATGGGGGGGGGGGGGGGGGGCAAGATGAGTCATAGTACATTTTAAATGTAAAAATAGGGATACATGTATTACATGTATATACATCTAGTTGCATGACAAAGTCCTCTCTTTTCTCATACTCTTTTTTTTTCTTCTTTCTCTCTTCTCTTTTTTTCTTTTTTGATCACTTGAAAAATAAGGGGGAGAGGGGTGGTATCCCCCTCCCCCCCCCCTGTAGCACTGTCTCTGTATGTTTTGTTTTTCTAATATTGAAATGATAGCAAGTTTCATAAATGATTATAAATTAATTGTTAATTAATTAGAACATTTCATCAATTCAGCATTTGATGTCATCTTGGACATGTACAATGACATACATGTAGAAGATACATGTACATGTATTCTGAAATGCTTCTAGCATGGAACCCTTGAGATACACATACACAATACATCTCTCATCGTCTATACATGTAGTGAAGACAACTTGAAAGGGAATTCCTAGTGGGTTTATGCCATCACCTCCTAGCCAAGTGATGTTATGCTCATTTTGTAGCCAGCTATTCTAATACAGAGCTGCCTATTAGTAGGATTTTATCCTATTTAGTAGGATTTTTAAGGGGAATATGACACTGAATAGGATTTTTCCCACTGAAATAGGATTTTTGAAACTTGAAGGAAATGATGCTTTATACTGTTGGATAGTGCTGTAACATCACGGTTATTTTCAATTCCGTTTAACGGGGAGTCAAAACCGAACGGTTTTCGGATAAACGAAAACATCACACCTTTGCCAAAGTTGCCGCCTATTGAAAGTAGTGCTGTCAGCCGGTCTGGGATCGGGATTAAATCCCGGCAGCCTCAGGCCCCGAGACGGTTCCAGTATCAATCGATTGAGATCGTACCCCGGCAGAAAAAATAAATAAACAACTTATTTATTTCGGTTGTAAACTTTAGTAATTGTACTTACAAAATACCGTGCGAGAGAGCTCATGTATAGATCTATTTGGCTTTCACTGTGATTGTAATGCGCAATAATTCGCTGCGCCATATTTGTGTTCGTTTTCTACACATAGCTGAAGACACCAGCGAACGTACATGGTGTAACGGTCAACGAACGTTTTTCTAGTGCTGTGGGAACGGCACTACGAAATTGTTGCTTATTTCAGTTTTCAGTGAAAAGTTGCAAAGATGAAATCCCATAGACTAGTACAGCATTTTCTCTCGCGGAGCTATTCTTTTATACATGCTGAAGGTATCGATCATTTTTAATTCTCAATTTAAAGAGTATGTACTTTTGCTGCACATCGAAAGTACATGTACCGATAGGACATATCAATGATTAATGAGGCGATCTCTATGGGCGATTCCCGATCTTCAAATTGGCTTCGAAAGCTCTGCTCATGGTACTTTTTGCGGAATGCGCACATATTTTCGTGTTGGAGGGCGATCGCGAGCCAGTAAACAAGTGCGCGTTACGTTAGTGACATCTGAGTGTATCGCTTGTGCAGCTAGCGCAGGGGCATTGAGAGGCGCGCATACGTGTTTGAAATACAGTACGGAGGTGCTGCATCACCCCCGTGCGCACCACGACGTACGAGTGACGTGAGGGACCAATCTTTCGGTGAGCTTATCAATGGTTAGCTGACGCAGTTTAAGAACTTTGCGTTAAGAAAGATCACGAGTAAAGACAAAGCGGACACAGCATCGTAAGTCTTGGAGTTGATTTATGATGACAATTAAGTCAGAAAATCTTGAAATATTATAAGTAGCTACACAAACAATGTGTAATCCCTGGCTGACAGTAAATCTCCGTTTATCCGAAACCGTCGAATTGAAAACGGTTAGTGGCATGGGCGGTCGTTTACCGGACGGATAAACGTTTGACTACAGCACTACTGTTGGATGTTTCAAAATTTGAAACAAATAGGATTTTGGGCTTGAAAATAGGATAAAAAGATATAAAGAATAGGATTTTTGTCCAGTTGGGGTTGGCAGCTCTGCTAATATTCTGTGAGAGAGAATTCAGTGTGGGCTTTTGCTGTCACCTCCCATCAAATGTTCAAACAGAATTTGGGCATTTGTAGAATGATGTTACGCTAATTTTTCTCATCAGGCATCCAAGCCTTGGCCACATCATGCCCGCACCTGAACATTGTTTATCTGCGTCGTTGTGTAAACCTAGAAGACCCATCTACCATAGCCTTGGCTCAGTCATGTCATCAGCTTATGGAACTTAATCTCGGAGGGTGTGTTCGATTGACTGATGCTTCCCTGCAAGCCATCGGACAGAACTGCAGGATGCTCAAGAGCTTGAATATTTCTCGAACTAAGGTACAACGTCCTAATCCTTAACCCATTCATGACAGGAATTATTTAAAGCCTAATTTGATCAGCTTTTATTCTTCAAATTGGCAACACCAACATTTTTATTTTATTGCTACATTTTTCTTATAAAACGTCATGTATCTGCAATGAATATACAAATTGACAGAAATTATGATGAGAAGTCAAAAAGTTACCAATTTGCTGGGGAAAACGGTGATTTTAGACTTTCTATCACATTGCCAATCTAAGGATTTTAATGCTTATTTTCCTTTAAAAAATTTTCAGCATCAAACAACGAATATTGATGCAACCAAAATGGGCACAGTTTGTGTAAAAAAATTTTTTGCTCTTTCTGATCTTGTATTTGGTATGATTTTTAGGGCTTTGCATCAAAAGATATTAGGCCAAACCACAAAATGTGGACCTCTGTCACGAATGGGTTAACCATAGTCTGCTGGCACAGACTCTATTTTACAAAATTTGTCGTTCTCTGGCTTGTCAACGATTAGGAAATGATTGTTGATAAAGTTCATCTGGTTCGATTTTTACTAATTCCAAATTGATTCTGTCACATCCAAATTCAGTAGTTAATGGGTTAATACATTATTAACCCATTCGTGACAGGAATTATTTAAAGCCTTATTTGATCAGCTTTTATTCTTCAAATTGGCAACACCAACATTTTTATTTTATTGCTACATTTTTCTTATAAAATGTCATGTATCTGAAATATATCTAACATGACAGAAAGTATGATGAGAAGTAAAAAAAGTGCCAAATTGCAGGGGAAAACGGTAATTTTAAACACTCTCTCACATTTCAAATTTAAGGATTTTAATGCTTATTTTCCTTTTAAAAATTTTCAGCATCAAACAACAAATACTGATGCCACCAAAATCAATTTTTAAAAATCAATTCAAATTTATGGGCACAGTTTGTGTAGAATTTTTTGCTCTTTCTGCTCATGTATTTAGTATGATTTTTAGGGCTATCCATCAAAAATTCTTAGGCCAAACTACAAAATGTGGGTGACAACCCCTTCACCGAAGGCCCGCGAGGCCGAAAATAGCAAATTTTAATCTATGATATCACACCGCTCTGACCAATTCCTGTACCCGAAGGAAGTTTAATAAGTATTAAAGGGCAGCGAATGTTTTTCATTGAAGATGTGAAACATCCGGAAACGAGGACTAAACATGCTAAAGGAGACATAATTATTTCATATACCGATAGCGCATTATTTGTGATGAAGGCATATACGATACGAGAAAAGTCGGTCTCGCGGGTCTTCGGTCAAGTGGTCGGACTCCAAAATGTGGACCTTCTGTCATGAATGGGGAAACTGTCAGCAAGCAACACTAGATGTGGTCCCCCCCCCCACCCTTACTCCTTGAGTACAATGCTATTGTTATGATGACCTTTTCTTTGTGTGTTACAAAGATTTTTTTTATCAGCTTGCATAAGGGTACATCAGTAGTGATGCCAGCTGTTCCAGTTTTGCAGTCTTTTACACTGTTTTTTTTAGGGAAAATGCTGCAGGTTTCAAGTAAAATACTGCTTTTCCAGAACTTTGATTACCATACAGTTGTAGAGCTGGAAAGTAGAATATACTCTTTTTATGCCTCCGCCCACCTTAGGTAGTGCCGGAGGCATTATTTTACACTTGTAATACCTCTTTTCAGACATAAATATACTGCAAAACTCTGGGGGGTGTTTCACAAAGACTAAGATTGACTAAAATCGCACTTAAATATGGCTGGCCTGTCATGCCACTGTTTTCTTTCACCAGGGATCTCTCAAGGGATTTGCAAATCATGGTCAGAAATCTGCGGAATTGACTTTTTTTTTTTTTACAGTTCATTGATGAAAAATACGAAATATGTAAATTCTTCAAATTTGCGACAATGCTTTGAGCATCCCTTGAGAGACCGATGGTGAAAGCAAACAGTGGCAAGAATGGCCTGCCATAGTTGAGTGATTTGAGTCAATCTTAGTCTTTGTGAAACACCCCCCCCTGGGCCGGTATTCTGAAAATCGTGTTATCTTTGCAATCAGAAATAATGTACGCCATTGGCTCACATCGCGCACTTTTGTCTTGTGTGCTGGTCATTTGTACAGTTTATACCAACCATAAGTACGCATTTTAAATTTGTTATGACAATTAACACAGTGAAGATAAGACAAAAGATAACACGATTTTCAGAATACCGCCCCTGAATTGCTAGTAGTCCTTGAGTGAGCCTCACATAAATCAAATGAATTGTTCCGTGACAGGTAACTGATGAAGGTATTTTCAGCCTCTGCAACGGCGTCTGCAAAGAATCCCTTACAGAACTCCACATGAATAACTGCATCCATCTCTCAGACGAGGCTGTAGAGGGCGTAGTCACTTTCTGTCCTAGGATCGCTATTCTTCTCTTTCATGGATGCCCATGCATTACAGGTGAAATCACATGAGAAATGTTATTCTCAACAGTGATATCATTCCTCCAGCAATTTCTTGTGAAAGCAATAAAAATTTCATGATCATGCCAAAATATCCTTGGTCCTAACTGTTTCATGGATAGCAAGACCACTGCTGTATTCCTTTTTAAAAAAATTATCAAAGGATTTAGAGGGTAAACAACATAGTAAAAATCTTAGAGATAAACTGGAGTTCTGGGCCTCGTCTATAAAGAGTTGTGATTGATTCAAATCGATCACAGCTTTGAAATTTATCTCTGCTCCTATCTCTTAAGTACACGTTTGAGATCAGTCTAAAAGTTGTGATTAGTTTCAATCGATCGCAACTCTATATAAGATGGGCCCAGGTCATGTGACCAAAATGTGAAAGAAACTGTTCCAAGGACAGATGGGAGACTTTAACCCATTTGTGACAGGAATGATTTAAAGCCTAATTTGATCAGCTTTTATTCTTCAGATTGGCAACACCCAACATTCTTATTTTATTGCTACATCTTTCTTATAAAATGTCATGTATCTGAAATGAATATAAAATGACAGAAATTATGATGAGAAGTCAAAAAGTTGCCAGTTTGCAGGGGAAAATGGTGATTTTAAACCTTCTATCACATTGCCAATTTAAGGATTTTAATGCTTATTTTCCTTTAAAAAATTTTCAGCGTCAAACAACGAATACTGACGCAACCAAAATGGGCACAGTTTGAGTAGAATTTTTTGCTCTTTCTGCTCATGTATTTGGTATAATTTTTAGGGCTTTGCATCAAAAGATATTAGGCCAAACCACAAAATGTGGACCTCTGTCACGAATGGGTTAATAAGGTGTATATAAACACAGGTGTCTAGTGTGAGATTTGGAGATTATTGAATTGATAAGAAATTCACGTACTTTCCCCAAAGCATACTTGCACTGCACAAAGAAATGAGTAAATGGGACCGCACCCAAATCTGGCATGAATGTTACCCCCAAACTTTCCAGCTTTTTCTTGTCATATTTTCAATATACATGTAAGGGCAATATAAAAGAATGTAAAACCTCACAAATTATTTTTCACCTTTCCCAGAACTCAAGCTTCTCTTTAAGAAATGGGTTCAGTAGGGAAGTTTGAGAAAATTATGAGAAACCCCTGTTTTTTTCTCTGTTCTTACTACCAGTATCCTTACACCAGATAAAACATTGAAGTTACCCCAAGGGCTATAATCAATGGAAACAATTTGAATGATCCTCCTCACCTCACCTCATTCCCCCCCCCCCCATGCCCTCCAGACCACTACTTCTTTTGGTGATTATTTTTGTGGCACATCATGTAATTTAGGTTATTATGGGGTACTGACTCCGGGTTGTCACCCTGATATTGTGTATTATATTCCACATACTAAGAATCTTGCTATAGGATTGGTCTAAAATCAGTCACGTGATAAAACGTTGTTTCCCCATTAATCATCACCTGATATGAAAAGTTTGTGAACTCACAGTGATTGAACTTCTGTGTTTCGCTGATCACTTCAGTCCATAGAGTCACAGCGTGTTATCAATATTTTTGAGTACATGAAAGCGCCTGAACTCTATGATTATTCGTTCCATTCTTTTCCATTACAGTAAAATTCTTGGCTTCCTTGTGACATCACAAGTAGCTTACTACTTGTTGAGCTGAGGCAAAGAAAGTTGTGAACTATCGCTTCCTCGGCAATCTGGATGTATACTTTCCTCAGCTTCATTTTGGAAAGATAGCTACATCCAGATCGCCTCCAAAGTGAAAATTTGTCCATCACCTTCACCAACGGTGATTATTTGCTTACTAATGGCTTACTGGAACCAATTCTAGTATTTGTATATATCCTTTTATTTGTATTTGCAGAGAGATCAAGACAAGCTTTAGAGATGATGCAAGGATCTGGTTCTAAGATGAGACAAGTCACATGGACCATCTACTATAGTGTCATGTGATTTGTCATGTGACTTGTCTGGGGAGTTATCACATGACTGGATGAGTCCTGTGGACCAACATCTTATCCTTTTGTTATCCTTTCTTGTATTGTGATTTGTCATATGACTAGTACTAAATGTGACCTTCATAATGAAAAAAGTTTCATGGACCGTCTATTAAACCCTTTATCATGTGATTTGTCATATGATTTGTCATGTGACATTTTTCAAAATGAAAGAAATCACATAGACCATCGTTTGATCTTGTCATGTGACCTTTATGCGACTAGCTTTAAGGTGAAATAAGCCACATATGGACCACCTTCTGGTCTTATTGCCATGTGACCTTTATGCGACTAGCTTTAAGGTGAAATAAGCCAAGTATGGACCATCTATTAATCCTATTGTCATGTGACCTTTATGTGACTAGCTTTAAGGTGAAATAAGCCACATATGGACCATCTTTTGATCTTATTGTCATGTGACCTTAAGTGACTAGCTTTAAGGTGAAATAAGCCACATATGGACCATCTTTTGATCTTATTGTCATGTGACTTAAAATGTGATTAGCTTTAAGATGAAAAAAAAAGTGATATTAGGAAAATATCCTGATCTTCTTGTCATGTGATTTGTCATGTGACTTATGTGACTAGCTTTAAAATGAAGTACATAGAACCTGGACCATCTTCTTTTTTTTTTTTTATCTCAGATTGGATGTGACATTGTAATATTGCCATTCTTGATGTGCTTGTAAGTAATTCCTAGGGGACCATTGTCTTATTCCTATCCGAGGGACTATTGACACGTTAAGGATTATGAAAGCCATACCAAAGAGCAGGCACAGTAGAGAATAATTTGACCTTGGCCTGGATCACCATGCTTTAAGAGAGATAACATGTTCCAGTCAGCTTTGAAGCTGGTCTCTACTTTTGGTGAATCTCAGAAAAGTATCTTTCACTGTTTTAATTCATTGCCAGATGATATGAAAGATTTTATCATAAAATGATGTAAACTTGTATAGGATACTGAATAAAAACTCATTTATGTGGGTGTATTTTGCAATCAAAATGCCAAAACTTTAGTGATCCGTCCCCGAAAACAGCATCAACGCAGCATCACACAGTGCCTGCGCACACGTAAAAACAGTGGGAATTCCATTTGCCCGCCCGCATAAACACAACAAAGCGCTGTGTATCTTTTAAGGGAGTCTGTTGGCGTGGAGGAGTCATAGTGTACCGCTGAGTTTAACCCTTTTATTGCATTCCCTCTCAGACATTTACACTAAAATTCACCAGAATTCATGTAAGGAATATCACACAATCTCACATAACTTTTTATGCATGGCAAGTGATGTGAGACTACTTGATCATTTTTATGGCAATGCTCTATTTGCTACAAAAACTAGAGACCAGCTTTAACAACATACTTTACCTATTTGTCTACATTGTTCTGTTTACTTTAGGGTTTGTTGTCAGACTTGCCATATTCTTTTATAATTTTTTTTTTTTCCAGAGTATTACCTCTTATATTTTGTGTCTTTTAAAAGAATATATTTTGTGCTTTGTGTGTGCTTGTTTATACCTTTGCTGCTTATAATGCTTTGTGGTTTGATTTTCATTGATTTCATTTCAAATGTCATACATTACAGTCAACTCTGCCTAAGTCGAAGGTCTCTACTTGGTCCCATTCCTTTATCTTCTATTGTTTTTGACCCCTCATAAGTCAAATTTTCTCTAAGTCGAAGCATTTTCTTTGTCATATGACTAATACTAAATGTGACCTTCATAATGAAAAAAGTTTCATGGACCGTCTATTAAACCCTTTATCATGTGATTTGTCATATGATTTGTCATGTGACATTTTTCAAAAGTAAAGAAGTCACATAGACCATCTTTTGATCTCATTGTCATGTGACCTTAAGTGACTAGCTTTAAGGTGAAATAAGCCACATGGACCATCTTTTGATCTTGTCATGTGACCTTTATGTGACTAGCCTTAAGGTGAAATAAGCCACATATGGACCATCTTCTGATCTTATTGTCATGTGACCTTTATGTGACTAGCTTTAAGGTGAAATAAGCCACATACGGACCATCTTTTGATCTTATTGTCATGTGACCTTTATGTGACTAGCTTTAAGGTGAAATAAGCCACATATGGACGATCTTTTGATCTTATTGTCATGTGACCTTTATGTGACTAGCTTTAAGGTGAAATAAGCCACATATGGACCATCTTTTGATCTTGTCATGTGACCTTTATGTGAGTAGCTTTCAGGTGAAATAAGCCACATATGGACCATCTTTTGATCTTGTCATGTGACCTTTATGTGACTAGCTTTAAGGTGAAATAAGTCACATATGGACGATCTTTTGATCTTGTCATGTGACCTTTAAGTGACTAGCTTTAAGGTGAAATAAGCCACATATGGACGATCTTTTGATCTTGTCATGTGACCTTTATGTGAGTAGCTTTCAGGTGAAATAAGCCACATATGGACGATCTTTTGATCTTGTCATGTGACCTTTATGTGACTAGCTTTAAGGTGAAATAAACCACATATGGACCATCTTTTGATGTCATTGTCATGTGACCTTTATGTGACTAGCTTTAAGGTGAAATAAGCCACATATGGACCATTCTCAGATCTTATTGTCATGTGACCTTTATGCGACTAGCTTTAAGGTGAAATAAGCCACATATGGACCATCTTTTGATCTTATTGTCATGTGACTTCAAATGTGATTAGCTTTAAGATGAAGCACATAGAACCTGAACCATCTTTTTTTATCTCGGATTGGATTGGACATATTGTAATATTGCCATTCTCGATGTGCTTGTAAGTATTTCCTAGGGGACCATTGTCTTATTCCTATCCGAGGGACTATTGACACGTTAAGGATTATGAAAGCCATACCAAAGAGCAGGCACAGTAGAGAATAATTTGACCTTGGCCTGGATCACCCTGCTTTAAGAGAGATAACATGTTCCAGTCAGCTTTAAAGCTGGTCTCTACTTTTGGTGAATCCCCATTGCCCCCATTGAATACCAATTGGCAATTGGGAGTACATGGAAAGTGAAACAATGGGTCCCCATTAACCCTTTGAAATCGACCCATTAAAAACCAATTGCGCTATTCACAATGTGTGTGTGTGTGTTTGTTTTTACAGACATATATCTTTCACTATTTCAATTCATTGCCAAATGATATGAAAGATTTTATCATAAAACCTTTATGATGTATACTTGTATAGGATACTGAATAAAAACTCATTTATGTGGGTGTAATTTGCAATCAAAATGACAAACTTTAGTGATCGGTCCCCGAAAACAGCATCAACGCAGCATCACACAGTGCCTGCACACGTAAAAACAGTGGGAATTCCATTTGCCCACCCGCATTAACACAACAAAACGCTGTGTATCTTTTAAGGGAGTCTGTTGGCGTGGAGGAGTCATAGTGTACCGCTGAATTTAACCGTTTTATTGCATTCCCTCTCAGACATTTACACTAAAATTCACCAGAATTCATGTAAGGAATATCACACAGTCTCACATAACTTTTAATGCATGGCATACTATGTGAGACTATACTTGATCATTTTTATGGCAATGCTCTATTTGCTACAAAAACTAGAGACCAGCTTTAACAACATACTTTACCTATTTGTCTACATTGTCCTGTTTACTTTAGGGTTTGTTGTCAGACTTGCCATATTCTTTTATAATTTTTATTTTTTCAGAGTATTACCTCTTAATTTTGTGTCTTTAAAAAAAATTATTTTGTGCTTTGTGTGTGCTTGTTTATAACTTTGCTGCTTATAATGCTTTGTGGTTTGATTTTCATTGATTTCATTTCAAATGTCATACAGTATTTGAAGCTACAGGCAACCTTGCATAACTTGAAATCACATAAGTTGAACTTTACCTAAGTCAGTTGTTTTTTTGACCAAACTATACAAAATGTGTTATTTATTTCCGAAGTCAAATTTTGTATAAGTTGTACTATTTTTTGTGGTCCCAACAGATTCGACTTACTCAGAGTCAAATGTATATTATAGGAGGATGTACTTTAACCTGTAGGCATGTAGCCTAACTGCTTGGTGAAATTCATTCCTCATGACTTAAATGTATGTTTCAGAATGAGTATGTGTTAAGGTGCATTCAGATATGAGGTAACATTGTGGCGCCACATATTTAGTGTACAAGCCTATGGAGTTGAGGCGACAAAAAATATGTCGCCAAGGCAGGAAACATTTTTGTTTGGTTCCTGGCTGCAAAAAAATGCTCACCAATCAAAATCCTAAAAAGTTAGCACAAAATATGTTGTCATGAGATTGTCTGCCTAAGTTATGACAAAGTTCTCTTTGATTTGAGAGTTGACGTGTTAAGCCTTTTGTAAAAATTTTATGAAAATATAACACAAGATTTTGGAATTAGAGTATTTCGTAAGATGTTGATGTCGCCGCCGCCGGAAAAGGGATGCCTATATCTCACTCTTGCTACGCAGGCGAGATGAGAATAATAAAAAATTAGTAATAAAGTAATGATTATGATGATCAAGAACTTCATACATACCAATTTTCAAACTTGGCAAAGAAGCAGTCGAGGAACAAGGAATAGGATCTTCCGTTGATGCTGATGACGTAGTACCACACATAGATGCAGATGACGAAGTACCAACAGTTGGTGCTGATGACGAAGTACCACCACTTGGTGCTGATGACGTAGGACCTCTGGTTGATGCAGATGAAGTTGTACCACCAGTGGATGCTGACGACGTAGTATCACCCACAGATGCTGATGACGTAGTAACACCAGTAGATGCAGATGACGTTGTACCACCAGTAGATGCTAATGACGTAGTATCACCCACAGATGCTGATGACGTAGTACCATCCATAGATGCAGATGACGAAGTACCACTAGTCGATGCTGATGACGTAGTACCACCCATAGATGCTGATGACGTACTACCACCAGTAGATGCTAATGACGTAGTACCATCCATAGATGCAGATGACGAAGTACCACCAGTCGATGCTGATGACGTAGTACCACCCATAGATGCTGATGACTTAGTACCACCAGTAGATGCTAATGACGTAGTACCACCCATAGATGCTTTTGACGCAGTATCACCAGTAGATGCTGATGATGTAGTACCACCAGTAGATGCAGATGACGTAGTACCACCCATAGATGCAGATGACGTAGTACCACCCACAGATGCTGATGACGTAGTACCATCCACAGATGCAGATGACGAAGTACCACTAGTCGATGCTGATGACGTAGTACCACCCATAGATGCTGATGATGTAGTACCACCCATAGATGCTGATGACATAGTACCACCCATAGATGCTGATGATGTAGTACCACCCATAGATCCAGATGATGAAGTAGTACCCATAGATGCTGATGACGTAGTACCACCCATAGATGCAGATGACGAAGTACCACCAGTTGATGCAGATGACGAAGTACCACCACTTGGTGCTGATGACGTAGTACCACCCATAGATGCAGATGACGAAGTACCACCAGTTGATGCTGATGACATAGTACCACCAGTTGATGCTGATGACGTAGTACCACCCATAGATCTAGATGACGTAGTACCATCCATAGCAGTACAGAGCTTTTTTGAGGTCTAAATTGATCATCTTCAATCCTCAAATTGGCAATACAAATTATTTTTTTCCACATTTACATAACTTGACAAAAATAAATATGGATATAACATAAACCAAAATGAAATATAATTGTAAAATTGAATCAGAAATTGCCAATTTGAACACAGAAATAGTGATTACATATTATTCACTGCATTGCCAATTTAAAGAGTTTAATGATTAGTTATACTTAAACTGCTCTAATTCGAGAACGCCACACCATACAGCGATCAGAATGGGCTCAAATTTGTCAGTGCATTTTTCTCTTTCTGCTCATGTATGATATGTACTGCCCAACATTCTGGACCAACAGATACTGCAAAAACGTCTCCTAAAGGTGACACTGTACCTCTATGGGTTAACATGTGGTGCCATAATGTAGAGCCATATCTGAACACTAAAAATTTGGTGGTGCCACAATGTTGCCTCATGTGAACACACCTTTAGTGTTAAAGATAAACTTAAATTGTCATTCGAATTACAATGTAAAGTTTTCATATAAATGTATGAATTTTGTATTTGCAGTTGATTTGCTTGTTGTAAATGCATGTATGTAACATACGAGATCCTGTAAGGATACAATTTATTTTATTTGGATATTTATGCTGTGGATTGTGTTAAATTCTGTGATATATGTTATTCATATTCATTTAAAGAAAAAAATATATATTGTTTTATGATGCTAAGGGTTTATTTTTTGATATAAATTTATACTTATCCCCTAATGGTGACATTCCCCTCATCATTTTATTAATGATCAAAACTGAACAACTCTTTGTATTGTGTTGTCATTTCTGAGTTTGTGATTTGAAAGAGGATGAAAGGTTCAGAAGAGGGATTGGGTGATGCATAGCTGGAGGGATAGGATGAGAGAAAAGGTATGATTTTGATTTGAAAGAGGAGAAAGGGAGAGGGGGAAGGGGAGAAAAGGGGAAGAGAGAGAAAAGGGGAGAGAGAGAGAGAGTCTCGGAGATGAGGGAAGGAGAGAGGGTGAAGGGGAAGGAGAGAGGGGGGGGGGAGAGAAAGATCAAGATAGAGAGAGAGGGGGAGATAGATATGTACATGTGTAGGGGCAAGAAAGGTACAGTACTCTATTTAAAAAAAAAAAAAAACCACTGTGAACGCATTTACTCTGTTAGGGGTGAATTTCAGAAGAGAGTGCATTTAGAGTGAATTAAGAGTGTATATCAAAATTTTTACTCTTAATTCACTCTAAATGCACTCTCTTCTGAAATTCAACCCTAACGGAGTGAATGCGTTCACTCTCTTTTTTTTTTTTAAGATAGTAGAAGGGGAGATTTTTTTTTTTCCAACCTTGGGGTACGGTGTAATATATTAGATTTGATGACAGCTGAAGATTAGACATGAACAGAGTCTTTAAAAAATTGAAAGTTTAAGGAATAAACCGGGTGTGGAAAGGGGAGATAATGGCTCTGCAGAAAATGTATCGTGGTACCCATGGTAATTTGCCGAAATTACCGAAAACTGTGAAAGTACTTTAAATTACCATGATGGTAGTTTTTTTTTTCAAATTGCGGGTACCCAGGTGTTTTGTTTTGTTTTTTTTTTTGGGAGGGGGGGGGGGTTGTTGTTTTGTTTTGTTTTGTTTTGTTTTGTTTTGTTTTGTTTTGTTTTGTTTTGTTTTGTTTTGTTTTGTTTTGTTTTGTTTTGTTTTGTTTGTTTGTTTTGTTTTTACAGGGGAGGGGCGGGGGTTCAACATGACATCCAAACTTGGTACTTTTTAAAGTGGATTCCCAAAAATTGATTCAAGTAATAGTCTGCCTCCTTTTACTGACAATAATTGTTCTATGATTCAGGAAGTCAGTCACTTCTTACATGCTTTTTGGCTGATTTCTTCTCATTTCTCTTACAATTTATGCTTTGTCTAATATCAAATTTCAGTTGTTGAGATATTTCCCAATGTGCATGTGGATTTCTGTTGTATGAATTGATGTTTTTCATTTGCATTTTCTCTTTCTCTCCCTCTCTCTCTCTCTCCTATCCACTCTCCGTCGACCCCCCTCTCCCTCCTCCCTCCCAACCCCTCTCTCTCGCAATCTCCACGATCTCCCACGGTTCTCTGTTCTCCCCAATATACATGTATATGCCCACACGTGCACCGGGTCCCCGTGGCATAAAACTTAAGGTTAAAGGTCACATATCATTCTTATCTCGTAACAGGGCAGAGGCATTAATTCTGACTGCTCCAGTCAAGAATCTATCTAGTTCCATAAAACATTTGTATATTTATATATTAACTGTATATCATAATTGTTATTCAGGTGAAAGTGGTTTAATTAGCTCATATATATGCAAGTGATGATCTACGTGTCAGATTTTGTTGTCACAATATCAACCACATTTTGACCACGATAAGAACATGTAACCTGGGTTCCCTTTGCTGATTCATAAAAGGTGGTTTTAAAAAAATGTAGATTACAAATAACGATGAAAATAAATGTTTCAATCATTTCATCAATAAGTCAGTGGTTTGATTAAAAAAATACAAAGAGGGCGAGAGAAACAGAGAGAGAGAGAGAGAGAGAGAGAGAGAGAGGGAGCCAGGGGAGTGGGAAGACATGACGAGTGGAAAGGAATGTGACAGAAATTTGAAAACAGAATTAATCCTACTTGAGGTTGGTGTTCGTAATTCTAATTTTCAACCATCTTAGGTTGAGTAAACCAATCGTCATACTTTACAAATTGTGGGAAACTTTCTCATATTGTACATGACTGTATTTCTAATTATTCTAAAAACTAAAATAGGCCCTAAATTCTTAAGAATAAAAAAATAATTCAACTTTGAGTTAATGTTTGCACGCGCACAAATCTCATCACAGACAGAATTGGAGAGGAGCAAAGCACGCATTAATGGCATTATGACGTAGCCTACGTACAATATTTTGTGAGGTCGTCTCAGAGAATGACCATGTGCGCATGCGTTGATCAATGGCACAATGATGTAATATGAATATTTATGAAGTTGCGGAGAATGGCAATGTGCGCACGCGCAAGGAGCGAAAATGTCGTAGGAAAAAAATTTCGCCGCCGGGTCGGACGGCGCAGCGCGTACATGGCAAACTGCCAAATTTCGCGAATCGGCTCAAATTAGCCATAACGTTTCGTGACTTTTGCACTGTAAATGGTGTAAATGTTGATTAAGAACTCTTCCTGATCAATAGTTTGGATTCCTTGAGTCCTTTGCTACAGAAGATCTACCTTCAAATGTATCAAATCTCTCTAAAATAATGACTAGAAAAGATTTTCCATTCCCCTTCTTAGCGCTCTGAAAAAAAGTATTGGAAATATGCCTAGGTCAGTCCATAGACTAGACTTAACTTAGACCTAGCATTGGCCTAGCTCCACATTTAGGCTTAATATGAAAAGTTCCCTTCTGTAAAACAAAATTTGCATAACTTCTCAGAAATTTCTCACAAGTCTACAAAGCACATAAGCTACCCCAACACCAACACCAACACCGACCGTGAAATGAATATTTCTCAATCCCTAGGGGTTTAGTGTTAGTCAATGGGAATTTGTACATGGAATTAAACACTGACTGCCGAGCTCCGTTCAGCAGATAGACGAAATTCGACAAAAATTAAACACCACCGACCGGAACTACGTCAACAAAATCAGAGGTCAACACTAACACCTACCGATTTCTGTTTCATTTCATAGTCGGTGTTAGATCACAATTTTGTGGCGAAATAAGCACCAACACTAACACAAACACCGAACATGAAATCACCCAGTGTATTCATTACTGTTTAGGAGTTCCCAAAGGTACGTTCGGGTCGATTTTTAATTTTTGATATGTGAAAAATTTTAAGCGTGTGACAACATACTGATCAATTTGCTGTGTATACATTGAACATTCGCCATTTGAACATTTTAAATGTCAGGTCACTCTCCTGCTATGTTTTTTTCTTTGCATGCTGTTCATTCAAATATGTCCAAGCTATTCGGAATCTTTCCCTTAGCAACTTATACTTAATGTTTGTCTATTAAAAACGAAAGTGTAACAAATGGTGAATCAATACACATTGTATTCCAACCTACATCAACTTTAACAAGGAATCCATCTAACGTTCTTTATTCTAGTCTACGAATATAAAAACGTGTGTGCACACTACAGCTACAGTTAATTAGACAGAGAGCAGCTGGGAGCAACTCTTTGATCATTTCAGTTCAACTGGTCAGCGGTCAGCAGAGATGGAGTATGTTCAGAGACTCCAGATCAGTTTGCTGTGTTCTCATGTTTGCCTTAAGGCCCGTTTATTCAATGCCTTGTTCTTATCCGAAATGGTTCAAATCGGTTTTAATTCCCCTAACGTTTATTTGAATTTACGGAAGAAGTAAATTAAAATGACATTTTAAACTCTGAAAATGTAAGATTAAGGCTCCATGAGTCAAATAGACCCTCCATAAATCCCCGGGAATGTGCATATTTTCTACTTTAAAAAATCTCGCCTGCCATAGGTTTACAGGCGAAAACAAGCAATTTTAAATTGTAGTTCTCTTATTACTACTTTAGATATATTTCAAATGTGATTTACATGTAATTTGAGACTTCGGAAAAGATAAGTAAAGGCTCTAAAAAATTCAAAGACCACCCATAAATTTCGGGGGCTATGCATGCTCATCGTCAGTTTTCTAGCTGCCATAGGTTAATACACAAAAACAGTCCAACAGACCCCCCATAAATCCCCGGGAATATGCATGCTTTGATCAATTTTTGTAAATGAACGTGAAACAGTTTGTTGTTATCGATGATGCGCGATATGGGGTTGTATACGTACCAAGTATACTACAATACATTGCTTTATTTCGGTACTGAGGGTTCTTCGTAATAAATATTCTTTGGCTGTACCTACCTAGGCTAGATGAAATATCGGGGATCGGAGCGAGGGCCGATGATACAGAAGGGTACGGGGTGCAGAGTGGAAGAAGGTGAACGAGGAGGAGCATAGGAGAAAGAAGGTGAAGGCGACATAGCAAGAACATGCATGGAAATGGATTGGAAGAGAGGGAAAAGGAAATTTAAGGGAAGGTACAGGAGATGGAAGACGAAGCATCTCGCAAATCATGCTCATTTTCTTTTTCTTTTACTTTTTCTTTTAACCCATATGAACAAATACGGTCTAATTGTGCATATATCCTCAGACTACACTTTTTTTTCTCCAAATTCCGTGAATGTATGGTTGTAAAATTTGATAAACAAATTTTCTTTTAGATTAGAGCTAGCAAACATGTATATTCAATATCATCAAGCCCAGGGGCGTAGGCAGCGGGGGGATGAGGGGTATGCATTCCCCCCACCTCACAAGGTGGGGGGGGGGGGGGGGGTTTAGGGAAGAATGTTTGCTTACGTTATCATTATAACAACATCAGCAACAACAAAAATAATGATGATAATAATGATAATAGTAATAATGATAATAATAATAATAATAATGATAATAATAATAATAATAATAATAATAATAATAATAATAATAATGATAATAATAAAAATAATAATGATAATAATAATAATAATAATTAGTGATGTATTATCAAAAATTATGCTTAAAATAACAATAATAGTTATCATCATCGTTAATGTGACTGAAATGACGATTACTATCATAACCATATCAATCATTATTCTCATTTATGTAGTTATTTATATTACTTTTGGGTAATTTCGGCGCCGTCACAGTTTTTCTGAAGTGGTGTAATAACAAAATTTAAAAAAAAAGATAAATAGCGTGATGCAAATATGTAATAATGTGTGTCAGTCCACATTCTATATACGTTTGTCACGGTGCGTACATCTTCTATTTACAGAGGCGGCGCTCCCGGGGGGGGGGGGGCCGGGGGTCACAGTGCCCCCCCCCCTTTTTCGAAGCACCCAAAAGTGCCCCTTTTTACCCCCCAAAAATGCCGCCTTTCAAACCTGTTCAGTGCCTTTCTTTTATCTTAGAAGGGTCCATTTCCTTTGTTGATCAAGTGCCCTTTCGCTTTCTGATAAGTGCCCCTTTTCGTTTCAGATAGAAACCCTTAAAATCTACAGAAATGCGCTTTTATGACCTTTCCCTTGTAATAGCGCTCTGTTCCCTTCTGAGAATTGCGCCTTTTACACTTCAAATGAATGTCCCTTTTAAAATGTGATTATTATCCCCCTTTCACTACCTCTTTTCGTTTTTCACAGTGCAATTTCTCTTCTGCAGAGTGCCCCTTTTCACTCCTGATAAGGGCCCATTTGAAATCTGATACATGCCCTCATTTACTTCTGATAAGTGCCCCTTTTCCTTTCTAGTATGTCCAATTTCTGCATCTGTTCATGTAAGATAAGGGCACTTAGCGCCCTTTTTGTTTTCTGATAGTGTCCCTTTTCCATTCGGACAACTGTAATTAGAAGGAACAGTGCCCCTTAATTGGGGGGTATTTTTCTTTTTCTTCCTAAAGCTCGCTCGCTACGCTCGCTTGCACTTATGATATCTCACGCAAGGCACTTCAAGTGTGTTATAGCCATAAAGTCTTGTATGTTCTCCTAAGTTCCTGATGGTATTGTGCTCAAAACCCCATTCAATTTGAATATTTTCTCTAATAAAAATGATCGGTAGCTTTGAGACCTCACTTGCATTTAAACATTATAGCTTTGTCACTATATGGAACACGTATAAAATGAATTTCCAGGAGCCTTTATTATAGGCCATTCGAAATATACTGCAAATACCGTGCCCTTCAGCAAAGATACTTAGCATTTTTTGCTCGCTTGCTTCGCTCGCTCACAATTGAGTAAGACAGAGCAGTATACAATAATATTGCAAAGTAGTTATTATCATGTAAAAATATGTCAAAAATGCACTTTAAAAGTGTGTTAAATAGAATGTAGGGGGTATATTTTCCTTCTTGTGTTCAGCTTTTGAAGTGCCCCCCCTTTTTCCCCCAAAGTGCCCTTTTTCGTTAGTGCCCCCCCCCCTTTGAAAGACGCCCCGCCGCCCCTGTCTATTCATGTCTGTGCATTCGGATGTGAACGGCAAATCATTCCCCCCCCCCCCCCCCAGGTGTAAGAACCTGTCTACGCCACTGATCAAGCCATCCATTTACTTTTTCTACATTCCACAAGTTTTCTTCATTCCTATTTTTGCTTTTGCATTGAAAGATGAAATGATAGAATATGAAGACTGTTCAATGGACTCCGAATGATCTAAATGGAATTTATTGTAAATTTCAAAATATCTTATAACCTTCACACATTTTACAATATACCAACAGATTTTACACATCATGTATTGCTGAATCAATCTCTTTACAAATTCTTTCAAAATATCTTATAACCTTCACACATTTTACAATATACCAACAGATTTTACGCATCATGTATTGCTGAATCAATCTCTTTACAAATTCTTTCAAAATATCTTATAACCTTCACACATTTTACAATATATCAACAGATTTTACACATCATGTATTGCTGAATCAATCTATTTACAAATTCTTATGTATTTCACATTAATGTTAATTCAATGTCATATCTGATACTCTTGAAATGATCAATCAAGAAGTTCCTTACATGGGCAATAGCCTTTGACTGTGAGTTAAGTAATTACAGATCTTTCAATTACAAATTATGAATGGACATTTCCAAAGATGTATTTCCTCCAGCTGTGGCAGACCAGGGGGAGGCCGAATCGGCTGCGACCCCCCCCCCCCCTTGACGGAGCTTTTTGATTTTTGATTTTTATTTTTTTGCTTGTTGGCAAATTAAAGGGGTAAATTAGACACCTGAAAAAGCCGAGGTCCTTTTCTAAACGACTGGAAGAGCCGAGGACCCTCCCTTTTTTTTTTTTGCTTGACAGTAAATTTTTAGGGGTGCCTGTACAGCTGACTTCTGCCCTCCCTTTTGAAAAATCCTGGATCCATTGCTGCTCAGAAAAAAACATTTTACACGCAAATTTTTTACTCTCATGAATACGATTTTCTAACCGCATGAAAAGTTATCTTAAAAGTTCTACGCGTTGTGCAAATTAATTTATGGTTATGCAAAGGAGAATTACACACGTCTTTCCCATACTTTAATCTCGACTGACCTAAACTGGTTTATAACTTAACTGTAGCAGATGCTTTCGAATCAAGGTTGTCTTAATTATGATTGCAACCTTAATGAATGATCTGATAAAAAGAAAAAAAAAAGAGGCAAACTTACCAATCAAATATAATTATAATATTCTACTTGTGAAAATACGAACAAACTTAGGAAAATAATGCGTTTTGTAATCAGAACCCAGAAGGTTTGGATTAAGTTTACTTTTTTCTCTCCCCTCCCCCCCCCCCCCCCATTAAAGTTGTGACTCATGGGGAAACAAGTGAATGAAACTGCATCTTTACATGCCTCTGTCTATACTTAGTTAAACTTCATGGTTCAAACTGTTTTTTTTTCATTACTGTGATAACTAGCATTAAATTCTTTAAAGTACACATTCAAAGAAAATCACAAATATGGCAATGATGTATCACTAGAAACTGGAAAGTTAACAGATAGCAGTCATATCAGTTTTAAGTAAACTATGTATCAGGTAATAAAAAAATGAATACAAATAAAACCACCTACCACCTCCCAGCATCGGTGATATACGAGTAATTCGCCAGAAAAAAATAGCGATGTTTTAATGACTTCACAACGGGTTCACCCCTGTCTAAGCAGACGATTTCCCATAAAGAATGTGCATAATTGCAGTGCAATTAATTCTCAAATTATAAAGAATTTAGTGTATTCAAACGTGCCCATATTTCACACCATTCTAAAAGGGAAATGAAACCGATTCTGATAACTGCAATCTCATTGTTGGAAAATATACAGGATGAGGGTTAATGAACAGTCAAAGAAACCACACTTTCAAAATTGAAACACCTGCTGTATAATTGCATGGACAGTATAAGCTCCCTCTTGAAATGCCGAACATACTGCTGTGTAAGCAGCTGAAAATGCGATGGCGTCTATTTTGTTTACAAGCGACTGATACCTCTATTTTATTGCCTCATTTTTCATCCAAATAATACCATGCATAGGGTTTAGAGAAAAGCAATAGATTTAACTTTTAGACTGATGCTAGTAAAGTGAGAGAACTAACTGAAGAGAAGACAAGAAAACAAGCACTGAAAATGTGTAAGATGTCATGGGACATCGTCTGCTTGTGCAATTAACATCCCACCCGTGACGTCACGCATCTCAGCGGTGCTTGGAGAGCACTTCAGGTGCTATGGTGGGGCTGTATTTTAGTGCTTTGAAATTGATAATAATCATTACTTCGGATTGTTTTTAAGCGTTGAATTTTGACAAACTTGTCCAATCTAAGCTTTGCCTACACAATAATGAAAATTAAGTCAGTTTTTAGAATCAATGAATATCTACTTTAATGACATTATCTGACCTCTTTTAACGTTCGACCATTAATCTAACAACCCACAAAGTCATGAATGCAAAATAGTTGAAGTATAATGATAAAAAAACTAACAAATCTCTGATTTCAGGCATATTGACCTCTATGAACTTTGATTTACTAAACCCAAAATCTAATCATTTAGTCTCCTATGGTGATGCATACTACAACCAAATTGAAATTAGTTGAGATATGTGTCGGGTGGAGGCATGAAAATTTACACAAACGGTAAAAGAAAAACTTTTTGAAGATTCCAATCATACCTGACTATAAAATATTATATAAAGATCACGAACATATTTACACTTAATATTTCATGAATTTAAAACTGAAATGGAAGAATGTTTTAATAGGCCAATATTAATTCTGAGCCAAAAATACTTGATTTGTTTTTGTCTATTTGTTGGCTCCATTCATACTTGAAGTCTACCTGACTCCAAGATTTTCTTAAGGAAAACATAACATACAATACAAATAAACAATACAATGCAATACAAAACATAGCGTAGTAAAATATAACCAACAAATTTTAATGCAACATGTTTATCAATGAGCTGATCATCCTTCAAGATAATGATCTTGGTTGGTGTGATAGAGAGGGAGGATCCAAAGAAAGTTAGGTGATCACATAGGCAGAGGGTTGCAGTCGGCTTGGAGAGAGGACCAACCTGTTGAGGATGCATGGATATAAATGGTGAGAATCATATGAAACTAATATGATTAAAGTTTATTACCAAGCATGGAAGAGGCCAGGTCAACAAATCTAATACTTAGATACAAATTGTTTGTAGTTACAAACACAGAATGGAAATTGGAAATCAGCTGGTACATCATGACCACAGTAACACTGGAAGAGGGTAGTAAGAAAAATAACTTTGTTTTATAAAGGGATTTATAAATTGCAAATGGAGAAGAAATTCTGTCGGGTCAGGGCAGAGACTTGCTTTTATACATGGATGAGTGAAATATGAAGCACATCACATTTCTAAATAAGATAGGAACGGATCATCAGTAAAAGCGTTTCTACTACAATACTGAAATGGTCCCATAACAAATGATCTGCAATGCTGTATTCCCCATACCTTACATCCTGTGCTGTCCCATTCCTGCTGGTCTTCATTCCAAAAAATACATTGTGATGTGTAAATGAAAATAGATAGTGAGATCTTCTCATTTCCATAGACAGGCTGATCTTTACCATCATATAGACTGATTAAAATGCCATCTGCACCTGCATATCAAAACAGAGAAAATGAAATGAACATTGTTAGTAATGAAATGTCTCTGCTCTATTGGTGAAGAGAAAATTGGAATGTAGTGAATATGATTTCCAAATCAACACAAGTTCTATGGAAAGATGATTTACTCTCTTGCACAATGGCACATGCATTGAAGTTTATAACTATGGTAGCCTTTAACCGATATCAAACTGGAATTGAATTGTACTGTTTATTCAAAATAATAATAATAATAATAATAATAATAATATATATATATATATATATATATATTTGTGATCAGGTAACATATACAACAGCTTTGGCAACTCTCGTGGAAATAAATACATGTGAGACAATCGAGAGAATAATAGCGTAGCATGAATCAAAGTTCCCCAGAGCTGTCCTACCATTTTGGAAATTTTGCAAAGGTTGAAAAAATGTCTCCGCCGGGAATCGAACCCGGGCCTTTGGCTATGAACGCCAATGCCTTAACCACTAGACCACGGAGACGGGCCAGTGGTTTCGGCGACTCCAAATTCGCTTAACCGACAGATATATATATATATATATATATATGTGTGTGTGTGTGTGTGTGTGTGTGTGTGTGTGTGTGTGTGTGTGTTTTCGAATAACATATACAACATATACATGTATCCAAAAGCATTCGCTCAGATTCAGTTGAGGTGTGCGGCTGGTCAATGTTCAAAACTCATCTGCCACCAACAAAGGAATTAATAAGTGAAGGTTGAAGATTTGTCAATCTGTTGGTTAAGCGATTTGGAGTCGCCGAAACCACTGGCCTGTCTCAGTGGTCTAGTGGTTAAGGCACTGGCGTTCATAGCTAAAAGCTCATGTTTGATTCCCGGCAGAGACATTTTTTTCAACCTTTGCAAAAATTCAAAAAATGGTAGGGCAGCCCTGAGGAGCTTTGATTCATGCTACACTATTATTCTCTCAATTGATCTCACATATATATATATATATATATATATGGGTATATATATATATATATATATATATATACATACATATATGCAGCAATGGAAATACCCACATGAGAGTCCACTCCAGGATAGGGCCCCCGGGGTAGACCAACCCAAGGCACAGGGAACTTAAACATTTCATGTATGTTTTTAAAACTTAAACTGTTTCCTAATCAATCCGAGGTTGGTCCACCCGGGGGAACAACCCAACCCCGGGTAGACTCTCAGTTTACCCAGCGTGAATATGGCAAGCTAAATGGGATTCTCAATCATTATAAATTTCATCAGCTAAAGGTGAAATATGCAGACATAGATTAACATTACTATTGTTTACAAACATTTTTATTGCGAAGTACCTGTTTTGCCACAATTCAATTGAGATTATGCGAAATGCAGTCACACTTTGTTTGAATTACGTCAGGAAAATCTATTTGGGCATTCCATTTGGCACTTCATATTCCAATTGTTCGTAAAGTCATGCGTAACTTTACGAATAGCTTTATGAAACACCCCTCTGGGTGGAGAATGGCAAATGTGGATTAATGTCTTGCTGAAAGACACTAATTAGTGCCAGGCCTGGATACGAACCCTAATCCCTTTGACTGAGAGTCAAGTGACAGAACCATTACACCATGACAGTGAATTGACTACTAAATAGTATGAGCCCTTGCATTTGTGAACTAGAACATGTCGGCCTAAATCAGGTTTCAGGAAGATTTACCTTTCAAGTCAGCAGCAGAAACACTCCAAGTGAAATTAGCAGCAGTGTCAAAGGCCTCATTGCTGACACTTACTACAGTAAAATTTTCCAAACAAGTGGCATTCTCATCGATGCTAATATCGGCTGTGCAGATAGATAGGGCAGCAAATGGCTCATTCTCAGCTGTGACTTTGAGGTATATAGCTCCATCCTCAGGCACTAATGAGTGGTTGACAAAAAGAAAAGCTGAGAAGTCCTCACCGACATGGGCGGAGGCGGGATCTCTTGACAGGGGTCCTTTCATTGGTAGGTACACACTGATGTCAGCAGACAAGTCTTGGACTGCATATTAACAAATAATTAGATACATGCATGTCAAGTAACTTAAAGATAACATTCCATATTCAAATACATATTACACAACAAGAATTCAATGTCTTATTTGACCAAGAGAACATACCGGTACACTTTTGTGGAAAGTATTGGTGGTTTACCCCGATTCAAATTTTTATGCCTCCGCCCACCGTAGGTAGTTGCCGGAGGCATTATGTTTTCGGGTCGTCCGTCCGTCCGTCCGTCCCGTTTTCGTTCTCGCGATAACTTAAGAACCGTTTGACGGATCAACTTCAAACTTGGCTCATGTTTGCATATGGGAAGGACAATGATCTGATTAGATTTTGGAGTCTCAAGGTCAAAGGTCAAGGTTATAGAGGTAATAATACATATAAAAATGGCTCGTTCTCGCGATAACTTAAGAACCATTTGACAGATTGGCTTCAAACTTGGCTCATGTATGCATATGGAAGGGACGATGATCTGATTAGATTTTGGGGTCACAAGGTCAAAGGTCAAAGGTCATAGAGGTCATTATGTACATAGAAATGGTTCGTTTTCACCATAATTCAACAACCATTTGACCAATCAACCTCAAACTTGGCACAGGTATGCATATGGGAGGGACAATGATCTGATTAGATTTTGGAGTCTCAAGGTCAAAGGTCAAGGTCATAGAGGTAATAATACACATAAAAATGGCTCGTTCTCGTGATAACTTAAGAACCATTTGACAGATTGGCTTCAAACTTGGCTCATGTATGCACATGGAAGGGACGATGATCTGATTAGATTTTGGGGTCACAAGGTCAAAGGTCAAAGGTCATAGAGGTCATTATGTACATAGAAATGGTTCGTTTTCACCATAATTCAATAACCATTTGACCAATCAACTTCAAACTTGGCACAGGTATGCAAATGGGAGGGACAATGATCTGATTAGATTTTGGAGTCTCAAGGTCAAAGGTCAAGGTCATAGAGGTAATAATACACATAAAAATGGCTCGTTCTCGCAATAACTTAAGAACCACTTGACAGATTGGCTTCAAACTTGGCTCATGTATGCACATGGAAGGGACAATGATCTGATTGGATTTTGGGGTCACAAGGTCAAAGGTCAAAGGTCATAGAGGTCATTATGTACATAGAAATGGTTCGTTTCACCATAACCATTGTATAAATGAAAATAAAGCAACATGAAGTGCCATTTATTTCTGATCTGGTAATGGCGGAGGCATAAAGTTCGACCACGCGTGGTCGAAGATTCATCTAGTTATGGATGATTTTACCTTCTAATGTACTGTGATCCGCTATCAGTTTGATTCCTACAATGCTGGAGTTAAGAGATTCTCCACCAGCTCCCCAAGTAAATGGGTTCCATTTCAAAGCTGTCATCTGCAATAGAGCAAAGCTCAGACTCTTATTCAACACATTTATCACTTCCATTATAGACTAAGAGATCTAAAACTGTTCAGTGCATGTAATCACTGTTTTTCATTGCTCACTATTTGTTGTCACAAGATTGTTTATTTGTGTCGTATGTAAGTTAAATAGGGACCTTTTACTCGGCAAGCTCAGCTCTTAATATGTTCCCCCATACTCTTTTGTATTGTATGCGCTTGCTATTACTGGAAATTACTTACTGCATTAAAATATGTTGTATTGTTATTACTTGTATTACTTCACTTTATACATATGTTTTGTGTTATATTACTGAATGGATGTAAGTTGAATGTGGAAATAAAGAAAGCAAAATCAAATCAAATCAAATGTAAACAATAGGCATCATGGACAGATCTTTGCCAAGTCAAAAAAAAAAAAAGGCCTTTTTTCAAATGTTTTACTTAATACAAAATCATTGTCAATCTCCTGTGTATGAATAGCAAATTCTTTTATCTTTACACATGCCATGCTTGGCACAATGCAGCAGGTATTAGTTCTATATATAATTTACAAATTCTGAATTCCATCTTGAGTTTTCAGAGAGTTTACCGAGTTTGTCAGTATCTTTCACAGCTAGTTTAGCATCACGAACAATTACTACATTACATGTAGGTGGTGGCCACGTATCAGGAGACATGGTGAATGTGCATGGTGGTCCCTGGACCCTTGTGGAGTATTGGTGCATTCATGGGACAAGATCAGGAGAGCGCTGTAGGTGCAAAAAAGGACACATCTTGCGCTGGTATTGGCAGCACTGTAAACCTTTAATGGAAGAGCAAATTCAAGATCTCTGCTTTCAGAGGCCTTTTCGCTGCCAGGCCATGACAAAAAAGGGACACCAGTGCAGGCAAAATGCCAAAAAGCGATTCCTCATCCCGATGTGCAAGCAACACTATAAAATCCTTGCAGGGCCAGAATCTGACTCATAGGATGACCTCTAGTCAATTGGATTCATGCCGGTTCTGATGGTACTAGGCGAAAATTCAAGAAATCTGGTTTCAGAGGCTTTTTCACTACCAGACCATGACAAAAAATGGTCACCAGTGCAGGTGAGATGCCAAAAAGCGATTCGTCATCCCAATGTGTAAGCAGCACTATAAAATCCTTGCAGGGCCAGATGCCACATCTGACTCAGAGGATGACCTCTAGTCTACTGGATTCATGCCAGTCCTGATGGTACTGGGGACTCTGAAGGAGATAAGACCTGCCCTGCAGATGGAGAGCTAGTCAGTAACCACCCCAGCCACACAGGTATCCAGTCTACCCATCATCGTTCATTCTGACCATCTAGCCCCAAGTCATCATGTCATCAACTAACCCCAGCCATCCAGTATCTCATCAGGAACCACTTTAGCCATCTAGCATCTTGCCATCTTCATCATTCATCCCAAGCCATCAACCACTCAGTCAACAAGCTGCTGCAGCCCTATTCATCAATAAGTCTAAACCATCACCAGCAAGCCAAGTAACTATTCAATACTTGTTATGTACCATCAATTTTATGCTTATGTATGACAATAACTTACTTTGAATCTTTGAAAATGAAAAAAGTTTAAATACCAGCCGATTTTCATATATTTCCCGTTTTTGCTGAGTATGCTCTCCATCTTTGTGGATCTGATAATACTGAATGGCAAGAAGTTCACTACCACTTAAAAATGTTCAAATTCATGTATTTATCATGCTATGTTTATGCAGTTGATTTATGTATATATTTATGTTTACATATTTGATTTTGTTTAAGACAAGTTTCCAATGAGAATGGTTTAAACATTTGTTACAAGCCTGCTGAAATCATGTTCCATTTACAAAGGAGCATTCTTTGACCATATCTCCTGGGATTTGTTAGTTGATCTGTTTTCTTGATGCCTTATGCCCAAGTCTAAACGGCTCACAAGTTTGATTAGTTCTTTATTATTTAGAGGCATTTTCATCTGATTTGTTGATGAATTCATCCCAATCCTTAGATTACATCTTGAAAGGGTGTTCTTTGTCACGTATACGAACATATGAGAATGGGGGGTTTGTGTGATGTCTATCATCCATGTTATGATTTCGTTCACGACTGATGATGACGTCACTGTAAGCTAATCTTGTCCATGACAACATGATAGGTATTGATTTCAGTTTTCAATAATCATGATTTCGAATAGAAAGAGTAAAAGCTTACAAGATTACCATTAACAATAATAACTAATTTCTCAGATTCTATATAGTGTTGTAGACAATGGTACAGAACAGAGCGTGGCAGCTAGCATCTGAATTATTTCTATAGTAAAAAAAAAAGCATTAATTTCATACAAGGCACAGTGCTAATTTAAGGCATGAGGCTGTAAGTAAGAACCTACTATAAAGTAGGTCCAAAGATGCTAAATTTTCTCACAAATATATGATTCAACATAACAGAATAATTGTGGCAAATATTTTGATCAACTTAATTCAAGCAAAATATCAGGTATATGTACACATTCTGCAAACTTAGGTTGAGATATTGTACAATAGAAACATATATAGGCTTTGTTTATTAATGGACGATTGCCATGACTAATGAGTGACTGAAATCGAAGCAATTTATTTCTTCATCTTTCTACTGGCATAGCTTTCTTAGCTTGCCACAGGCACTAGGAAGGTTATTGGATAATTCTGTATAGAAAGAGGAGTTGAATTTTCTTCATTTTTTTTTTTTTAAACAAAAGCAAAGGTAATCACACAGCTTTTTGTTATATAACAGAGCTGCCAACTTCAATATACACCTTTCAGGGAGAATGTAATGAGAAATCAGGGAGATCTTTCTCTATTACACACAATCCAATAGAGGTAATCATGTATGAATCAGGGAGATGTTGAAAATCTGTAGTTTTTCACTCTAAAATCAGTCAATTTTCAGGGAGTCTCCCTGACAATCAAGGAGACTTGGCAGCTCTGATATAATTGCATTTTACATAAGTATAGTCCCAAGCTAGTGAGCATGTCATACTGAAAACTGATTTCATCATGTTCAATATTTTCTTAACTGATGTTATGGTAGTAAAATAATCTCCCACTGATGTTGAGAATCACAACATCCATAAAAACCTTCAAATCCTAGGTGAAATTTTTTTCTCTTTTAACGATACCTGTACTTTACACAAGGACACTCATCTGAACTCTCTTATTTCTTTTATATTTTCTTGCGCACCTTGCATCATTATTAACATTATTGTCATCATTATCATTGTTATTATTATCATTATTATTATTACTATCATTATTATCATCGTTATTATCATTATTGTAATTATCATTAATCTAAGACAGTTGCGAGATAATATAAGCTCCTTCATCTTTAACACAGGAATATTTTCATATCTAATGAAGATACTGTTAATGTAATACTCAGTGCACAGTACAACTTAAATGATGTCAATCACAAAATGAAAGGAAACAAATACAGAAAGTAATTTGTGTACGGCTTGAATTTACAAAATCAATCTTATAAACCTAATCCCGCATTCTATTGGACAGTTGTTACGACGAATGGAGAAAAGAAGGAAAAACAATATAACCCCATACATGAAAAATGAGGCTTGAGTTCTATGCAGTCTATGCTTTACCTGTATTCTCAGAGTTGCCTCGTTAACACTATTCACAATATCATCCAGTCCTCCATATGTAGAGGGCATACCAAAGCTACCAAGACCATCATCATCTGAACCTTCGAAGGTAGCCCCTGCAAGATTGTCTTTGCTGATACTGCTCACTGCTATGCTAAGAGTAGGGGAGGTGATGACAGTTGTTTCATCACCTGGAACCTTGCCATGTGCTATTGCATCTTGTATTTCATTAATGGCAGACAGGACAACTTTGGTCAAGTTTTTCACAGAGGCCTTGTTTAATTAAGAAAATAAAAACCAAACAAAAATCAAAACAAGTCAGTCGTAATCATACCTAATATGCTTCAGTCTCATAAATAAGTGAAATGGTGTGGATAACACGCAATTTTAAATTTCATTTTTGGTTGATATGTGCAATAAATGAGCTGTAAGTGCAGATAAAAAGAAGCTGATATCACTAAGATCAGCCTGGGTCTGTCTGAAGTTTAATAAATTTTAGGCCCTTATTCCATTAATTGTCTGCCCGAGTTTAAAAAAGAAATTTTACCCCATAAAGCCCAAAAGGGGCACATTGTGACCTACATTTTTCTTGCCCCTCCTACAAATCTTTATCAATTTCATGGCAATGCAGTTTCCAGAACATTCAAGAAATATGTCTTGCACATCTTCAGCCCAAGACCAATGTGTGTACCAAATTTCAAGAGCATTGCTCGAAAAATGAGGAAGAGGTTTGCTCCGCAAGAGTTCCTACTGGTCTATGCCATAATATACCATTGCCATGCTGTAACCATGGCAACAAAAGTTTCTGACACATGCAAAAAATATGTGTTGCACATCTTCAGCCCAAGACCAATGTGTGTGTCGAATTTCATGAGCACTGCTCAAAAAATGAGGAAGTAGTTCGATCTACAAGATATGCAACGGACCGACCACCCGAATCGTATGCTGATTCCTATATACCCCCCTTCAAATTTTGTATGGTGGGGGTATCACAAATGGCCACTGAATCAGAACACTTGTGACTTTTTGTAATAAGAAAAACTGTATTCTAAATTTCTATTCATTTTAAGACAGTATGCCAATCTTTCCTGATCTATTACCAACATGCTTCTGAAGTCAAAAGCAAATGGCAAAATGCCCTTTAAATTTGATGAATTGGTTTCTTTAGCTGCATAAAAAACAAAGATAGCAAATGTTACAAAAATAAATCAAAACAAATTTCTATATAAGCAAACCCCAGTGGAAACCTGTATATCACAGTGCTAAGGTACTAGTATTACGACTGCATCTGATAGGCATAAAAACCTGTTTAGACTTAACCTTGTACTCCTCTCTATCCTGTGAAGTGTTGGTTGAAAGTAGTCTTTCCGTTTCCTCAGCAGCACTTAAAATATTGGATAATCCTTCCACCAGAATGGTGCCAGCAGATTCAATCGTCTTCTGATCTTGAGAGTATGAAGAAGACTCTGCTTTGAGGTATGATGTCATTTGAGCCAACATACTCACAGTTTTCATCTGTTCATTGAGGGTACAAAATATTCTCAAATTAACTTATGATAAATGGGATAAACGAACAACAAGAGCTTAAAGTGATTACACAATGGTAATTTTTTTTTTGATATATGATCGAGAATTGAATTCTAAGAAGAATAACATTAAAAATTTGATGATTTTCAATCGAAATCAATGCATTTTGGCTAATTTTCTCATAAAAAGTCAAGAGTTGACCAACAAAAATTTGAGTATGAGGTATGACGTAAAAGTGGGTACCCAGCTTCGCCCATTGCAGTTGTGCTGCGTGCTGGACTGTACAATATGTATTATACTTTGCGCGCATTTTGCTAGAAGTTCGCGACAAGGTACTCACTTTGACGTCATTTTGACGTAAAAGTGGGTACCCGGTTGAAACTAGGTCACAGCTGAGGGGTCAAAAATATCCTGAAATCTTACCACATTTGGGGGTTTCCTTGGCAACACGACTTTTAAAAAAACTTTAGGCAGATGATTTTCTGCTAATAAAATCATGCTCTTTTAAATGAGCTAACATTGTTTCAGCATTGGGTACCCCCTTTAAAGAAAATGGTTTCATTCTGCTATTACGCTGTTAAAAACATGCACGAGACAATCATTTGGAGGTTGAGATTTGTAAAAGTTTTAAAAAATACAGCAGATGGCTACAGCCTTAACTCTAGTACACAAATATTGTATGATATACTTATTTGCATGCATTTTTTTGTAGATATAAGAGTATCATCTCTTTTTACCTGTAAATCCATAGAAATCTCTTGTTTGTTGTGAGTAATGGCAGCTAAGGCCGATGAGCTCTGCCTCAGAGATGCTAAAGACTCTAAAGGTATGGCAGCCACAGAGTCAACAAGAGAAGATCGAATCTATCAAGAAGAATGATAAAGTTCTCCATAAAGAGATTCATCAGATTGGTGAAGCTCTAATAAGACAAATTTTCATTATTTCACATTCAATTTGGATTATTACCTTGTTAGCTTTCGCCTACTAGTTTCTGCAGGCTTCTTCAGACTGGTGCTGACTCGCAGTAGATGGGGTTGTCGGCATTAGGACAATCCGAGAGAATGGAAATGTACGCGGAAGATAATTTGTGTTGTCCAGCATCTCTGTTCATAGAAAATGCCAAGCTCTAACTTGTGGATGTGGATGGCCTCCCTAATCTATCTGATGTATTTCTCTCAGACTGTCCTACTTCCGATACACCATCTACGGCGAGTCAGCGCCAGTCTGAAGAAGCCTGCAGAAACTAGTAGGTGAAAGCTAACAGGGTAATAATCCAAATTGATTGTGAAATAATGAAAATTTGTCTTATTAGAATGATGATGTTTAGCTGAACAGTGACTAAACACACATACACACCCACAAATGCATCTTCACGTGGCTTTTACTCCCGAGGACAGCTAATGTTCCTCATTGTTCTCCTGTCCTCGGAAGGCTGACGGAATAAGGCTTAAATCTATTGTTTGACATTCGAGGACTATTCTTTGACATCCGAGAAGCATTTTCAGGAACTTTTTTTGTTTACTGTCCTCACTTAAATAGCTATAAAAGAGCACACCTACACCCACACACACCTTCTCATATACATTTTCTACTGGATACTGTGCTAGGAAAGGGATAATACATTATCCCCACTGATGACAGATACATGAGCATGTCTATGCCACAGAAGCCAATAGTGTCGCTCAAAAATGTTAGACTATGTAACTTCATACCATTATAATCCATCTTACAGTATAAAACTTCTTAGTCATCTATTAAGTAATAATCTGTAGTACATAGAAATAATTGTTTTTCTCAGATAAATTTCCCCTGTAAAATGAGGGCAACCCCTTCAGTCACGCTTCAGTGAACACGACCTAAATGCAAAATTCGATGTTTGAAGGTTTGCACGGTGGTACGGATATTCGTAGAAAGGGTGTACGTTTCACCATGTGGTAAGTCCTAAAGGACTATAGATAAAGTGGATAGAGATGGAGGTAAAATAGAGAGGCAAGAAAGCAGGAAAGTTGGATGACAGAGTATCTTTCTGAAAACTGGGTGAAGTCCTAAAAAGGACTGTAAACCAGAAGAGGTGGGAGGATTGAGTTGGTGAAGAGATGAGGAGGTTTGAGTCGGCGAGAGGTAAGAAGACTTGAGGCGGGAGGAGAAGGAGAGAAGACTCAACGTTCCGGGCAGCTTGACTGTTGATGGTGGTGAGAGCGCGGGTGACATGTCTGAGTTCCTGGTGGAGATGTTCCTTGTCGCTGAGTTGGTGAGCTCGTCTGATGAGGGTGTCCGAGACTGACTGGTGGATGGTGTGGGTTGGTTTTCGGTAGACTTGATGAGAAGGGAATCCGGAGGGTGTCTTCTTGCTGAGGACGTCTAGGAAAGGGATTGAGTCGTCTTGCTGGGTTTCCATGGTGAATTTGATGCTCGGATGCTGGTCATGATGTGGTCGATAAAAATCTAATCAGACGAACTCCCCAAGAAGACTATCATGGTTACCCAAATTAAGCAATTGAATTTTGGTCGATAGGTGAAAGAAGAGCTTTTCCAGTCCCACATGCTCATTGAAGCGTGAACTTTCAATTAAATGCCATGAGATCATTAATACGTGTACACCGGTCATGTAAGCATGCTAAAAATGTTATCAATTGGATTTTTAGTGCACAAAAACAAGGCAATAATTACTTGATAATTTCAACATGGTGATATTTTGTTTTTATTATGTGTTCATTCAACCGTGAATTGATAATTATCAATTGAAAAAGTTGAAAACACCCCTTCCAAAACACGAATTCCTCTGCATTAGATGAAATTCACCATGCAAAAACTGCAGTTTTTGCCAATTTCACCTCTTGCTCACTCAAGCATGAAATTTGGTGCACAACTCATTTTGTATCTTTGGTAGTGAATAAAATTTATGTTGCATGCCTTCAAACACAGAAAACTTAATGTTCTGATGTCACTGCATCAAAGTCATGGCATGAAGCTTGTGAACTTTAAAAAATTACAATTTTGCGTTTAGGTCATGTTCACTGAAGCGTGACTGAAGGGGTTGCCCTGCATTTTACAGGAAATTTAGCTGAGAAGTGTAGCTACATGAATCTGCATTCAGATTTCATCAAAGATTCCTGACTGAAAAAATAGAGATATGTTTTAGGGGGAAACTTACTTTTTGCATTGTGTTTAGATAAACGAAACACCCCCCCCCCCCACACACACACGCATACAAGGACAGAAGGATGGACAACCAAAATTATATCACCTCCGGAGCTACCTTCGGTGAGGATAGACATGAAAATCTTTTTGGTTTTACCTCTTTTCTGGTATCTCTCCCTTCAGCCTCATTCTCATCATAAATGGAATTAAGAATGGACACAAGAGCACTTATTAGTGATGCAGCCTGCCCTGCATCTCCTACAGTCAATAGTTTGTTCACACGGGATGAGGTCATCTCTAAGAATTCCTGCATCATGTTCTCCCCTGCAACATCTACAGCAGAAGGGCGGACCTTTGATTCAGGAGATGAAAAAAAAACAAACTAACAAATAAGATAAATGCGACCAAGTCTCCTTTACGCCTCAGCCTGTAATCAGTTAATGTTATGGCTTTAACTGTTCTTATATCACTGTGATAACCAGAATGAAAACCAAAACTTATAACACGTTATTTGACATCTTTGACCTTTGACCTAACATGCCAGAACTCTGATCACGGACGGACAACCTGAAAACATTTGCCTCTTGTACCACCTCATATGCTATGTATATAAAGAGTTGAAACATAATGATAACAAATCTTACGCCAAGCTCGTCGGCGTGGAGGCAAATGGAACTCCCATTGATTTTATGTGTGTATGAGCACTGTGTGATGCTGAGTTGACAATGTTTTCGGGGGTCCGAAAACTAAAGGTTTGACATTTTGATTGTAAAATACACCCACACAAATGGGTTTTTATTCAGTATCCTATACATCATATGATACAGTCTCTCATCTCATTTGGCAATGAATTGAAATAGTGAAAGATACTTTTCTGAGATTAACCAAAACTAGAGAGCAGCTTTAAATTTCATCCATATGACCTATAAGAACTTTGACCTACATTACACAAGCTTCCAAATCTAATCCAATCACTGTCCTATGGTCATGCATACAAGCACCAAGTTTCAGGTTCATACTTTGATTAGCTCCTGAGATATAAAACCTGAAATTTCAGAAATGATCTGTGACCATACGTTGTCTTCAGAACTGAATCACTGTCCTGTGGTGATGCATACTAGCACCAAATTTGCGGTTCATACCTCAAATGGTTCTTGAGATACTGCAATAACACCTGAAATCGTGGAATTGATCTCCGGACCTATGACCTAAATACCCCAAAATCAAATCAGATTGTCTTTCTATGGTAATTTAACATAATGAGACCAAGTTTGAGGTTCAGGCCTAAAATTTTTTTTTTTTTTTTTAGATATTGCATTAACAAAAAAGCGGGAAGGACAGAGAGATGGACAACCCCAAAACATAATGCCTTCTGCATCACCTTCACTGGGTGGAGGCATACAATGCATAAAAAAAAATCTATACAGCCTCGCCCTGACCTGACATGGTAAATTGTGACTCACACACAGTGGCGTAGACAGGTTCTTCCACCTGGGGGGGGGGGGGATGATTTGCCATTCACGAGAAATCGAGGATCAAATTTTTTCCTGGGGTGGGGCAAGATGCGTAAACATTTTCGAAGAAACTCAAAAGCGAGGGAGCGAAGCGACCGAGCTTGTCATGGGGGCGCTTTTGCATTTTTAAAAATGAAACTGAAGGATTTGGTGCACACTTTTGGTGAATTTTGTGAAAATTTTCAGTAAAAAAAAATTAATATTTCAAAATATCTCGGGGGGGGGGGGCAACTGCCCCGCCCCCCCCCCCCCCCCCCCGCTGCGTACAGCCATACACCCATCCCCCCACAACACACACCCACACACATACACCCGAATGCACAGACATAAATAGAAGATATACGCACTGTGACAAACAAATATAGAATATGGACTGAAATACATTATTGCATATTTGCATCAGGCTCTTTTTGTTATTATTTTGTTGTTACACCACTTTAGGAAAACTGTGATGGCGCCGAAATTGCCCTAAAGTAATATAAATAACTACATAAATCAGAATTATGATCGATATAGTTATGATAGTAACCGTCATTTCAGTCACATTAACGATGATGATGATGATAACTATCGTTATCATAAGCAAAATAATAATAATAATAATAATAATAATAATAATAATAATAATAATAACACATTACTTATTATTATTTTTTTATTATTATTATTATCACTGTTATTACTATTTTTATTGCAGTTCCTATCATTTCTAAAAATGTCAATTCAGTTTAATTGTAAGAAAACATCCTTCCCTAAAACCTAGGGGGGATGATTGTACATGTCATCCCCCCACCTTGTGAGGTGGGGGATGCATACCCCTCATCACGACTGCACACAGTTGAAATTAATGCCTCCGCAACTGCTGGATCTGAAATAGATCACACATTGAACTTCCGAAATTTTCAAAAACTTTGATAATCTAATCAGATCAACACCACTCCCATATGCATATATGAGTTTATTTTGAACTTGGTTTGTTGCTTGGATCTTAAGTTATTGTAAGAACAAGCCATCCAAACAAATCACTGTCACTTCCAAATTCATCTAATCAGATCATTGCTACTCCTACATGCATACATGAGCCAAGTTTAAAGTTGATCCATCAAATGGTTATGACCTCTATAGCCTATGACCTTGTGACACTAAAATCTACTCATCATTACCGCTCCAATATGCATATGAGTAAAGTTTGAAGATGATCCGACAAACCGTTCTTCAGTTATTTTGAGAACGAACCATTTTCATGTACACAATCTCTATGAACTTTGACCTCGTGACCCCAAAATCTAATCAGATCATTGTCACTACAATATGCATATATGAGCCAAGTCTGAAGTTGTCAAATGTTTCTTAAGTTATCACAAGAATGAAAACAGGACGGATAGACGTCCTGAAAACATGCTTCTTCTGGTGGAGGCATAAAAATACTCACAATTGCAGTCACGAACACTGATGTAGTAGCCATGTAACAGTTCCTCACATTAACTTGAAGTAGAAGAGTGTGATCATAGTCACCATCTCCAACAGGGAAAATTAAACCATCCTTTAATGGCTTGCTTCCTTCATAGATTTGAAAACCTGCATGTAAATTAAATGATTTACCCATGGGAAAAGTGCAGCAATACACAATAATTGTCTGACACTACAAATATACAAGTGAAATGCCCTTGGTGGTCTCACCTGCAATTACGCAAATCGTCATCGCAGCATTCTGATCTAGTGAACAGGGAAACTTTCAGTAAATTTAACCATTTGGCCTTGCTCAGATTTGACCTATTTTTTAAAACTTTACCTGTGCCTTAATGAATCTGCTGATCACACCTCAAAGATAAAAAAAGTTATATGTTAAAGGGGAATTATGCCCATGAGACATTTATCTTTGACCCAAAAGGGAATTCTAAACAGTGTCTGATAAAGTAAAAATATTGTACATTTGATAATCAAGAGGATGGAAATTGTCGATTGAATCCTCAGATTTCCATGGTTCTTGAGTTTTCGAAAAATCTGACTTTCTGACCAAAATTCATATTTCGTATTTCTATTCAATTGGAGTCCAGTTTCATTGTCCTAACCCTTTCAAGCATGGATTCTGAGAAAATGAGCTCATTTCGATACCTTTGGATTTTTGGCCAGTTTTCCTGACCGCGGACCTGCGGACTTTTTTTAAAAATCCAACTTTCTGAGCAAAAATTCATATTTCATATTTCTATGCAATTGGAGTGCAGTTTCATTGTCCTGACTCTTTCAAGTATGGATTCTGAGAAAATGAGCTCATTTTGACAACTTTGGTTTTTGGGCTAATTTTGATGACCGCGGACCTGCGACTTATTTAAAAAAATCTGACTTTCTGACCAAAATTCATATTTCATATTTCTATACAATTGAAGTCCAGTTTCATTGTCCTGACCCTTTCAAGTATGGATTCTGAGAAAATGAGCTAATTTCGACACCTTTGGTTTCTTGGCCAATTTTGATGACCGCGGACCTGCGACTTTTTTCGAAAAATCCGATTTCTGACCAAAATTCATATTTCATATTTCTTTGCAATTGAAGTTCAGTTTCATTGTCCTGACCCTTTCAAGTATGGATTCTGAGAAAATGAGGTCATTTCGACGCCTTTGAATTTTGGGCCAATTTTGATGACCGCGGACCTGCGAATTTTTTCAAAAAATCCGACTTTCTGAGCAAAAATTCATATTTCTATACAATTGGAGTCCAGTTTCATTATTCTTACTCTTTCAAGCATGGATTCTGAGAAAATGAGCTCATTTTGACACCTTTGGCTTTTTGGCCAATTTTGATGACCGCGGACCTGCGACCTTTTTCGAAAAATCTGATTTCTGACCAAAATTCATATTTCATATTTCTACACAATTGGACTCCAGTTTCATTGTCCTGACCCTTTCAAGTATGGATTCTGAGAAAATGAGGTCATTTCGACACCTTTGAATTTTGGGCCAATTTTGATGACCGTGGACCTGTGACTTTTTTCAAAAAATCTGACTTTCTAAGCAAAAATTCATATTTCATATTTCTACACAATTGAAGTCCAGTTTTATTGTCCTGACGCTTTCAAGCATGGATTCTGAGAAAGAGAGCTCAGTTCGACACCTTTGGGTTTTTTTGGTCAGATTCCACTCATTTTCAAACTTGATCTGTGCATTTAAGAGATGTACCCGTGGTATATATCTGGTGATTGTATCTAAATTCTATAGAAAGTTATTGCAATTACAGCGTGATTGTTGACAACGCTGACAACATCGATGTCGCTGGAAATAATGACACCACGTCTTCCTGCACTACGTAGGCGAGACAATAAAATGCTAATTAAATTTTCACTCAACTGATATAAATATAAAACAGACAAAAATACTGCAAGATTATCAGAGAATTTTCAATGACTCCATATCAAAAGCTGTAAATGTATTCCACCAATTTCTTTCCTTCCCACTGTAAAATATTTTGAACGAGATTTAATTCGTCATTCGATCAGACGAATTAGGTGGTCTGTCGTCTTTTTGATATGGATATGATATCTATGATTATAAAAGTTATATGACAGTTGGCCTTTTATTCATCATTTTCATCAGGGTTTGTATCCCGTCAGCAACATTACTTTCTCTTTATCATGGTCATCAAGAGGATTATAGTCATTCCCAATTAAAATCCCCATTCAGAGAAAATTTACGAAGAGGAAGCAGCCCTGATAAAAAACGTTCTAAAAAATGTTCTGAAAACGTTTTGTGAACGTTTATTGAAGACAAAGACGTAGCGGACCTAATAAAAATGTTTTGTAAACTATTTATGAACCTTCTGAAACTGTTTAACGAATGTTTTTTAAAGACGAAGACGTAGCGGACATAAAAAAAAAACTTTTGTGAACGTTCTGAAAACGTTTTGTGAACTTTTACTAAGGACTAAAACGTAGCGGACCTAATAAAGACGTTTTGTAAACTTTTTATGAACTTCTGAAAATGTTTTGCGAACGTTTATTAAAGACAAAGACATAGCGAACGTTCATTAAAGACATAAAAAGAAAATAAAAAAAAAACTTTTGTGAACGTTCTGAAAACGTTTTGTGAACTTTTACTAAGGACTAAAACGTAGCGGACCTAATAAAGACGTTTTGTAAACTTTTTATGAACTTCTGAAAATTTTTTGCGAACGTTTATTAAAGACAAAGACATAGCGAACGTTCATTAAAGATGAAGACATAGCCGACCTAGTGAAAACGTTTTTTAAATGTTTTGTGAAGGTTTCTGAAAACGTTTTGTAAACGTTTATTAAAGACGAAGACGTAGCAGACCTAATAAAAATGTTTTGTAAACATTTTGTGAACGTTCTGAAAATATTTTGTGAACGTTTATTCAAGACGAAGACGTAGCGGACCTAATAAAAAACGTTTTGTTAACTATTTATGAACCTTCTGAAAATGTTTAACGAATGTTTTTTTAAAGACGAAGACGTAGCGGACATAAAAAAAACTTTTGTGAACGTTCTGAAAACGTTTTGTGAACTTTTACTAAGGACTAAAACGTAGCGGACCTAATAAAGACGTTTTGTAAACTTTTTATGAACTTCTGAAAATGTTTTGCGAACGTTTATAAAGACGAAGACGTAGCGGACCTAATAAAAAACGTTTTGTAAACGTTTTGGAAACGTTCTGAAAACGTTTTTTGAACGTTTATTAAAGACGAAGACGTAGCGGACCTAATAAAAAACGTTTTGTAAACGTTTTGGAAACGTTCTGACAAGGCTTTGGAAACGTTCTGACAACGTTTTGTGAACGTTTATTAAAGACGAAGACGCAGCAGACCTAATAAAAACGTTTTGTAAACATTTTGTGAACGTTCTGAAAATATTTTGTGAACGTTTATTCAAGACGAAGACGTAGCGGACCTAATAAAAAACGTTTTGTAAACGTTTTGGAAACGTTCTGAAAACGTTTTTTGAACGTCTATTAAAGACGAAGACGTAGCGGACCTAATAAAAACGTTTTGTGAACGTTCTCAAAATGTTTTGTGAACGTTCATTAAAGACAAAGACGCAGCAGACCTAATAAAAACGTTTTATGAACGTTTATTAAAGTCGAAGACGAAACGGATCTAATAAAAATGTTTTGTAACAATTATTAAAGACGAAGATGTATCAGACCTAATAAATGTGTTCTAAGAACGTTCTGAAACGTTTTGTGTTGGGTAATCTATTTGCCGTCTAATCACCAGTTTATCTAATGTTCGATGACCTGATGAACTTGAAAAATATTCAGGTCTGAGAAGGAGACTAGCATCTCAGACACAGGACGATTTGATTTTTAGTATTATGCAAAGTTAACCCTAAAGATTCAATACACGTTCATGAATCGTATTTGCAATAGGGTTGTACATAAACTAATGTACACTGCATTGCAATAGACATAACACGCAAAATAACGCAGTTATGGCATTGTTTGTAATTGTATGTGTAAACGTAGTCGATGAAGATGGTAATATGAAAGGGCAAACAAATGTAAAAAAAAAAAAAAAAAAAAAAAAAAAAAAATTGACACCGCCGTCGCCGGGAGTCGAACCAGGGACCATGAGGATGTGAGACCAGTGCTTTACCGATGGACCAGAATATAGTCCATAGAGATAACACGTAGATGGAAAATTGGATTCCTAAATCATATCTTCCAGTTCAAATTTCGATATGTTCCTGACTTCTGACTGAAAAATAAATGGCACACTTACGATAGAGAATTTTCTCAGCTACACCATACTCGAAGCTGGGCAAAAATCGAGTAGAAATAACGGAGCTGTTGCTCAAAAAAGACGGGAATGTAGAATCAAGAATTAGAAAAAGGTCATGTCCCATAGACAATACACGCAAACTGCGAAAAAATGACATGTCTCCGTTTTTCGTAAGATTAGACCATGATGCAGTTCTCAAAATGAAAAATGAAGGCAATTGGTATATAAGAGCATTGTCTCAGCTACAACATACTGAAATCCTGGCGAAAATCGACCAACAATAAGCGAGATAGTCTTGATTAAAGGTAAAAAACATGACGTCATTATTGAAAAAATGAAATTTTGAGTTTACATGAGAATATGGTAACGTTCCGACTGTTCGACCCCCAATTTTTTTTCATGAATTCAAATCTTCAATTCATAAGCTTTCAGAAAATGTAAAAAAAAGGGGGGGGGGGGGGGGGGGGGGGGGTCCCCGTGCTTTTTAACGAGCTATGGCGGATTTTAAAGGGGCATGTTTTTGCGTCTTTTTACATTACTTGCCCTATAGACGCGCGCACGGATTTTGAAGTTCGACGCGCGCGTGCGGCCTTAATTTCAGTTGAAATCGTTTCTAAACTGATGGAAATGGTCAAGAAATGTATCAGAATTGCAATTCAAGTGAAAAAACGCCGTTTTTACGTTATTTACGAGTTGCGCACGCGCAAAACGCGCGCGCGGGCGCTTACGCGCGGAAATTTTTGAAATGCTTAAAATGACCTGAAATGGATTTTGGTTTGATCCATGAGTGATTTTGAGCATTTTTAAATTTTGCGCGCGCACTGACGCGCGGACGTACGCGTACGCGCGCGTTTAAAAAGTTTGAATTGTTCAGATTGATATGAATATTCATCATGCCAAATATGAATGAAAAATGACATTCCGTTATGAAGATATGATCATGAGATGATTTTTACAAAATGGCGCCTGGATGACGTCACGATGACCCGATGAACTTGAAAATGACTAAACATCCGAGATCTCGTTATGACTGATGATTCCTGAAAATTTGACGAAAAATGATTCAGCCAGTTCTGAGATCTCGACTACACAAAAAAGTGGGTACCAATAAAAAGAATAATAATTAATAATTAATAATAATGAAGAATAAAGAAAATTCTGACGAAATTAAAAGGTGATCTGTCATAATATGACAGACCACCTAATAAAAAAAAAACCCTCATCATTTGTTTCAAGTCAAAATCAGGGGTTGCACACAGTTTATTTTCATTGGCAATATGTAATACTAAAAATTATGTTATATCCCTTTTGAGACAAAACTCTGAAGTGTACCTTATTTTACAGTCATTTTGTGGAGACTTGTCTCGGTGTTTTCATGTCTTGGTATTGGCTTCGACCCAAAATGTGAACACAGTCACAGTTCTCTCTCCCCCCCCCCCCCCTCCCTCCCCCCCCCCCCCTGCAATCCTGGGTATAAGCTATCACATCCTATCTAAAGCTATACCTTCTCCTAGGCCCACCAGGTTTCCATCCACTACATCCACTCTGTTAAAGAGAATCAGCTCATAGGTCAAGGGCTCATCCACATTACTGAAATCATAACACTGTAATGTGAAATAAGTCTGTAGAGCATATCCCTCCTTAGGTGTTACAACACAGCATCCTAACGCAGGTGGAGCAGTGACCGTGGCACTAAATTCAGCATAGCCAAATATAACAGAATTGCGCAGGTAACCTGAAAAAGATTTGAAAGAAGTTGTATTTAATGCATCTCCAAAAGCTGCCAAGACTTGGAATGCTATCCCTCTTTCAATAAGAAATGTTTCCAGTGTTCTTGGCTTCAAATCATCCCTTAAGACATACCTTTTTCCTAAATAATTAATATTTTTCCTTTTTATCTTGAATATTGTATAGTAATCATTGCAAATATTAAATGTTTCCTATTTTTGTACGCGCTATGGTACTTTTTTGTTTTTAGCGCCTCTAAATACCCATTATTATTATTAATACAAAAGTAAAACATCGTATTATCTGTTCAATTTGAAAGATGAAAGAATGGAGCATTAATGAACCATGACTACTAGGATTGTCATGAGTCTTTACAACTAACAAATCGATGCATACTGAGATAAATCTGTATTTTGAGAAAAATATTTTATTACATTTCAGAAAACGTATTTAGTGCCTTATATTTTTCTTATAAAGTAACACAGTGAATATCTTTTGTTTCATTTTACTCACAATAATGTAATTTTCACATGATACAATGAAATTACTAGATAATGCCTAGAATATGAAAGATTAGTGTAGTACTTACCAGTAGCCCGTAAGACGACGTTACCCCCCTTCAGACACAGAGTCAAATGTGTGAGGCTTGATGACCAGGTAGGGTTGGTCAAGACCTGTATTGGTCCAGGAAGACAAGTCATCTATCAGAGAGGAATGATTTGATTCCACACTCCACAAGAAAGACACATCTTCACTCCTACTGTCACAGTTGTTGCACAAGGCATGTAGGATGAGTCGTTCAGATGAGAAGATATACTTGTTGCAATTACTGATACAGCTAACAATATAGAAAGGGTATAGAAATATATAGAAAAGATATAGAAATATACTGTGTTTGTTATGACAAAAGATACCAAAAAAAATATCTTTATTTACAGAAATATATCTTTGTTTGTTATGGAAAGATATGTTGTGTTTGTCAGGAGTGAGGCAAAATCGAGCATGGTACAGCATCTTCTCGAGCAAGATAAAAATCTTATGGAATGGCGCAACTGATTGGTCCAAGGACCATGATGCCCCTAGTCCCTGATTGGTCTGTTCCTCATTCACATCAGCCTGAGGCCGAGCGCTCGCCATTGTGACATCACGAAAGTAACCCAGCTAGGCAATTCAAACAGCAGCGGCGCACAGCGAGAATGCCAGCCCTTGCACCCAGGCTTAAGCTTGCGCGTCAGAATCAGCCAAGAAAATGACAGAGAAGCAAATTAATCATTTTGAACGCATTTGACCTTTCACCTACATACATGACCTTTAGCCCCTCAATAACACTGAGGTCCATATAAGGTATCTACCATCCAAGTACGAGTACAAATGGGCTTACGGTCTAAAAGTTACCAACTCCAGTAGGAACTTGCTTGTAAATTTTAACATTTGACCTCATTTGAAGTTCGACCCACATACATGACCTTAGACCCATCAGAATCATTGAGGTTCCTATACAGCATCTACCTTCCGCAATTGGTTACAAACGGGCAAATGGTTGGAAAGTTATTCAAGTTTCACGTGCATAGTACAGCCCACACAAAATCTATAACATGGTGGCTGTATTTGACCCTGTAAAAGACAGAACATAGGGGCAGCAGCACCAAAATATATAGGGATCCAAATTTGACTATGATAGACCTCTCTACCTAACTTGAATGAAATCCGTCAAGAAATGTGGCCAGTAGAGCGAACACAAGCATACCTTTCCAAATCAACCTTTTTGTGTAAAAAGACTGAACAAGCAAGGGTGCCATCACCAAAGATCATAGGCAGCTACATGTAGATTCTTACATGATACACCTTTGTACCAAATTTGAAAAAATCCATCAAGAAACATGGCCAGTATCGCACACAAAAAAATTTGAATGCTGCTGATTCAGAAGTATCCTGCGGCATACTGTCGGGGGATACAATTATGAAATAGCACGCTACAAGATGGATCATATTTAATAGCCTGAAGCAAGCTGAAGCGTTCAATCGCGTGCACATCAGCTCGAGCCAAGTCCAATACAACCTACTTCCAGCTTAAAGTGATTACACAATGGTAAATTTTTTTTTGATATATGATCGAGAATAGAATTCTAAGAACAATAACTTTAAAACTTTGATGATTTTCAATCGAAATCAATGCATTTTGGCTAATTTTCTCATAAAAAGTCAAGAGTTGACCAAAAATTTTGAGTATGAGGTATGACGTAAAAGTGGGTACCCAGCTTCGCGCATTGCGCTTGTGCTGCGCGCTAGACTGTACAAAATGTATTATGCCTTGCGCGCATTTTGCTAGAAGTGCGCGACAAGGTACCCACTTTGACGTCATTTTGACGTCAAAGTGGGTACCCAGTTGAAACTGGGTCACAGCTGAGGGGTCAAAAATATCCTGAAATCTTACCACATTTGGGGGTTTCCTTGGCAACATGACTTAATAAAAAAACTTAGGCAGGTGATTTTCTGCTAATAAAATCATGCTCTTTTAAATGAACTAACATTGTTTCAGCATTGGGTACCCCCTTTAAGCCCGATGTTGGTGCACATGCGCACTTCAAACGAACAAGCGCGCAGTTTTAAAATCTTACCCACACCAATCTTCCAGGAAGCTTCATGCGCGAGTATGGAGCACAGGTGCATGACTGGATCGATATTAAGCTCGAGCTGATGAAGACGCATTGGCAATAGCCAGCTATTTTATGGTTTAGCGGGCTATTCTGCAAATAAGTCCAAGATGATGTAGGCTGACTATTCAAGCGGAAGAGCGGGCTAATTACAAGAGTATTAGCATTCTCTGAATGGGCTAATTCATGGGATCAGGAATAGCGGGCTATTTCAGAATTTCATCTGATGAAAATGCACCTATTTAGAAATGATTTTAGCTCCTAGAGAATCACCCCTCCCCCATATCTCACATCTCAATTGGTTTACTTGATTTCATATCTTAAGTAGATTACCTGATTTCACATCTTAAGTAGATTACCTGATTTCACATCCAAAGCAAATTACCTGATTTCACACCTTAAGTACTTTACATTACTTGATTTCAAATCTCACCCCATTCATGACAGCAATTATTTTAAGCCTAATTTGATCATCTTTTATTCTTCAAACTGGCAACATCAAACTTTTCTTTTAATGCTACATTTTTCTTATATTAACAAGTCATATATCTGAAATAAATATGAATTGAAAGAAAAAAAATGTGAAGTCAAAAAGTTACCAATTTGCAGGGAAAAAGAGTGATTTTGCCAATTTAAGTATTTAAATGTATATTTCCTTAAAAAAAAAAAAATCAGCATCAAACAACAAATATTGACTTAACCCAAAAGGGCACAGTATTACACAGAATTTTTTGCTCTTTCTGCTCATATATTTGGTGTAATTTTTAGGGCTCTGCATTAAAAGTTCTTAAGCCAAACCACATGCGCACCCTCTATCACTCGATTTCACATCTTGAGTAGATTACCTGATTTCACCTCTTAAGTAGATTGTTTCACATCTTATGTAGATTACTTTATTTTACATCTTTAGTAGATTACTACATTTCACATCTTAAGTAGATTGCCTGATTCCACCTCTTAAGTAGATTGCCTGATTCCACATATTAAGTTAATTACCTGATTTCACAACTCAAGTAGATTACATGATTTCACATCTTGGGTAGATTACTTGATTTTACATCTTAACTAGATTACCTGATTTTACATTGTAAGTAAATTACTTGATTTCACGTCTTAAGTACATTATTTGATTTTACATTTTAAGTAGATTACATTTTTTCACATCTTAAGTAGATTACCTGGTGCGGTATTCGGAACACCTTTTTAACTGGGTTGTAAGTTCTGTTTTAACTTCTGTAAGTCACCGACTTACGACAGACTTACAACACTGACTTACAACAACACAACACAACATTTATAAATCGGTATTCTGAGAATTGTTTTAACGGTGTTTTAAGCCATTAAAGCCACACCCACCACAGAAATAAAATCCAACAGGGAATGTTGTTAGAGTCGAGTCTAAGACGGTTCAGCCAATAAGATTGCTGGCTGGGGGAGAGGCGCAGGAAATGCGTGAACTGATGGTCATGTTTCAATGAGCGCTAATTTTTTGCTTTAATTCAACTGATGCGATGGTGTGACAGAATTCATTGTGCACATCATCTCTGATCTCATCGCAGATGTTGCCAAATTTCTCCGACCGGAGGCGACAATTCTTGCGAAATTTTGTTTTGGGAATATCAGCAAGGTTTATTTGGTCTCTTTATCCCTCTAATTGCAGCCAAAAACATAATGAGCGAGAAAAATTTCCGCCATGACATACCACATACAAAGTTAAAACACCTCCCACCCTATGCTATCTCATGAGCATGAATTGTCCAGTGGAAAGAGTTAAAACAGAAGATAGAACGGTCTTCAGAATACTGTGTTGTTACCAGTGGTACATTCTCACACACTTGTGCATGACTTGCGCCAGGCATGCAAAGTTAAATGCGGGGTCAGAAAGATAAAACAGAAGTTACAACAAAAGTTACAACAGATATAAAACGGTTTTCACAATACTAATTGGCTACAAGCGACTTAAAACAGAGTTAAAACAGCCGTAGAATACCACCCCTGATTTCACATCTTAAGTAGATTACTTGATATAAATATACATGTATGTTTTTGGACGTCTCCATCAAGCTCTGAGCTTACGACGATCCATTCATATGTATATCTTACTTGAATGATTATACCATGCCATGATCAATATGATTGTGATGATAATGTGTGTGTGTGTATATATATATATATATATATATATATATATATATATATATTTATGAATAAATAAATAAAAATAAATCAAATTTCACATCTTATGTAGATTACTTGATTTTACTTCTTTAAGCCGCCGCACACTGTGACCCTACTTTTGAAAAAAATGGCATTCTGCATTTTATATGAAAGTTTAAACAAGTAAAATTATCTTATTTGAAGTTCGGAATAATGATAGGAATACAAAAAATCAAAACTTTATTTAACTGCAAGCCTTGTGGTCGAAGGAAAGGCCAAACTGGCATCAAATCATAGCCGATCACAAGATTGCTGTAAAGACATCACTACAATTTGAAATTAAGTTCGCTTTTATTCCTTCAGGGAGGCTCGCAAAAGCCCGGAAATTCCTCTGAATTATTCATTCGATTATTTGGAACTTCAATCATTAAGATTTCATATGTTTAAATGTTCATATAAAATGCTATGACATTGCTGTCCGAAACCGGATCGCAGACCGATCGTAAAGTGTGCGTTGGGCTTAAGTAAATTACCTTATTTTACAACTTATGTAGATTACCTGATTTCTATATGTGGCCATAGCCCAACCGTCACCTGGATTCTTTGTTGTGTTGACCCAGATATTTTTCCTTCTTTTGAAACAAGGAGCCAGAAGTTCATAGTCACATTAGCCATAAGATTGCTGGAAGCGAACTCCAGTTTTGAAGAGGATGAACTCATCATAATTCCTTCTTCTTTGAAACAAGCATCATCTAGAAGATAAAACGTAAAAAAAAAAATCATTCATTAGAAATACCATGATTACTTATTTTTGTTTAATATCTTACTACTTTATTCATTTTATGAAGCATGAGCTTCTGATACATAATGATTCAAGCAAAGTTGACTGTTGAAATCTGTGTCACATATAGAGTGCCATAAGAGTCGGTACCTGGCGGACAATGGCACTACATAAGTATCGCTATTCCTAATAGAGTTATTACTGTTTTATTAGGTGGTCTATCATCTTTGACAGGTCACCTCTTAATTTCGTCAGGATCAGAATTTTCTTTTTTACTTTATTTACTCATTTATTTTTATATTTCATTTTTACTCTTCCGATTTTTGTGCAGATGATAACTCAAAATCGGCTCAGTCAATTTTCGTCAAATTTTCGTCAGTTATCAGGCCTATTAAGAACAAGTTCCAGCATGGTTTTCAGCATCATCAGGTTATCGTGACACAATCTAGGCGCCATTTTGTGAAAATCTTGTAATGATAATATCTTCATAATGGAAAGTCATTTCTCATTCATATTTAGCATGATTAAAGTTCACATCAGTCCAAAGAATTTCAAATACTTAGACCTGCGCGTACGTGTATGTCCGCTCATCAACACGCGCAAATACTAAAAATGCTAAGAATCTACTCAAACTCATTTCTCAGGCCATTTTAAGCATTTCAAAAATTTGCGCAAGTCCGCAGCCCATAGAAAACGTAAAAACACCATTTTTATTTCATTTGATTTGCATAGCTGATACTTTTCTGGACATTTTCCATTGACTTAGAATCAATTTTTACTGCTGACAAGGTCATACGTGCGCCAAAGTTTAAAGTCTGTGCGTGCGTCCCTGTTGACAATAATGTAAAAAACGCCCCACAACAAGCCTTTTTATACAGCTACTTAGAAAGGGTGGAGACACCCCAATTTTTTTTTTCACATATTCTGGAAGCTTATGACTTCTAGATTTAAATTCATGAAGAAAAATGACCCTTTCATGGTGAGAAAGTCATCATATATTCTCATCTCAAGTCAAAACTTCAATTTTAAATTTACGATGATATATTTCCTGTATTCAATTGACGATATTTTGCTTATGGTTGGTCGATTTTCTTTAGGATTTCAATATGTTGTAGCTGAGACAATTCCCTACAAGACATTTACATTTATTCTTGCTTTTGACAATGGCATCATGGTCCAATTTTTGAATAAATAGATGCATTTAAATTTGTCACATTTTACGGGTATTCTCTATGGGACCCAACTCTTTCTCAAATCTTGATTCTACATACATTCCAGTCTTCTCTGAGCAATACATCTGTTATTTCTCCTCTATTTTCACGGAGCTTTGAATACGTTCTAGTGATAATATTTTGTACAAGGAGGGCGACATTGACTTTGAATCAAACTCTGACAGACTAGCTAATTCTTCCGAAGCGACGAATTCAAATGTCATGTTCAAATTGTGATACGAGTAAAATCAACATAAACTGTACAAGGCTACCTTTCTTATCTACACCTGCCCTTCACTTGCACATAAGGACAAGGCAATAGCCACGTGTCTCATCAAGTTCATGTGCAATCATTCTTGTAGGTAAATTATAATTTGACCTCATTTGACCTTTGACCTATATACATGACCTTTAATCCCCAATAACACTGAGGTCCCTGTAAGCCATCTACCATCCAAGTTACATTAAATGGGCTTATGGTTCAAAGGTTACCAACCCCAGCTGAAATGTGCAGGTAAATCATTTGCCTTTGACCTACATATGTTACCTTTGACCCTAAATAAAACTAAGGTCCATATACTGCAGAGCATCTACCATCCAAGTTTGGAACGGTCACAAAATTGTTCCAGTTTCATATGCATCAAAGATGGATGATGGAAGGACAGACCAAGGATCCTGCAGTCTCCCTCCACCTCTGTGGCTTCACAAAAACCCAGGGTAGTATCCTGCTGCGGTTTACCAGATTTTAACATATCAAGGGTTTAGTGCAACAAAGGGCTATCTGTGTTTTTGGCCATTTTGAGAAAAATTGCAATAAAATTATGTTGTAAACACTGGTTTAATGCAGATGGCCAAACCTACTTTGGGTGATACCCTACTGTAGCAAAGTTTGCTGTAGAAACCATTATTACCAATGGCTCCCTGGTCTCTTATTGATCATTTTGACCTCATTTTGACCAAAAAATGCAGATAGCCCTTTGTTGCATGAAACCCTCAATATTTTTAAAACCCATTTTCTGATATTTTCAAATGAAGTCTAAGTATCAACAGAAAGGGTATACATTCTTTTAAAATGGATCCAAAGTGCTGTATATACTCACCATGAGTTCATTAACACTAGCGAATACATTTTGGACAGATAAATCAATTTAGCTTCTTTCTTATTAAATCCTTCAAATAAGTACAATGACGGAAAGACATTAGTCTTAATTTTAAGTATGCTTACCTGTGATTTCCATTACTTCTTCAAGAGATGCATACATGATATCCGAATGAACAAGTACACAGTACCATGAAAAGGTCAAGTCACTGGATGACCCTTGGGTCACATCCGGGTCATATGAGGTTGATCCATCCACAATCAAGTTTGAACCTAAACCTGGGGATCACATTCAATGAAAGTACTTGGCGACATCAATTGTTAAAGCTTGACACTTTTGTCTGATAACAAGTTCATAAGGTAATATAACTAGAAAATTAAAATCACTGAAAACTGAAATTAAAAAAAAGAAAGGAAATTTATTTCAAGTACATTTTATGACAGCATTTAAAACAATCCTTTCAAAATAATGATTTGAAAATCGTTAAATGCCCTTTAATAGGAAAACTAAAGACTGTGAGGCATATAATTCAGCAACAAAAAGGCAACACAAAAATTACCATGTGACCGTGAAGCTCCACCTTTGATAACAGCTACCAATGGAGAAGGTTGGATCTCTAACCAGATGCTTACTTCTTCTTCGTCAGTTAGTTCATCTGATGTTTTTCGATGTGTTTCAGCTTTCAGCTTTAAGCTATAGTTACCATAGGCTATTGTTCTCCTCGGAATGGTCAAATGAGGTATCTAGTGAAAATATGCAAAAAGTCACCAGTCATGCATAGAACAGTTCAAATTTGAAACATGAAACACAAGATGTAAATCGGTATAATCACAGCTAAAAATACATGTGTAATAGTGTGCAAGAGAAACCAATTTCTATTCAGCTCCCCTTGGTGTAATCCAAGAAAATCTCTAGAGTTTAGTTTCAAGTTTCAATTTCTTTTTTTATTTCATGAACTTTGTATAGGCAGAAACAATAATATTACATGATTTACCTATGTAAACGAACATATGCCATCAATATAACATAGAGAAGCTGTAAATTACAATAGCATTGTCAGGGCCTTTTTCAAAATGAAATTAGATAACCAAATTTGTGAAATATGAAGGAATCGATTTAAAAGCTAAGCTTTTAAATCATAGATACCTTTACATGGAAATAAGAGCAGTCTATTTCATTTTCCAGAATACTGAACTGCTACAACAGAAAAAAAGACAGAAAAAAAAACCCAAAACAACAGAAACGTATAGGAAGGGTGGGAACAAGGACGGAGGACAATTATTACAATCAAGGTGAGACAATGGGTGTTTTTAAGTTTGGTGTTTACCTTTTGGTGTTAGTGTTGGGTTGATTTTTACATCAACGCAGCTCCAAATTAAAGATAAAACTGGTCTTGGGACAACTGTCACTTGGAGTTGAGTGGGTCAATAATGTCATTTGGACCACTTTTGTAAACTCAGATTAGGTGTTGGAGCTATGGAAAGCAATCTAATTTGTGTTTCTAACACCAACACCAGCACCAACACCAAACCTGAAATCACCCAGTAAATAATAACATTAAGGAGCCGTTGGATGGCTATTAAGGTAAGTGTTTAAAAAGGACAATTCAAATTTTTATTTGAAGGTGTGTAGTGAGCCGGAATTTCTCAAGTCTGCCGGGAGATCATTCCACAATAGTGGTCCAGTGACTATTACTGTATTGTGAGAAAAAAAAAAATGTTCAAGTATGTAGACGGTGATAAGAATGGCTTTGTTGCATAGAATATGAATGGACTGTGTAAATCACTACAGAGAAGACACATGGTCGGGTAACTCATGCCTTGTGAGTTGCAACATAAAAATACCCTATTCCCAAGATCATGGAGTGGAAGGATTTTACATGAACAGAAGAGTGGGGCTGTGTGGGTCCAGAATTTGTGTTATTTATTGTTTGAATGGCTCGTTTCTGATGAGGAATTTAGAGCTATTCCCCCCACACAAGGATTCAAATAAGGTAGGATAAGTGTAGAATACAAAGAGATCAGGACATGGGTAGGGAATGAGTTTTGAGTTTGCCGATGATGCCAGTATTTCTAGATATTAGTTTGCTAATATGATTTAAGTGAGTCTTCCATTTTAGCTTGTTGTCTATGTGAATCCTTAGAAACTTTGTAGTTTCAACCTGAACAAGGACGGAGTTTACTAATATTAGACTGGGCAATTTTCAATTGAGTTACTACATAAAATGAAATTAATCTTCTTTATAGTGAGTGACAGCTTGTTAGATTGAATCCAATTAAAAACAGAGTTTAGTTGAAAGTTTATAGTATTCAAAAGAATTTTGCGTTTTTTTTGTGCGACAACAAAATGTTCGAGACATCAGCAAATAAAAGGAAGGAAAGGTTATTTAAACAATTTTGGAAGTCTTTTACTAGTATATAAATTATAAGAGTGGACCCAGTAGTGACCCCTGCAGCATGGCGCATGTAACACTTTTCATTCATGGCCATTAATATAAACATACTGTTTGTGGTCAGTATGGTAGTTCCTGAACCACTCCAAGGCTTCCCACAAATTCCACAATGAGATCATTTAGAAAGAAGAACTTTGTGATTGATTGTATCGAAGCCTTGGAGAAGTCCAGGAAGATACTGACTCTATGAGAAAACGTGTCTATGGCTTTTGTTGATAAACATCAACAGTGCATAAATAGTTGAATGTGTGTTTTTTTTTTTTTTTTTTTTTTTTTGTAAACACAATGGGACTTGGACAAAATATTACAATTATTCAGGAATTTTACTGTGTGGGAATAGACCTTTTTTTTTCAAGAATTTTTGAGAAGGTTAGGAGCGAGATGGGACGATGATTTCCAATTTCTTGCTTATTTGAAACGCTTTCAAGCTTTCTTGTAAAATGGTTTCTTGTGAAATGGTTTCTTGTAAAGAGCAATTACTTTTGCTGATTTCATTTTATCGGAAACACTCCGTTTGTAAGAGATAGATTACATATAAGAGGATTTGCTATGTCAATAATTTCCTTGTTAACATCCAGGGCAAAAAACATTGATTGACCTATTGGATCATTTAAGAATGAGTGAAATTCAATATCCCATGGTAGCATATCACGGGCAAGATTTGGGCCAATATTCACAAAGTAGTCATTAAAGATTTCCGATATCACTGATGAATCCTGTATTTCAGATTGATTAACAATTCTGTTAGTAATTGATGGCAATTCTGATTTCTTGTTCAGCACATTATTATGACCTTCCACGTACTCTTAACATTGCATTTATTAATTTGGAACTGTCTAGAGAAATAATCATTTTTTGCTGCACTGATACAAGGGTGTTACAATAAATAGAGTATTTACGTTTACTTTGTTCAGATTTTGTTTTCTTATATTTGTAGTAGAGGCAATTTCTCCTATCAATGGAGTGGAGGAGAGAATTTGGGATTCAGGGAGATCTCAGGACTTTTTTTGCAATTCGTACAAGTAGATTTTAAAGGGCGGCAGGTATTTTAAAGATTCATGAATGTGTTTGAAAAAGTACTGAAAGTTTCATTAGCGTCAACATTGCTGTACACCTGAGACCAGTCAGTGTGTGCTAAACATTCTTTTAATCTACCTACATTGTTTTCTGAGAAATTATGGGTCATAGTTCAGGCGGAGTTAGCAACAGGAAGAGGGGTTGGAGAAAAGGCAAATACAGGGAAGTGATATGACATATCGCTTACTATTATCCCTGAATTAAACCTTTGTACAAGGAGGTTCATAAAAATATTGTTTATGAGTGTTGAGGATATTCGGGTAGGTTTGTTAATGGGTACAAACAATTTAGAAAGAATATTATAAACTTGTTGACATATATTGCAGGATTTACATTTCAAAAGATCCAGATTAAAGTCTCCCATTACAAACAAGTCTTATTTATGAGAGAGGGTGAAGATAATATACTTTCGAGTAAATCAAGGAATTCATGAGGGTTGGCTTGGGGTGGTTTGTAAATTTCACCAATAACAATGGGATAACAAATTCGGTAAAAACAGTTTCTGCTATACCTGACATGTGATTTAAATCTTCTAAAGTATTTTTTTAGAATTTGTTTGAAATATATAACCCAACGCCACCTCCTGATTTACCTGTTCTGTTCTTCCCTGTGTATGTGTAACCATCTAAAAGATGTAAAGGATAATTTTCATCAACGAGCCATGTTTCGCATAACCCAATTACTGAGAAATCAAAAGAGAGCTTATCAAAACAAGGCATTAGTGATATTGTGTCTCGCCCACTTGTGAGAAAGTTATTTGTCTTATGAGACTATTGCAGCTAAGCTTTAACATATGACCTCAAATGACCTCGACCTTACCATGTTACCCCTAATGCCAGCATTACATGCAGGTTCCCCAAGTTCATCTACAACCCAAGTTTAGTTGAAAAGTGAGTGCCGGTTGCAAAGTTATCTGTCATAAGAGAGTCTTGCAGGTAAACTTTAACGTTTGACCTGAAATGACCTTTGACTTCACCATGTAACCTCTGAAGGCACCATAACATTAATATACCCTAAATGCATCTATCACCCAAGTTTGGTTGCTATTGCAGCAACATGTGCAGAGTTATGTGTCATAAGAGTCTTGGAGGTAATCTTTAACATATGACCTCAGATGACATTTGACCTTATCACATGACCTCCAATGGCACCATAACATGCAGATCCCCTTAGTACATCTACAACCGAACTTTGTTTAAAAAGTGAGAGACAGTTGCAAAGTTATCTGTCATAAGAGAGTCTTGCAGGTAAACTTTAACATTTGACCTGAAATGACCTTTGACCTTACCATGTGACCTCCAAAGGCATCATAACTTAATGTACCCCAAGTGCATCTATCAACCAAGTTTGGTTGCCATTGCAGCAACAGTTGCCAAGTTATGCGCCATAAGAGAGTCTTTAACATATGACCTCAAGAACTTTAACATATGACCTCAAATAACCTTTGACCTTATCATGTGACCTCCCACAACACCATTACATGCAGGTCCCCTAATTACTGCATCTATAACCCAAGTTTGGTTGAAAAGTGAGAGACAGTTGCAAAGTTATCTGTCATAAGAGAGTCTTGCAGGTAAACTTTAACGTTTGACCTGAAATGACCTTTGACTTTACCATGTGACCTCCAAAGGCATCATAACTTAATGTACCTCAAGTGCATCTATCAACCAAGTTTGGTTGCCATTGCAGCAACAGTTGCCAAGTTATGCATCATAAGAGAGTCTTGCAGGTAAACTTTAACATATGACCTCAAATAACCTTTGACCTTATCATGTGACCTCCCACAACACCATAACATGCAGATCCCCTTAGTACATCTACAACCGAACTTTGTTTAAAAAGTGAGAGACAGTTGCAAAGTTATCTGTCATAAGAGAGTCTTGCAGGTAAACTTTAACGTTTGACCTGAAATGACCTTTGACTTTACCATGTGACCTCCAAAGGCATCATAACATGAATGTACCCTAAGTGCATCTATCACCCAAGTTTGGTTGTCATTGCAGCAACAGTTGCCAAGTTATGCGTCATAAGAGAGTCTTACAGGTAAACTTTAACATTTGTGACGGGCCATTTGGATCCCTAGTCTCGCCTTCACCTCTGGTGGGCGAGACAAAAAGTCTTAAAGTAATGTGGATTCTTTGAGAGACTTCTTACATTAAAATAGAAAAGAGAGATACCGTTCTTAATGTCAGAGGACTCTTTTACAAACAGATTTTCCATTAGGTCTTTAGATTGAAATGAATGTGATAAAAGGTCGTTCGGGTCAACAGTTAAAGAAAAAGCTGTCGTTTACAAATGTGCAAACAGCAAATGTACAAACAACAAATGTACAATGTACAAGCAACCACACAACAAAATGATTTTCTCTTGACAGGGTTAAATTGAAAAAAAAAAGTTTTTGATATAAATATGGCCAATGTGTTCAATATACTAGTATCTATGTATAAAAGCCAATTGGCAAGAAGGATATAAGGGGGCTTTTTACAGAGTTTAGAGGCAAATTTCTTGGCAAATTACGTGTCACACAATTCTGCCTGAAAACTGTACATAAAGTTATACCAAGTAATGATGCATTTATAGAATGTAGAAGAATTCCCCAAATGACAGCCATATATTTACATGAGTGATCCTTTCAAAAGCAGTTGTTACATCGCCATCTTCAGAAGACGTGTATATCCACCAACTGAACTCAGAGGTTATGGGGTCAATGCAGTTTTTATCCAGTACAATGCAGGCTGAGATGTCTATGTCTAAGGCCCCGAGATACACATCAGGATAGGGAGCATCGCAATGCCTCTTCACATCAATGGAAAGGCGGTTGATGCATGAACGTTTGACAGTCAAGGTCACCTGCATAATGTAAACAAGAAATAGAAATGTAGCCAGATCAAGGATATATTTGTAACATCTATCCATAATCAAAATAAATTTTATTACAATATACAGTCATGGTTTATTGTATTTCGTGGCCTTGTATATTATTTTCAAAAGATTTTCCTAAAATCAATCAAATTTTAAGGAGAAATTAGAATGTTAAAGGAGAGTACACTATACTTACTTCAACAGCCAAAGTCTGATTTACAACGGCAGTCAGCTCATAAGAGCCAACAACTGTATATGTGTAATTATGAAAACTGGCCAGAAATCCAGTCATTGAAGCAGCACTGTCTTTCAAAGCATCAGGGAGGTCATCCAGTGACCAAGACTTTGGTTTGGCCACTGAGCAGGTGTCCTCAGAGTCTTCAAAACAGAAAGTATAATTTGAATGCTCCACAAAAGTATCTATTAGGAGAGCACACCAGACTTGTTTGTTTATATAGACATGAGTTGGGCAGAGGATCTGAGTAGTTGGAGTGGTGGTAGGAACTATGGTCGTAGTGGGGATAATAAGTTGATGGTCTTTCTTGCAAACTGAACGAAGTGCAGAAGTACATGGATACCAAAACCAGAACTTGTTTTGATCATGTCTTATTACAACACAATCACGACTATCGTTTTGAAAATCATCAACTGTGAAAGAGGAAGAGAAAATAAAAAATGATCAGAACTAATGAAATAAAAAAAATGACATAAAAAGCAGACAGACCTACTTTATAATGACTCGACAGCAATCGCATTTTTAATACTGTATTCTGGTCCTGTATATAGTATATACTATCATTATTATGAATGTAGGCACCTGTGTGTGATGGTATAAGCCAGTTCATAGATACAATCTGAGCATGAGCAGATAAAGGTCATTTGACCAAAAATCTAAAACCCACTGACATGAATTCTTGATAATTTGCTAATTATTTTGCACCCATGTGCATTCCATGATACCCAGGTGGAAGCATTCTTTTCAAAAGGGAAAATAAAAGCTATTCATGAGGCACCTCAGTCACTTTGGAAGTGATTATTCAAGTATGTAAAAATGACCTCTCCATGTTTACAATATCTGTGGATATTTAGGGGTCGTTTGAGATATGAGCTAACTCCGAACTGGTCTATTATGAAGTACTTTATGCTATTCCTGCAAAATTCATCACTTCTACACATTTGTTTGCATGATGCAGTACTGCAGGGTGTAGAAACACTCCTTCATTTACCTTATCAGCAGATTAGCAGATCTAGAGCCAGATAAATTTGATGGATATAACCCAGGTATATACTGTCTATATTCAAATCATTTAACTGTGATGCCATTGATTAAGTGAGTAGTCATCGCATACCACAGTTTCCAAGAAGAGCCTCACATGACGGTATGATTAGTACCAATATTCAAATTCAATTTCATCCTGTGAATATTTCATGCAGTTATGGGCCCACGTACTGTACAGTTCAATAAAGAATAGATTCAATGATATTGGCCATTAGGTTAAATATAATACATGTACAACATTACCTGCCCAATTCTGGAAGGTTACTGGAGTTCCATCAGTAAATGTAGTAAACACTCCTTCCTCTTCCTCATCAGTTATTCCAATCCATGCAAATCCTGTAATAAGATCTGGAATGGACCACACACACACACACCCGAAAATCTTAGACACTTTTTTCACCTAACAGATCAAAATACCTATATTACTCAATACTTGAGGACTGTGGATCAGTCAGTACCTTATGAAAGTCAACAACGTAGCGTCTATTTTAAGTACTCACACATACAAAATTATTTCATATTTTCTTTCATTCATTTCAAACTTTGAGAATTACAATAACCTTAACACAGTTACGCTTCATAGTATGATACCTCCATGAGGAGGCATGTTGCAATAAATTATGAGAACATGAAATATTCAATACTTGAAACTAGATGTATTCTCGCCTGCACGCAGTCAAAAGTAATGCCTCAGCCATTGTCAGATCTGAAATAGATCACACACACTGAACTTTTAAACTTTTCAAAAATTTTGATAACTTTTGGATCAATGCCACTCCTGCATGCGTGAGTTTAGTCTGAACTTGGTTTGTTCATTGATTCTTAAGTTATTGCAAAAACACCATCCAAACAAATCATTGTCACTTAAAAATTCATAAGTCAATTGGATATTAAAGACAGTGTCAACCTTTTGCAGGCCTAAAATCTGACATTCCACAAGTCCTGTGGTATATAGCAGTCTCATTGATAATAACTTCCCACTAAATGATTAAGCTGGAAGATGGGAGTTAATAGCTTTTTTTTTTTAGACTGAGTTAATTTTTCCTGTCATGAAAAACAGATCATTAGATTTCAAGAGTTTTCAGTCTCTATAACCTTTGACCTTTGACCTCTTGATGCATGAATAGAGACAAATCATCACTCCATTAGCATACATGATCCAGGTTTGAAGTCGATTTCATTAAATGATTCTCAAGTTATTGGGAGAACAAGCCCTTTTTATGTACACAAGATCTGTGACCTTCGACATTTAACTCTGTAACCCCAAAATCTTATCAGATCATTGTCAGTCCCATATGCATGCATGAGCCAAGTTTGAAGTAGATTCGTCAAATGGTTCCCAAGTTATCGTGAGAACGAGTCATTTTCATGTATAAAATTACCTCTATGACTTTGACCTTTGACCTTGTGAACCCAAAATCTAATCAGATCATTGTCACTCCGGTATGCATACATGAGCCAAGGTTGAATCGGATCTGTAAAAATGGATCTGTTAAAGTTATCGCGAGAATGAAAATGGGACAGACGGACGGACAGACATTCCGAAAATAAAATGCCTCTGGCACTAACCTTCGGTGGGTGGAGGCAAGAAATGGCAAAATTAGATTTACAATTTAAAACTTATTAAAAAATGAGAAAATATTTTCATCAACATTTGAAACCAATTAATCAGAGACGTCCCCAAATGTAGACATAATTTTTCCAAGCTCTGCAGCCCCGATATACATGTACAGAGATTTCAATCTTTGTCTAAAAGCAGAACATTATCCCTCTTGATTGCTTACCAAATATCAAATCATTCTCCCATATACCCTGTATGCTCGTTAAGTCAGCTCCCAGACCTAAGCAATGTGTTCTGGCATCTGCCCACGTCAACCATAAATTTTCAATGAACAGGTAGCAGTATCCTCTGGAAGATTCATGGAACCAGCCAGCTTCACAGCCATAAACTGATATGCATGTACACACACAATTTACACACAAAAAAAAAAAAAAAAAAAAAAAAACATTAAGAGGCTAGATCTAAACTATGGTCAAGACCTACTTTGATTTAAGTATGGCTATGGTCACACAGCCAAAAACCCAATTTCACCCGGTCACCGAGTGGCAGCCACCTGGGCACTGCTGTTATTTAGAGCATCGCTCAGTCGCCGCTGAAGTTTTAGCGAGGAGTTAAAATATCGGCGGCGCCGGCTCACTTTTCACTCGCCGCCGTAAATACGCTTGGTGCTCGGGCGGTCACCGCCTGGAGACCGACCTAATCGAGTGGTCTCTGTCGAGCAATTAAGGTAAAAAATCGAAGGCGCTAGAGGAAAAGACTGCAGAGAGGTCGCTGACCGGTCGTCGCTTGGAGATCGGTCGGTCGCCGGTCGGCTAGTTCAAAATAGACCGGCATGCAGGTGGCGCCTGTTTGATTACCCGCGGCTTCTGCCCAGCCATATACCGTGTGTCTCAAAAAAAACGTAACACTTTTGAAATGGTTGCCAAATTGAGCATTTATTATTTCATGAAAAAATGTCAATATGTATGGAAAGCTAAAGGACCAACCTTTCATATGAAATGAAAAAATTGAAAAAAAATCATGCTTCGATGAACAGGGTTCACTTAAGTTAGAGGTATGAAAATGGGCCTGCGCAGGATTTTTCCTTCCAATTTTGGACAGGTATAGCATACAAAATAAATTTGATATGAGATATTCATGATCGATGGATTAAGAGTTAAAAGGATGTTTTGAATACCAGTCCTTTCTCTCTGTCATTTATCAATCCCCAAACACCACCCATGCCGGTACCCTTACTCAATCGGTACTTTGAAAGCCGTGATATTCAGTCAAGAAGAAAAGATAGCCATGTGGACTATGAACTGATTACTTTTGTCAGATCTTTCATTTTAAGATGAACAAAGCAGTTGTAAATAAGAAAAAAAAATAAAAGAAACATGAACATCTTTAAAAAAAAAGATTTAACTTGTTTTTGTCATGTCTGACCTAATGTGTGTGTGTGTGTGTGTGTGCGCGCGCGCGTGGGTGTATGTGTACGTGCGTGTGTGTGTGTGGTTTGTGTGCGTGTGATAATTGGTTTGAGCAATTGCTTGATGGAATTAATGTTTCAGTGATTTATCGATTGATTTCATTGATCAAAATGAGTGACTGGTTAATAATTTGATTATTAATGGAAAAAAAATGATCCACCAAACTTTCAGAAGAAAAGTGATAAAAAAGGAAGGAGTAGGTGAGAGGATAGGAAGAAGGTTGTATGTGTGTGTGTGTGTGTGTGTGTGTGGGAGGGGAGGACAGTGGGTTGCGTAATGTTATGATTTGGAATATTTCAATTTAGCCAATTCTCATTCATCCTTAATCCCGTTCACATCTACCAGATCAATGATACAATAAGATGGGAGTGGAAGTGTGTGTGCGTGTGTGTGTGTGGGGGGGGGGGTGGGCGGTGGTGTTTCGGGATTGATAAATAACAGAGAAAAAGGAATGGTATTCAAGGTATTCAAAATATCCTGTTGATCCATCGATCATGAATATCTCATATCGACCTTATTTTGTAAGCTACAAGTAACTTACCTGTCCAAAATTGGAAGGAAAAATCCTGCGCAGGCACATTTTCATACCTCTAACTTAAGTGAACACTGTTCATCGAAGCATGATTTTTTTTCCAATTTTTCATATCATATGAAAGGTTGGTCTTTCAGCTTTCTATGCATATCGACATTTCTTCATAAAATTACATATGCTCAATTTGGCAACCATTTCAAAAGTGTTACGTTTTTTTTTAGACACACGGTATAAGGCACTGCTCAGCCTATGGGCTCGTGGGTCTCGATGTCCTCGATGTCGTGGTCATTGAAGTGGAATCAACGGCATCGTAGACCTAGTTGACCTGTCAGATGCAGAGTAAAACCGTTGTTCTTGATGGCGTAGGGGCAATCACATATTATATACCCAGGTCGTTCTTGAGAAATTCCCGGCGGAGACCGGGGAGACCGGTGGGCCACCGCCGGTACACCTACGGGACACCCGCAGATGTCCAGATGATAACCGGCTGGCCCGCGGGCGATTTCTTAAAATCTGCCGATGACCAATGGGAGATCGTGCGGGGATCGATGGGTCATTATTCGGTCACTGTCACTGCGTTGGAGCCCGCTCGACTTCTCCAAAAATCGTGGGGCGATGCCTGAATTCCAGCGGCGCCCCAGCAGGCTGCTCATCGGTCGGTCGCCGTTCTCTTTTGTGACCACAGCCTAAGGCCAATACATGGTCCACGTACATGATAAAGAGTAAAAGGGTAATCTTTTCAGCATTAGGCACATAACGCGTTTAGGGAATCTAAAACAGCAAAAAATCAAGAATAAGGGCCTTAAATTTAGAGGTGATGATACAATTCTTGAACAAAATCCCTGTTAAGGGTATAAAAATCAAGGACGTTAGAGAGGTTTCGTTGTTTTCAGTATCAAAACCACTCCTACTTTAATTCTTGTTTAAGGTGCTCTTCAGAAAGTGATGTACTTGGATGATGTACAGGCCTAAATGAGACATTCCCGGAAAGAGACTACGTTTTTTAAGAATCTTGAAACATGGGGTGTTTGGAAAACGAAGACAAAAGACCAAAGGCCTATGAATGATCGGTGTGTCTGCATCTGTACTGGCACCCAGGAGACAATCCCCGGTCTTCTTTTTGAAAAAATCCAGGCTGTTAAGGAAAATTGAAGACCATAAAGACCAGGGATCCATGTACTAAACACACCAAAAAAAGTAACTCCCCCCTAATTCAAAATAGCATAACTTTATATAAAAAAAAAAGAAGACGTTTTTAGGAAAATAATTTGGCAGGAGTGTTCCTACACTTATTGACTAACTTCTGTTTGAAAATGAGATTGATCTGTCAAGTCATGCACGAGTGAGCAGACATTAAAGGCAAAAATATCATTTTTTCAAAAGTCACAAGAGTCATTTGGGGGGATTTGTGAAACAAGGTTTTTCTGGCGTTTTTTAAGTGTTGTTGATGTTTTTCGAGGTTGTGCCATGCATGGTTGAGTGACAAAAGTGCGAACGATGAAGCAATAAATACTGAAAACTTACTGTTTAATGCCGGAAAAAAACGAATACCTGGTATTTTCACATAATGTGCTGACTCATGTTGGTTGATGCCAGTTTTTTCCACAAACTGAATGGATTTTGCAGATTTTGGAGGGCTGAACATAATTTTTCTCAAAAAAACTGAGTTCACCCAAACTGTGATAAACATGAAAAGTGTCGGGGATAGGCATGACTGGATCAAACAAAGGAAGAATTCAAATTCGCCACAGGTTTGTTTCACAGAGCCCCAAAATGACTCTTGTGACTTTTGAAAAGTGACATTTTTGCCTTTAATGTTTGCTCGCTCATGCATGAGTTGACGGATCAATCTCATTTTCACACAGAAGTAAGTCAATAAGTGAAGAAACACTCCTGCCAAATTATTTTGCTCCAAACTTTTTCGTTAAAAAGTTATGCTACTTTGAATTAGGGGGGAGTTACTTTTTTGTTGTGTTTATATGAATTTTTTTTATAAGTACAATAACACTGATACAATATCTTGATAAGGAAAATAACAATAATGATAATAGAAATGACAATATTAATGACACAAATAATAATAATAGTAATAATAATAGTAATAATAATATCAATGAAAATAATAATAATAATAATGATGATAATAATAATGATATATTTGCATTTGTCACTGGGGACGTATTAGGTAGTCTAACAAAGTTTGATTAAAAATCAATGTCACCCTCCTCGTAGATAATTTTTTGAGCTAGAACACATTCGAAGCTCCGTGAAAATTGAGGAGAAATAACAGATGTATTGCTCAAAGAAGACTGGAATGTAGAATCAAGATTTGAGAAAGAGTTGGGTCCCATAGGGAATACACGTAAAATGTGACAAATTTAAATGCATCTATTTATTCCAAAATTGGACCATGATGCCATTGTCAAAATGAAATCAAATTCAAATGCCTCGTAGGGAATTGTCTCAGCTACAACATATCGAAATCCTGAAGAAAATCGATTAACCATACGCAAAATATCAACAATTGAATACAGGAAATATATCGTCGTAAATTTAAAATTGAAGTTTTGACATGAGATGAGAATATATGATTACTTTCTAACCATGAAAGGGCCATTTTTCTTCATGAATTTAAATCTAGAAATCATAAGCTTTCAGAATATGTAAAAAAAATTGGGGTGTCTCCACCCTTTCTAAGGAGCTATGGCGGATTCCTAAAAGGCTTGTTTTTGCACATTTTTGTATTATTTGCCCCATAGATGCACGCACGGATTTTGAGCTTTAGTGCGCACGTGCGACTTTTCGGTAAATTGAAAGCGACTCCAGGGGAGCGTTTCATGAAGAGTTTTGTCGGTGAAAATCACCGACAAATGTTACAAGCTACTGAAAATCCTCGCATATGATTGGCTGACAGCAAATTAATCGTTGAAAATCACCGACAAAACTCTTCATGAAACGCTCCCCAGATTGTCGAATATTGCCAAAAATTCTATCAGGAGTGCAAATCATGCAAAAAAAAAAAATGGCATTTTTACATTTTGCATGGGCTGCGCATGCAAATATGGCGCGCGCAAATTTGTGGAAGGCTTGAAATGGCCTGAATCGTGTGAAAAATGAATTTGATAGATTCTGAGCATTTTTTATTTTTGCGCGCTGACGCACGGACGTACGCGTATTGTGCAGGTCTAAGTTGTTGGAAATCTTTGGACTGATGTGAACTTCAATCATGCCACATATGAGAAATGATCTTCCGTTATGAAAGTATAACCTTTAGGTGATTTTGACAAAATGGCGCCTAGAAGTCATATTGACTTGATGACTTTGAATATTTAAGTGAAGAATTTTCTTATAAAGCATAATGCTTGTGCTGAATTTCATTAAGTCTAAACATTCAGTATCAAAGATATCACTGCCGAAAAATAGGTGGAAGATTGGTCTTTAAGGGAAATTACTATTGAAATTTTCTGTATTTCATTTGCTAATTGAGAGAAAAGACGCAACAATTTCAAAATTTTTGGGTTGTATATAAAATGGACAGGCATTACCTTCAAAAGTAGACAGTTGTTTTTGTTGAGGAAGGCATGATTATAGAGATTCAAAGGAAAAGATGGACAAGAAAATGACGTTGACACTTTAAAAAAAAAAAAAACGCTAAAAAAATTTGAATTGATCTAGGGTTCTAGTTTTGCGTGTGCATGATGTTTGTCCAAGATGTGATTCTGTTCCAATTTTGAAGAGGATTCATGATCCAGTTTGGGAGATATGACCATTTGTTGATTTTGACAAAATGGCACCTGGACGAGGTCATAATGACTTTTTGACCTTGAAAAAAATGTGGAACTTGCACTTGTGGTGACTGATGACTGACCGAAAGTTGAATAAACTGGCCTAAAACGTGTGCAAAAAGAATTTGAGACAATTCTGAGCATTTATAATTTTTGCGCGCGTGCTGACACGCGGACGTACGTGTAGGCGTCTAAATAAATGGAATTGTTTGGACCCATGGACATTCATCATGCCAAATATGAATCAGAAATGACATTCCGTTATGTAGATATGATCATGACATGACATTTACAAAATGGCTCTTGGATGACGTCACGATGAACTGATGAACTTGAAAATGATTGGAAAACCGAGATCTCATTAAGATTGATGACCGATGAAAATTTGATGAAAATTGACTGAACCAATTCTGAGATTTCGACTACACAAAAAAGGAGGGGGGGGGGGATAAAAAGATTAAAGTACATATTCAAAGAAAATCACAAATATGGCAAATGATCACTAGAAACTGGAAAGCTAACAGATAGCAATCATATCAGTTTCACGTCAACTACGTATCAAGTAATTTAAAAATGATACAAATAAAACCACCTTCCAGCATCTGTGATATAGGAGCGATTCGCAAAAAAAAAAATAAATAAATAAAAAAAAGAAATAACGATGTTTTACTGACGTCACGAACGGGTTCAACCCTGTCCAAGCAGAGGACATCCCATACAGAATGAACATAATTGCAGTGCAATTATTTCTCAAATAATAAAGAATTAAGTGTATTTTAACGTGCTCATTTTTACACCATACTAAAAGGGAAATGAAACCAAATCTAATAACTGAAATCTCATTTTTGTAAATATACAGGATAAGAGTTAATGAACAGTCGAAGAAACCACACTTTCAAATCGAAAAGCCTGCCGAATGATTGCATGGAAGGTAGTCGCTCCCTCTTGAAACGCCGAACATAGCGCAGTGTGTGCAGCTGAAAATGCAATTGCGTCTATTTTGTTGATTTCTTTATCACTGTAACGCCTCATTTTCCATCTAAATGATACCATGCACGGGGTTTAGGGAAGAGAATAGATTAAACATTTAGACTGACGCTAATGAAGTGAAAGAAATAACTGAATAGAGGACGACAAAAGAGGCACTGAAAATGTGTGAAATGTTATAGGACATCGTCTGCTTGTGTAATTGACATCCCACCCGTGACGTCACACATCTCAGCGGTGTTTTGAGAGCTCTTCAGGCGCTATGTCGGGGCTGTATTTTAGCGCCTAATTGATAATAATTAATACTTCGAATATTTCTAAGCGATGCATTTTGACAAACTTGTTCAATCTAAGCTTCACCTACGCAATTATGAAAATTGAGTCAGTTTTTAAATCAATGAATATCTACTTTAAGAAGAAAATTCCAGCGAAATTAAAAGGTGATCTATCAAAGATGACGGACCACCAAATCATGATGATAATAATTATGATGATAACAAAAATAATAGTATCAATAACAATAATGTTATAATGATAATAATATTAATAAGCTTAATCTTTATGATGGTAAACCAACTACAGCAAAACCTGTCCATAGTGGCCACCCGAACAGAGAAAAAAAATGGTCGTTATAGACAGGTGGCACACTGCACCCATGCCGATCATTCATACAGTAGTACATGGGTCCCTGGTCTTCATTTTCCAAAAAAGCCTGGATTTTTTTAAAAACAAAGTTCAAAGATCAAAAACTTCTCCAACTCTCTCTCTCTTCCCAGGCGCACATGCGATCACTTATGATGAACACAGTCAAAGCCGACTTAGAGACCATCTCTCTATAGACCAATTTCACCTCCGGCTTATGTATTTGGCCCTCTATCGGCGACGCCATTGCTGCGGTTGGCAAGCACGCTGACCGCGATTGGCTCTGTGCACAAAATGAATGTAAGATATGACATATGCCCCGATATTGTTCAATTTACTTTATTCTAGATCAATAAAATAAAGCATGGATACATGGGTAGATGAGGTAAGACAATGGTCATATCTGACGGATGAAGGTATGGTGTATTTTTGTACTTTCTATGGTTTTTCTACTTAGTTTTGTCAGTAAAAGTTCGATTGCAGCATAGAAGCCGTAGTAAACGGGAGCCCTAAATCTTACCCTGTTTACAAAGTCATGTTTTCACTCATTACATTTTACGCCAAAGTACATATTGATAATGTTTCTTGACTTCAAAGTCCTTTCTGTTGATATTTTTACCCACTGGCGACGGATTCCTTTGCATTGCTTACGGAAACCAGTGTAGGGAGTACGGCTTCTCACACAAACAGGCTTCATGAGTCAAAAGCGAGTGAATTTCGCACTCAGTTAGCTTCCAATTTTTAAACTGAACTGAACTTCCCTGATAATTTCTCATTGCAAATATTAAAACAAATCTGCATATACTGGTCAAAATAGACAAAAAAATCGAACGAATGTACATAACGCGCTATTGACTTGTGTACTATAAAAGTTGGAGCGCCCACCGCAGTATGTCGAACTGTGTCGAACTGTCTGCTGCCCTCTTGCGTTGTGAAATTGGTCTATAGCAGCCACCCTCCTATAAGTGGTCACTTAAATTGATTCCCATGGATATAAATCATGTGTTTAAGAACCTGTCTGTAGCAACCACCTGTCTAGCCAAACATTTTTCTTTCCCCTTGGGTGGCCATTATAGGCAGGTTTCACTGGAGCATTTTTTTTTACTGTAAGTTCCTAAGCTTATTATCAATATTATTATTATCATCATCATTATTAGCATTTATCATCATCTTTGTCATTATCATCATTGTTTTTATCATTCTGATAGTGTTTCAGTATCATAGTATTGCAGTATTATACTACTGTAGTATTATTGTATCATACATGGGTCACCGGCCTTTGTTTTTCAGAACACCTAACTTTTGTTAGGGTTTTTTTTAAAACAAGAAGCAAAGACTGGGGATCGTTTTTCCGAGCGCACATACAGTACGCGCGGGCAGGCTGATCTTTCACGGGTCCAGGATCGTTTTCCAAACACACTCCTGAAAAATGCCTCCAATCTACACTCCTTCAATTTTAAATACATTACTGTTAGTGTCAATGAGCACGTCAATGATGTGCGCTCATCCGGCATCTAGCTAAAGCAATTAATGCAATTTTCAATTTTGAATGAACTGTCACTAAATGAATAAGAAACCTATATGTATCATGTACATATTAGGAAGTGCTCATTACAGATCGGGTTAAATGTCATGTTAAAATGAAACACTGACCTGTATGAGATAGATGCATATAAGTACTTTTCTGCTAGTCAACAAATATGGAACAAGCATTCAATTGTGACTGTGAATAAATTTGCATAAATTACCATAAATGTTTCACACAAAATTTCAAAATTCTGTGTAGAAGTTCTGTGAACCTCATGTAGTTCTACCGGATGAAACCAAAAAAAAAAAAAAAATCAAAATCGGTCAACAAGTGTAAGTACAAGCATATTTTGTGATTTCTGAATAAATTTGCATAAATTAGCATAAATAATGTTAGAAACTTGAACAATGATTATATGGAATGGAAAAATATCTTTCAAAGAAATCTGGAATATACAAAAGAAAACAAATTGAAACAGTTTAATTTCAAAATGCTGTATAACTCGATTCTTACCAGAAGGATTGTGTTTTTATGGCAACTTAGTAATTCTGGTAAGTGTGAAGCTTGTAATTGCACAGAAGACCTATTTCATATTTTTTTGAAATGCAAAATGAACATTCCTTTCTTTCGTGAATATCTATTCATGATGGTTAAGAATGTTTATAACGTAGGCCTTTGCTTCGGTATTAATACTTTGTTGAAAAATTACCAAGAAAAAGTATGGATCATATCATGACTATTGGAGTATATACAAAATGTTGATTTTGAGGAACGAAAAGGGAAAAGATGAAAGGAAGAAAAGACTGTGGTTTACTTTTTTGAAGGAACTTAAAACACAAATCGATAACAATAATGCCCTTGTGAAAAAAGGAAAACGAAAAATATACAATTTGCCTGAAATGTTGAAACTGTATCTGTAGAATGTTATATTGCTTTGTAACTGAATGTGAGACTTTTGTTGCAGTAAATGCACCTTTTAAGAGTGAAAGGAAAAAAAAAATGTTAGAGACGAAATTTCAAAATTCTGTGTAGAAATTCTGTGTAGCTCAAGTAGCTCTACCAGATGAAAGAAAAAAAAATCAAAATCTGACCATAAATGAAGGAGAAGCATTTTTTGGTGATTTTTTTAAAATAGACTTGCAAAAATTAGCATAAATAACGTTTGAGACAGAAATGTCAGGATTCTGTGTAGAATTCTATGTAGCTCATGTAGGTCTACCAGATTAAACACAATTTCCATCAGGCATCGAGATAAAGTAATTCACACAATTCTTAACTTTCAACGAATTGACGGTGAAATGAATAAGTAAGATATGTATCACATACATATTAGGAAGTGCCCATTACAGATTGGGCGAAATGTCATGTTAAAATGAAACATTGACCTGTATCAGAGATGCATGTAAGTCTTTTATGCAAGTCAAAAATTGGAGAACAAGCATTGAAAAGTGATCTGAATAAATCTGCATAAATTACCATGAATAATGTCTGAGACAAAAATTTCAAAATTCTGTTTAGACTTTCTGTTTACCTCAAGTAGTTCTACCAGATGAAACAAAAACAAAAACAAAAAATCAAAATCGGTCAACAAATATAGAAGAAGCATTTTTTTTTTCATCTGGTAGAGCTACTTGAGCTACACAAAGGTGAAATTGGATGGGAAATGACAAAGAAGAAGTTTGAAATCGCGGACGGACGACAGACACCAGACGCCAGACGCTGGACGCCAGACGCCGTGCCACAGCATAAGCTCATCTGGCCCATTCAGGCTGGATGAGCTCCAGAATCAAAATCAGTCAATAAATGAAGAAGAAGAAACATTTTTGAATAAATTTGCATAAACTAGTATATTCAATGAATTCTAAGTTTTTAGCAGAAGTTTCAAATCCCCCACCTAATACTATTATATAAAGCAAAGGGAATTGAAATTGGACAAGAAAAGACGAAGAAGAAGCATTTTGAAATTGTGGACAGGCCCTGGACACCAGACGCCGGACAACTAATGCCACGCCATGGCATAAGCTTAATTGGCCCATTCGGGCAAGATGGACCAAAAAATCATTACCACCAATGGGCAGAGTGTTTGTAATAGGAACTGTGGTGGTAACAAGTTGATGGACTTTCTTGCAAACTGAACGAAGTGTAGAAGTAGTACATGAAAACCAAAACCAGTTGTTAGGGTCATGTTTCAATGCAGCACAATCACGATGATCGGTTTGATAAGACTTCTCTGTGAAAGAAGGGGAGATAAGAAAATGGGATAAAAACTAATGAAATAAAGAAATGATATAGATAGCATTCAGTTAGACTTTATATGACTTGACAATTATAGCATTTTTTAATACCAATATTGCATTGTGGTCCTATATATAGTATATACTAGTATCATTATCATAAATGTGGGCACCTGTGTGTGATGGTATAATTATGAAGTACTTTTATGCTACTCCTGCAAAATTCATCACTTCTTCACATTTTTTTGTACGATGCAGTACTGCAGGATGCAGAAATTATTAGCAGAATAGGAGATCTAGAGCCAGATAAATTTGATGGATATAACCCAGGTATATACTGTCTATATTCAAATCTTTTGTGTAATTGTGATGCCAATGATTAGGTGAGTACATACAGTCATCACATACCATAGCTTCCAAGGAGAGCCTCACATGACAATTGGTACCAGTATTCAAATTCAGTTTAACCCATTCCTGACAGGAATTATTTAAAGCCTAATTTGAATCAGCTTTTATTCTTCAAATTGGCAAACCAACATTTTTATTTTATTGCTACATTTTCTTATAAAACATCATGTATCTGAAATGAATATAAATTGACGGAAATTATGATGAGAAGTCAAAAAGTTGCCAATTTGCAGGGGAAAACAGTGATTTAAACTTTCTATCACATTGCCAATTTAAGGATTTTAATGCTTATTTTCCTTTAAAAAAATTTTCAGCATCAAACAACAAATATTAATGCAACCAAAATGGGCCCAGTTTATGTAGAATTTTTTGCTCTTTCTGCTCATGTATTTGGCTATGATTTTTAGGGCTTTGCATCAAAAGATACAAGGCGAAACCACAAAATGTGGACCTCTGTCATGAATGGGTTAATCCTGTGAATATTTCATGCAGTTATGGGCCCACATACTGTACATCAAGTTCAATAAGGAATAGATTCAACAAGCCAGTAGCCATAATGTGTCTCGTCACATCCACTTGCCATCATTCTTGCAGGTAAATTGTAATTTGATCGCATTTGACCTTTGACCTACAAACATGACCCTTGACTGCAACTAACACTGAGGTCCTTATAAGCCATCTATCATCCAAGTTAGGTTACAAATGGGCTTGAAAGTTACCAACCCCTGGTAAATGTTAACATTTGACCTGCATACGTGATCTCTGACCCCTATCCTGTCTCTAGTTTTGCTAGCAAAATGAGAATTGACATTGAACTGAGCAAGTATAGTCTCATAATGTCCATCTTGCATGAAAAGATATATGTGTTAAATTGTCTGACATTCCTTCCATGAATTCTGATGAATTTTATAGTAAATGTACGAGTGAAACGCAGTATAACGGTCACACTCAACGGTAGGCTCTGACACCTCCATGCTGACGAGCTCGGCATAAAACACACAGTGATTCGCTATGTACCTGTGGCCAAATGGAACTCCCATTGTTTTTTTTTGTGTGTGTGTATGAGCACTGTGTGATGCTGCGTTGAGAATGTTTTAGGGGTCTGAAAACTAAAGATTTGGCATTTTGATTGAAAAATACACCCACACAAATGAGTTTTTATTCAGTAATCAGTATCCTATACATCATAAAGGTTTTATGATACAGTCTCTCATCTCATTTTGGCAATGAAGTGAAATATTTAAAAATACTTTTCTGAGATTTACCAAAACTAGAGACCAGCTTTAAGGTCACTGTAAGGCATGTACCATCCAAGTTTGGTTACAAACGGGCTAGTGGTTCAAAAGTTACTAACCCTAGTAGAAAATGTTAACATGTCAACTCATTTGACCTTTGACCCCCAAATCAAACTGAGATCCCAAGTTTAGTTTAACAAATGGGCTAGTGGTTCACAGTTACTAACTCCAGCAGAAAAAGTTAACATTGACCTTTGACCTACATAAATGACCTTCGACCCCCCAATTACTTTGAGGTCTCAATAGAGCAGCTACCATCCAAGTTTGGTTCCAAACGGGAAAATGGTTGCAAAGTCATTCAAGTTTTATTCTCATTTGACCTCTGACCTACATACATGATCTTTGGCCCCCAAATTAAATTCCCTATAGAGCATCCACCGTCCAAGTTTGGTTACAAATGGGCTGGTGTTTTAAAGTTAGAAAATGTTAAGATTTGACCTCATTTGACCTTTGACCTGTAAATTATACTGAGGTCCCTATAGAACATCTACCATCCAAGTATGGTTCCAAACGGGCAAACAGTCGCAAAGTTATTCAAGTTTTATAAGCGTTACATACGTACAGACGGACGGACACCACTAAGGATCCTTTCGTCTCGCTCCACCTTCGGTGGCTCAAAAATGATATTGGCCATTAGGTTAAATATAATACATGTACAACATTACCTGCCCAATTCTGGAAGGTTATTGGAGTTCCATCAGAAAATGTAGTAAACACTCCTTCCTCTTCCTCATCAGTTATTCCAATCCATACAAATCCAGTAATAAAATCTAGAATGGAACACACAAACACCCCTGAAAATCTTAAACACTTTTTTTTTCACTAGCAAGATCAAAATACCTATATTGTAATACTCGGGGACCTTGGATCAGTCTGTACTTTATGAAAGTTAACATAGTAGCCTGCATTTGCAAGTACTCACACATACAAAAATTATTTCATATTTTCTTTCATTCATTTCAAACTTTGAGAATTACAATAACCTTAACACAGTTACGCTTCTTTTCGGTAACTCATAATATGATACCTCCATGAGGAGATATGTTGCAGTAAATTATGAGAATATGAAATATTCAATACTTGAAACTAGGTGACTATTCTCAACTGTGTGCAGTCAAAAGTAATGCCTCCGCCATTGTCAGATCTGAAATAGATCACACAATGAACTTCTAAACTTTTCAAAAACTTTGATAACCTTTAGATCAACGTCAATCCATATGCACGAGTTTAGTTTGAACTTGGTTTGTTTATTGGTTCTTAAAGTGATTACACAATGGCAAATTTTTTTTTGATATATGATCGAAAATAGAATTCTAAGAAGAATAACAATAAAAATTTGATGATTTTCAATCGAAATCAATGCATTTTGGCTAATTTTCTCATAAAAAGTCAAGAGTTGACCAAAAAATTTGAGTATGAGGTATGACGTAAAAGTGGTTACCCAGCTTCGCGCATTGCAGTTGTGCTGCGCGCTAGACTGTACAATTTGTATTATACCTTGCGCGCATTTTGCTAGAATTGCGCAACAAGGTACCCACTTTGACGTCATTTTGACGTCAAAGTGGGTACCCAGTTGAAACTGGGTCACAGCTGAGGGGTCAAAAATATCCTGAAATCTTACCACATTTTGGATTTTCCTTGGCAACACGACTTAAAAAAAAAATTTAGGCAGATGATTTTCTGCTAATAAAATCATGCTTTTTTAAATGAACTAACGTTGTTTCAGCATTGGGTACCCCCTTTAAGTTATTGCAAAAACAAGCCATCCAAACAAATCAATGTCACTTCCAAATTCATTAGCCAAGTTTGAAGTTGGTCTTTCAACTAGATTTTAAAGACAGTGTCAACCTTTTGCAGGCCTAAAATCTGACAGACATTCCACAAATCCAGTGGCATATAACAGGGTGTAATTAATAATAACTTCCCACTAAATGATTAAGCTGGAAGATGGGAGTTGATATTTTTCTTTTTTAAATATTAGATTGATGAGTTAATTTAAGTAATTGACCAACAAGCCCTTTTTATGTATATAATGACCTCTGTGACCTTCAACCTTTAACCCCGTGACTCCAAAATCTGATCAGATCAATGTCACACCTTTATGCATACATGAGCCAAGTTTAAGTTGATCCATCAACTGTTCGCAGGAACAAGCCATTTTCATGTATACACATGGTTCTCGCCAGTACATAACACCCATGGTTCCAATACCATGCGTAAAGGGTTTCAGACAAGGAAGAACCATGTGTGAAATTGCTGCACCATGCGTGGCAGCAAGGGTAAAAAAATATTCGAGTATATATTCTTAACAATAATGATAAATGCCACAGATTGTTTTGCTTTTTGACAATGTATTTTGACTATAATGCCATTAGTAGACAACTCCTGCTTACCAAGAAGTATTTTTCATCTTTTTGCTATAGCATATACTGCTGCCTACATCTAACTTTAGGCGTTATTCCGTAAAACTTCCGAAAATTCCACGTTTGACACAGAGGGGGAACCATGTGTGGATTTTTTTCTAGTGAGAACCCTGTGTATACAATGACCTATATGACCGCTGACCTTTGACCTTGTGACCCCTATATCTAAGCTGATTATTGTTATTTCCATATGCATACATGAGCCAAGACTGAAGTTAATCTGTTAATGGCTCTCAAGTTATGAGAACGAGCCATCATGTATACAATGACCTCTATGACCTTTAACATTTAACCTTATGACTCCAAAATCTGATCATATCAATGTCAGTCCAATATGCATACATGAACCAAGTCTGAAGTTGATCCATCATATATGGTTCTTAAGTTATCATGAGAACAAGCCATTTTCATGTATACAATGACCTTATGACCTTTGACCTCATGACCCAATCTAATCAGATCATTGTCACTCTGGTATGCATACATGAGCCAAATTTGAATTGGATCTGTCAAAGTTATCGCAAGAACGAAAATGGGACAGACGGACAGACAGACATTCCAAAAACACAATGCCTCCGGCACTAACCATCGGTGGGCGGAGGCATAAAAAGGCAAAATAAGATGTACAATTTAAAACTTGTTAAAAAATGAGAAAATATTTTCATCAACATTTAAAACCAATTAATCAGAGACATTCCCAAATGGAGACATAATTTTCCAAGCTTTGCAACCCCCATATACATGCGATTTCAATCTTTGTCTAGAAGTAGAACATTATCCCTCTTGATTGCTTACCAAATATAAAATCATTCTCCTCTTGACTGTGTATGCTCGTTAAGTCAGCTCCTAGTCCTATACAATGTGTTCTGGCATCTTGCCATGTTACCCATAAAGCTGAATTGTAACGGTAGCAGTATCCACCTGAAGGTTCATGGACCCAGCCAGCTTGACAGCCATATTCTGATATGCATGTACACACACAATTTACACACAAAAAAGAAGGAAAAACAATTTATCAAGAGCAAGATCTATAGTCAAGACCTACTTTGATAAATGAGGTCTATATATGATCCACTTACATGATAACTAGTAAAAAGGGTAATCTTTTCAGCATCAAGCACATAACCCGTAATAACACGTTAAGGGTATTTACAACAGCAAAAAAATCAAGAAAAAGGGTATTACATGTAAATTTAGAGGTGATGATACAATCCTTGAATAAAATTCCCGTTAGTGTTAAGGGTATAAAAATCAGAGTCCGTTCGACGGGTATCCCTGTTTACAGTATCAAAACCATTCCTACTCCAGTTCTTGTTTAAGGTGCTTTTCAGAAAGTGATGTACTTGGATGATGTACAGGCCTAAATGAGTAATTCACCGAAAAAAACTAGATCTATCTTTTTAAAAAGATGCCTGAAACATGAAAAACATGAAAAAAGAAGACCAAAGACCAAAGGCCCATGAATGATCAGCGTGCCTGCATGTGTACTTGTGCACAGGAGACGATCCCCGGTCTTCATTTTGAAAAAAAATCCAGGCTGTTTAGGAAAACGAAGACTACAGACCCAGATCCACGTACTAGAATCTATACACTATTCTAATAATAATAAGGATAATACTAATGACAATTAATGATGACACAAATGATAATGATAGTAACAAAATAACAATAATGAAAATGATATTAATAATAATAATAGAGTCTACTAATAATGTCATAATGATGAAAAATAATAAATAAATCTAACTTAGCTAAATTCAACACATGTTTGCTGATAGATTCCACCCAGAAAAATCTGCCTCCTTCACAATCATACTAGGCTTAACTTTAAGTTCAACAAGTTAGTTCGTTAGCCTCTTAAAGTTAGACTTATTATTCGGTGGGGTCCTGCATAGACTCTACGTTGTCCAGATTTTAATTCCATGGTAGGGTCTCCAACTCTAAAGGATTTTTTGGTCTAGATCTAG
>CM057158.1:10892995-10906053 GCA_029962745.1 Echinometra lucunter | reverse complement strand
TTGTCTTATTTTTACAGAAAAGATAGAGGAGTTATGGTGTGTGTTTGAAGTGTCCGCTCATATACATTTTTACAAGCTATGCCCCACTTTTTTACACTCTCTTTTTGTGCCGTATAGTTTATCTATCTAGAAAATTTACTGACAGTAGGCCTATGATTTTGAAATGGACAATTATATTCTTATTAAATCTGAATGATGTAAAAGTGGAACAAATAAATTCAGTTCAATTAAATTAAATTCAATCGACTTGTTGACTTCTCATGGAGTTACATTTGTAACTTTCCTCACACACTTGTCGAATGGTGCGATTTGATGGTAGAAAAGTCACCAAATACATGTATGTCTTTAAAACTCTTCCGCAAGCCACTCCTTGAAGTTTTCGTAAAAATTGATATAGTTTGCAGGTAACTACTAGGTTGATTGATTGATAGATTGATAATTGATTTACTGATATTTATTCGTCAAGCTTCGAACACAATATAGACATAGACAAATAACTTTGAAGCTTGATCAGGATACCCACGAAAGCTCGAGAGCTTATTATTTTGTGGACTTCTCATGCCCCAGAATCCATACTGAAAACTTTAAATAATACCAGTTGGCAGATTTCCTTCAGACTTGGTATCTTTAGAGAAGGGGATTGTAAGGATATCTTTGGGAAGACTTTCTCAGAGATTGGGGTTGGTCAATCATTATGGTTCAATAAGAAGATACCGTCAAAGTCAAAACTTTTTCTACATTTTGATGAATGGTATGCAAAATGTATTAAGGTATCAGATCATTGAACCCTCCTTTACCGACCGGATACAAGTTATTTGAAGAATTGATTCTTGATTTCAGTGTTTCTCATAAAGATAGAAGGAAATAATTTTTTTGTTCAAAAATACCAAAGTCATGGTTGGAAGCTGCTAACTCTGAAGATACTGACAATGATGTTGTGGGTATATACTATAGTTTGTGATAAACTTGTTCGAACGACAAAAAAAAAAAAAACCAAAAGAAAACCTAGATATGCATATATACTGTAATACAAGACTCCTTATCCCTGATAAGCGTTTATGATTACTGGGAAATAATTCAAAATGTTCCACAAGATTAAACTGGAATCTGATTCATAATGTGAACTTTATGTGTTCAATCAGTACTCGTTTGCGCTCTTTTTATTTCAAGGTCTTTCATAAATCCATTGCCTTAAATGACTTTTTGTTTAGGATAAAGAGAAAGGATTCACCAAACTGTATCTTTGTGGAACATGCCTTAATCAATTATTCATTGTTTTTATGATTGTGATATGGTAACCCCCTCCCCCCCCCCCCCATGTGTGATTTATTGCAAGTAATTCTTTTAAAACATTATAACTGTTTTACTTTGGATAATTTCAAGAAAATGTTTGGAGTTCATATGACAAATTTCTGTCCTTTATATTTGTATCTTTAGAATATTTCATTTATCTATGCAATTCAAGAATACTAGACCAAAATTTTAATCAAGAAACATATGAAATTCCAAAGAGACAGTATTATGTGGCCAAGAAGAAGGAAACTCTATATCCACTTTAAGAGAGGGAAATTTGATTGCAAATTTTTGTGAAGACTGTTATATTTGTTAGGGTGAAACGTTCAGATGTTATCAACTATACAGTAGATGTTTTTTAATAACTACCCCATTTATAAGATATAACTGCTTTTTTATTTATCTTTTCATTGTCGACATCATTATTCATTCCTGTCATTATTTCATTTTATTTTGTTGGTATTTTATTGCTGCTTATTTATTGCTTTGTGTGTAATCATGAAAATCAATAAAACATACGAATAATAAAAAATAATAAAAAGCTCGAGAGCTTATTTCCAGTGGGCCCTCAAAATACAAACTTATTAAATTGAAATTATATTAGATTGAGAAATAATGGAAAACAATCATTATTATACATGTATACAATTTCTAAATCAATAAAGTTATTTACAAAATTTGAAACTATCAGTTCAACGGGCAGACAAAAGCAAGGTGGTCTGTATTAGGCAATTTCAGTCATAAATCAGGATGTCATTCTCTTCTCGTCTCTGACTCTTATTGACAGTTATTCCTTAATTTCCTCTCTTCAAAATGAGCAAATTAAGTTCTCTATTTTCTTTATATTAACAGATAGGGATTTCCAATGTGTTATACCATGGTAATCAGAGGCGGCAGAGCCGGGGGGGGGGGCACAGTGCCCCCACTTTTCCAAGCATCCCAAAAGTGCCCCTTTTTATACTAGTACCCTTGAAAGTGCCCCTGTTCAAACCTGTTCAGCGCCCCTTTTCTTCTTACGACGGTCATTTTTTTAATAAGTGCCTTTTTTCGATTTAGATAAGTTGCCTTTCTTAAGCCCAACAACTCCCCCTTTTTTACTGCCGATTAGTGACCCGTTCCCTTTTTTTAGTAGCGCTAGGCCTATTTTCCCTTTATATGACTGTGATGAATATTCCTAAATTTAAATGTGATAAGTGCCCCCTTTTGACTGCTCATTTTTTGTTCTAATAGTGCAGTTGCCCTTCTGCTGAGTGACCCTCTTCACCTGTGATAATTTTTCCTTTTTCTATTGGGCAAGTGCCCCATTTGGAGTCAGATACATACCCCAGCTAAATGCCCCTTTTCTTTTCTAGTATGTCCGATTTCCCCTTCTGTTAAGATGCTGTAGTGCCACAATTGCCACTTTTTGTTAGATGTGTTCCTTTTCCATTCCGGCATGTGCCCCCTTTTCAATTGATACACACCCATTTAATTCATGTTCAGTTCCCCTTTGCTTTGTAATAAAAGTAATTTTTCACCTCGAATCTGATAAGTTTTCTTTTTTTTACTTCAAATGAGTGTCCAGTTTGATTATGATAAGCCCCTTTTCCAGGTTTTCTTTCATTTTATGCAGTGCGATTCTTCTTCTGAATTGCCCCTTCAAATCTGATAAAAATGTCCTTTACGTCTGATTAACGCCTATTTCTTTCTTGTGCCACCTCCCCCCCCCTTTATACCTTTTCACATCCAGTGGCTTAGTATAAAGTCTTCAAAATAGCTATATATCTAGTATTCAAGAGAAACTGCATAAATTGCAGTTTCTCCTATAATTCATTACGGCTAAAGAAGTGGACTCGGAGGCAAAAGTGAGGGGCACAACACTTGGTCAACTCATGACTATTCACATATAATTAGCCAAAAATGCATTGATTTCGATTGCAAATCATCAAATTTTTAATGTTATTCTTCTTAGAATTCTGTTCTCGATCATATATCCTTTTTTTTACCATTGTGTAATCACTTTAAAAGGTGTGTTAGATACATGGGCGTAGGATGCTTTCTGAACGGGGGGGTGGGGGGGGGGGGGGCTGAACACACACCTGGAAATATCAATTTAGGCGCACCTCGCTAGCGCGAAGTCCCTTGCAGGGGGGGGGGGGGGGATAAGATCTAGGTGGATTACTATTACTTTAATATTTAAGGCCATGTAAGCGATTTTTCAAAATTTGGGAAAAAATACACTTCTCGCTAAAATATGAACTTGTGAGCGGAGAGAAGCGAGCGAGCCAAAAATAAACCACTTCATGTTATAAGAATTGTTATTTTGTCATCTAAATGCACTTCGTAGGCTATAAGAATAATAATATTCGCCTTCAGATGACTGTGAATCTATTTGTGACACCTGAATGGTTAGATGCTACGAGCGAGCGAAGCGACAGGCCGAGCGAGATAAACAGATTCTTTTGATTGTTAGAAGTGTTATTCATCAAATACGGCAGTAGGCCTATAAGATGTTTAGAAATATTCGGTCACCTCACTTGCCAAATTTGTTCGCTTTCCGAAACCATCCTGTATCTTATAAAGTATACATTTATACATTTGACTTCGCTTGCCGAATGGTTTGCTTTCCCAAAGTTATCCAGTTTCTGATACGAGGGAGTGGAGCAAGCGAGGAAAAATATGTATACTCCTTTTCATGGTAAAGTGATAATCGTCATCAAAATCTCAGTCATTATCCATTATCTATTACGAGCGTCCGGAGGCGAGCAAGGAAAAATGTACTCTTTTTCGTGGTATAGAGGTGCTATTTTCGTATCCTCTGGAAAAGTATTTATCAGGACAGATAGGTTCATTAAATAACACAAGGCTTGAACAAAATCTTTGCACTATTTTTAAAATCTAGCCGGAATCATGTCTAGCTCAGTACTTTTTGATACATTCAATCTGCGAAGCTCATTGAACTTACAAATTGTTCACTGACTGGTATCAACTCGAAGCTATTCACAAGTACACACTTTCCCTTCGTAAAAACTCCGAATACAATTTTTGTCTGGGCTGAAAGATGGAGTTTGTCTACTAATTTTTGACAGCCACATTTGTAAAATACGAATTAAATTCATGAGCTATACCAGCTTATCATGACATAATTTCTCATCAATTTTAGACTCTTGTCTCTTGTCTTTCCTCTTCTTACTTTTTAATCCTAAACGTTTAGATTTTGCCAAAGTCTTTTCAAATCATGTTTGTTTTTCTTCCATGTTGTTTTGTAAGTGTTCGAGTTTAGCCTTTCTAACCTGTCTTTGGACCAGATTTCTTAAATCACGAACACACCCTAATACTGGCAGATCTCACGTTATCCATTATTCAAGCAGATAGTTTTTTCGAATCTTGTTTGTTTTCCTTCTATCTTGTTTTGTAAGTATTCAAGTTTAGCCTTTCTAAACCTGTCTTTGGACCAGATTCTTAAATCACAAATCATACACCACCTAACAAATCTCCGTTATCCATTATGTAGGCAGACTTTTAGTTAACTTCAGCTCAGCAATATCTGGAAAAAAGTTTTCTCCAATACGATGCATATCTTATATCATGGAGGTATACTTCCATGCCATGTATTTGGACGTGTGGAACGTCTTGGGAAAGGGTCAATAGCTGCATGCATTGATCACTCTCACATTCACCAATAAACACACCACAGACACACATACACACTGGCCTTGGCCTGACCAGCTGACCCCTCATCAAACCAAACATGCATCATTCATGAGAGGGTCCTTATTTGGGAAGCGGGGTCATGGGGTCACTGCTCATTAAAATCGGAACCTCGCTGCCGAGATTTGCTGGTCGTTTTTTTCGGGGAAGGTGAATTCGTGGGGTAGTGAATTCGTGGGGAGATACCACATCAGCGCGCGCGCACGCATGTTCGGGAATTGGTGACAGTTTAAAACGACCAGCAGCTGTCTAGTACCATCCAAGTTTAGTTACAAATGGGCTAATGGTTCAAAAGTTACTAACCCTAGTAGAAAATGTTAACATGTCAACTCATTTGACCTTTGACCACCAAATCAAACTGAGATCCCAAGTTTAGTTACAAATGGGCTAGTGGTTCACAGTTACTAACTCCAGTAGAAAAAGTTAACATTGACCTCATTTGACCTTTGACCTACATAAATGACCTTGACCCCCAAATTACTTTGAGGTCTCTATAGAGCAGCTACCATCCAAGTTTGGTTCCAAACGGGAAAATGGTTGCAAAGTCATTCAAGTTTTATTCTCATTTGACCTCTGACCTACATACATGACCTTTGGCCTCTAAATTAAATTCAGGTCCCTATAGACCAATTTCACCTCCGGTTTATGTATTTGGCCCTCTATCGGCGACGCCATTGCTGCGGTGGGCAAGCGCGCTGACCGTGATTGGCTCTCTGTGTACAAAATGAATGTAAGATATGAGATATGCCCTGATATTGTACCATTTACTTTATTCTAGATCAGTAAAATAAGCATGGATACAAGGGTAGATGAGGTAAGACAATGGCCATATCTGACAGATGTATTTTTGTACTTTCGATGGTTTTTTCAACTTAGTTTTGTCAGTAGAAGTTCGATTGCAGCATAGATGCCGTAGTAAACGATGGCTCTTACCCTGTTTACAAAGTCATGTTTTCACTCATTAAATTTTACGCCAATTTACATAATGATAGTGTTTCTTGACTTCAAAGTCCTTTCTGTTGATGTTTTTTTACCCACTGGCGACGAATTCCTTCACATTGCTTACGGAAACCTGTGTAGGGAGTACGGCTTCTCACACAAACAGGCTTCATGAGTCAAAAGCGAGTGAATTTCGCACTAAGTTAGCTTCCAATTTTTAAAACTTTCTCCAATTCTTGTGGCATTTGAGCACCGCACAGCTGTGACCTGAACTTCCCTGATAATTTCTCATTTGCAAATATTAAAAGAAATCTGCATATATTGGTCAAAGTAGACAAAAAATCGAACGAATGTACATAACGCGGTATTGACTTGTGTACTATAAAAGTTGGAGCACCCACTGCAGTATGTCGAATTGTGTCGAACAGTCTGCTGCCCTCTTGCATTGTGGGATTGGTCTATAGAGCATCCACCATCCAAGTTTGGTTACAAATGGGCTGGCGGTTCAAAAGTTAGAAAATGTTAAAGTGATTACACAATGGCAATTTTTTTTTTGATATATGATCGAGAATGGAATTCTAAGAAGAATAACTTTAAAAATTTGATGATTTTCAATCGAAATCAATGCATTTTGGCTAATTTTCTCATAAAAAGTCAAGAGTTGACCAAAAAATTTGAGTAGGCCTATGCGGTATGACGTAAAAGTGGGTACCCAGCTTCGCGCGGTGATTATGTATTATACGTTGCGCGCATTTTGCTAGAATTGCGCGACAAGGTACCCACTTTCACGCCATTTTGACGTCAAAATGGGTACCCAGTTGAAACTGGGTCACAGCTGAGGGGTCAAAAATAACCTGAAATCTTACCACATTTGGGGGTTTCCTTGGCAACACTACTTTTTAAAAAACTCTAGGCAGATGATTTTCTGCTAATAAAATCATGCTCTTTTAAATGAACTAACATTTTTTCAGCATTGGGTACCCCCTTTAAGATTTGACCTCATTTGACCTTTGACCTCTAAATTATACTGAGGTCCCTATAGAACATCTACCATCCAAGTATGGTTCCAAACGGGCAAACAGTCGCAAAGTTATTCAAATTTCATAAGTGTTACGTACGGACGGACGGACGGACGGACACCACTAAGGATCCTTTCATCTCGCTCCACCTTCGGTGGCTCAACAATGATATTGGCCATTAGGTTAAATGTAAAACATGTACAACATTACCTGCCCAATTCTGGAAGTTTATTGGAGTTCCATCAGAAAATGTAGTAAACACTCCTTCATTTTCCTCATCAGTTATTCCAATCCATACAAATCCAGTAATAAAATCTAGAATGGAACACACAAACACCCCTGAAAATCTTAAACACTTTTTTTTCACTAGAAAGATCAAAACACCTATATTGCAATACTCGGGGACCTTGGATCAGCCTGTACCTTATGAAAGTTAACAGAGTAGCCTGCATTTGCAAGTACTCAAATATACAAAAATTATTTCATATTTTCTTTCATTCATTTCAAACTTTGAGAATTACAATTACCTTAACACAGTTACGCTTCTTTTCGGTAACTCATAGTATGATACCACCATGAGGAGATATGTGGCAGTAAATTATAAGGATATGAAATATTCAATACTTGAAACTAGATGACTATTCTCGACTGTGCGCAGTCAAAAGTAATGCCTCGGCCATTGTCAGATCTGAATAGATCACACAATGAACTTTTAAACTTTTCAAAAACTTTGATAACCTTTAGATCAACGTCAATCCCATATGCATGAGTTAAGTTTGAACATGGTTTGTTTATTGGTTCTTAAGTTATTGCAAAAAGAAGCCATCCAAACAAATCAATGTCACTTCCAAATTCATTAGCCAAGTTTGAAGTTGGTCTGTCAACTGGATTTTAAAAACAGTGTCAACCTTTTGCAGGCCTAAAATCTGACAGACATTCCACAAATCCAGTGGCATATAACAGAGTGTAATTAATAATAACTTCCCACTAAATGATTAAGCTGGAAGATGGGAGTTGATATTTTTCTTTTTTAAATATTAGATTGATGAGTTAATTTTTTGTGTCACGAAAAATTGATCAGAAGATTTCAACGCTTTTCAGTCTCTGTAACCTTTGACCTTTGACCTTTGACTTCTAGATGCCCAAATATAGACGAATCATAATCACTCCCATAAGCATACATGAGCCAGGTTTGAAGTTCATTTCTCTAAATGGTTTTTAAGTAATTGACCAACAAGCCCTTTTTATGTATATAATGACCGCTGTGACCTTCAACCTTTAACCTCGTGACTCCAAAATCTGATCAGATCAATGTCACACCTTTATGCATACATGAGCAAAGTTTAAGTTGATCCATCAACTGTTCGCAGGAACAAGCCATTTTCATGTATACACATGGTTCTCGCCAGTACATAACACCCATGGTTCCAATACCATGCGTAAAGGGTTTCAGACAAGGAAGAACCATGTGTGAAATTGCTGCACCATGCGTGGCAGCAAGGGTAAAAAAATATTCGAGTATATATTCCTAACAATAATGATAAATGCCACAGATTGTTTTGCTTTTTGGCAATGTATTTTTACTATAATGCCATTAGTAGACAACTCCTGCTTACCACGAAGTATTTTTCATCTTTTACTATAGCATATACTGCTGCCACACCTAGTTAACTTTAGGTGTTATTCCGTAAAACTTCCGAAAATTCCACGTTTGACACAGAGGGGGAACCATGTGTGGATTTTTTTTCTAGTGAGAACCCTGTGTATACAATGACCTCTATGACCGCTGACCTTTGACCTTCTGACCCCTATATCTAAGCTGATCATTGTTATTTCCATATGCATACATGAGCCAAGACTGAAGTTAATCCGTAAAATGGCTCTCAAGTTATGAGAACAAGCCATCATGTATACAATGACCTCTATGACCTTTAACATTTAACCTTATGACCCCAAAATCTGATCATATCAATGTCAGTCCAATATGCATACATGAACCAAGTCGGAAGTTGATCCATCATATATGGTTCTTAAGTTATCATGAGAACAAGCCATTTTCATGTATACAATGACCTCTATGACCTCTATTTCCTTTGACCTCATGACCCAGTCTAATCAGATCATTGTCACTCTGGTATGCATACATGAGCCAATGTTGAATTGGATCTGTCAAATTTATCGCAAGAACGAAAATGGGACAGACGGACAGACAGACATTCCAAAAACACAATGCCTCCGGCACTAACCTTTGGTGGGCGGAGGCATAAAAAGGCAAAATAAGATGTACAATTTAAAACTTGTTAAAAAACTGAGAAAATAATTTTATCAACATTTAAAACCAATTAATCAGAGACATTCCCAAATGGAGACATAATTTTTCAAGCTTTGCAGCCCCCATATACATGTAGAGATTTCAATCTTTGTCTAGAAGTAGAACATTATCCCTCTTGATTGCTTACCAAATATAAAATCATTCTCCTCTTGACTGTGTATGCTCGTTAAGTCAGCTCCTAGTCCTATACAATGTGTTCTGGCATCTGGCCATGTTAACCATAAAGCTGAAGTGAAACGGTAGCAGTATCCACCTGAAGGTTCATGGAGCCAGCCAGCTTGACAGCCATATTCTGATATGCATGTACACACACAATTTACACACAAAAAGAAGGAAAAACAATTTATCAAGAGCAAGATCTATAGTCAAGACCTACTTTGATAAATGAGGTCTATATATGATCCACTTACATAATAACTAGTAAAAAGGATAATCTTTTCAGCATCAAGCACATAACCCGTAATAACACGTTTAGGGTATTTACAACAGCAAAAAAATCAAGAAAAAGGGTATTACATGTAAATTTAGAGGTGATGATACAATCCTTGAATAAAATCCCCGTTACTTAGTGTTGAGGGTATAAAAATCAGAGCTGTTCGACGGGTTTCCCTGTTTACAGTATCAAAACCATTCCTACTCGAATTTTTGTTTAAGGTGCTTTTCAGAAAGTGATGTACTTGGACGATGTACAGGCCTAAATGAGACATTCACCGAAAAAGACTAGATCTATCTTTTTTAAAAGATGCCTGAAACATGGGGTGTTTGAAAAACGAAGACCAAAGACCAAAGACCCATGAATGATCAGCGTGCCTGCATGTGTACTTGTGCACAGGAGACGACCCCCGGTCTTAAATCCAGGCTGTTTAGGAAAACGAAGACTACAGACCCAGATCCATGTACTACTACTAGAATCTGTCTACACTATTCTAATAATAATAATAAGGATAATACTAATGATAATTTTGATGATGACACATATGATAATGACAGTAACAAAAATAACAATAATGAAAATAATATTAATAATAATAATAGAGTCTACTAATAATGTCATAATGATGAAAAATAATAAATAAATCTAACTTAGCTAAATTCAACACGTTTGCTGATAGATTCCACACAGAAAAATCTGCCTCCTTCATAATCATAGGCTCTAACAACTTAGTTCGTTAGCCTCTTAACGTTAGACTTATTATTCGGTGGGGTCCTGCATAGAGTTTATTTACGTTCTCCAGATTTTAATTCCATGGTAGGGTCTCCCACTCTACAGGATTTTTTGGTCTAGATCTAGTCTAGACTCTAGGTCAAAATGTAAGGTTCATAGGCCTATCAGTATCAATCTAGACTACATACGGCCATGAGAGGATCTGGTTGGAAACTGGTACCCGAAGGCGAAGTAGATCTAGATCTAACGCTAATGCGACTATTTTCCTGAGGGGCACAGCCCCGAAGGCAAATAGTTGCATTCGGTGATTGGCGTTAATATCTGGGGGCACCATAGTTTAACCAGACCCTCTCACAGCAGTATATTTCTTCTTACTAATACTAACCGGCTGGTCTGGCTGTCCTGAAACTGAAGATGGCGTTGAAAAAGAATGAAATGAAGATGACATTAACAGACATAGCAGGATGGATGTTGCCTCCAGTTCAAGTTTGTTCCAACGTCGTACTCAGAGTCAAGTTTAAAAAATGACTAGATATAGAGTCTAGGCCTAGTCTCTAAAGTTTCATAGCCGTTTGGCATATGGGCTAAAAAAAAATTAAAAAAAATAAGCACTTGCATGCATGATCTATGAAGCAAAGCTAGCGTCAATCAGACGTCATGCATCGGCTTCAGCTCCGGCCGGCCGGCGCGGCGCTCAGGCAGCAGGGGTAGGTATTATAGGTAGGTATATACGGTTCCACCCAGGTTCCACCACTAGGCCTATATGTGCATGTACCGTACTTTATAGTGCAATTAACAGGCTGCAGCGCATGCGCGCGCCGCAGGTCTGACGTACGTACGTACTGCTGCACGTCCACTTGAATGCACGTGGTGCACGTGGTACGTACCGGTACCATAGACTAATAACACCGTATAGACAGAAATGTAGCACCCGCGGATTTTCCTCATTTGCATATATAACACTGCGTCACCATTCATGCTAAGCGTATTTAAGCGTATTAAAATCTGACTTCCGGGGGGACATTTGAACGTTCCCGAAGCCCCCGATACCATTCCGATAGCCATACAAATGGGAAATATCGATTTTTCCTCATGCATTATTCATTTTTGTATTTGCGCACTGCGATATTCTCAAATTTTGATTTGACCCTGCCTTATGAATATGGTAAATATTCAAATGAATAGATCGAGACGAAATATGACCTTTTTTCGTCACTTCCGCTACTTAGTTGGCTGTGATGACGTCACCCGCACAGAATGATCATTTTAGGGGAAGAAGTTTGTCGGTGAGTACAACTGTAATTATGCTTGAATTTCTTAAATTGACTTATATTGTAAAGAAATCCGAATATTGTGAGTGATCTACTGGTATTTATTTACATTTTGAGAAGTTGCAAAGGTGTTTTGATGAATAAATTTTTGGGCAGTCTACTCTCAAACTTTCAATACATTTTTCATCGTCGTGAGCTTTAATTTCGGCTTGATTGCCACTAGAACCCTCTTGGTCTTGACTGCTTGCCCGGAGTGTCGGGCGGGACGGGACGTCATCAGAAAATTCGTGCAGTATTCATGGATCTTCCTAGTTCTTTTGTTGAATTATCCCCCCCCCCCCTCCCCCTTCAGTCAGCATAACGATATTTCCTATTCACTGCTATTAGATGAAGAAATTTGGCTATTGTCTTGAAAATACTTAGACCTGGTTGAAGAGTAACAGTTATGCCTAATGTAATTAGCTTAGAGTTAGACTAACGACTTAGAACCGAAGATGTTGGCAATCAAATCCACGTCAAGTGAAGTGAGGAAAATGTCTAACGTTAGACCGAAGTGTTCTGTCTCTAACAGTAGTCGTTAGCCTCTTTTTTGGTGGGGTCAGCACTCCTCCATGCCGACCCTACCAGAATACGAGGCTTAGTGTTACTATGTTAGAGACAGAACACTTTGGTCTAGATCTAGTCTAATGTTAGCTGGCCTGGGCCTGGCTAACTGTTACTTGTTAGTGTTACTGGGAGTTAACTTGTTGCATTTCAAATTCAAGTTTAACATAAGTTGACATCTGAAGACTAGCAGTTAAATCTGATCCCCCTTTTTATTTTGGCAAATCTGTTATTGTTGTTAGACCTGGTCCACTATCTAATTCAGATGTAGACATAGTCCAGACCTAAAACATTTAGGCTAGATCTAGATTTCCTACTAACTGCATATGTTAGTGAATACTAACGTTACACAGACTGTATCTCGATGTAGCGTTAGTTGAGCAAATCTGCGTCAAATTTTCACAAAATAATCACTACAGTTGTATCATTTCTTACTAATTTTCAATCACATCAGACAGTGAAAAATCTCGTTTACGACTTCGATGTTCAGTGACAGCGGCTACCTTGTGTTCTTCATGCTTGACTCATACTCATAGAGTCATGAATTTTGTCTTTTTTTCTTATTGCTAGCTTGATTTCTTTTTTTCTTTTTTTTTTCCACTGTAACTGTTACGTTGAGCACGTAACAACATACAGCACATAGTGACTGTACAAAAGCCTGTAGTGAGCGACAACAGCTTGTATAGATTTATTTCTAGCTAGAAATGTAACTTGAACTTAGACTATGTTTGTTTGTTTTTTCTCTT
>CM057158.1:10869040-10892495 GCA_029962745.1 Echinometra lucunter | reverse complement strand
TTAGAAGCCCAAAATAAGCCCTTCTAAATATTCATGAACCGAAATAAGCACCTTTGATTGGATTATAGCCTCATGAATATGTATTTGCTTCGATAATATCGTTCTCGAAATATGGTTATTCATTTACCTTATTACGTCACAATTATGCAAATTTATGCATGACTTGCTTACTCGCACAAAGTTAGAGGTTTCTACTTCACAGAGAAAACGTGAGTACCACTGCAATTATGATTAAATATAAGAAATTTGACCATTTGTTTCAAAATAGTTGGCTATTTTTCTTAATTTACAATAATTTCTTTACAATTTGAAATAATTGCTAACAGCTGTTTCCGAAAGAGCTAGAAACATTGTACTCTCGAACTTACAGTTTGGTTTTCATCGTCATGAGCTAGATTGACCGCGGGTACCCGTTCTCGCACCATGTACTCGAGGTAGCTCCACCGGGGTAATGCCGGGGCCATCTATGATAATTCTGGTGTTCACGTTGACCGTTCTTGAACGGTTTTGATATCTAAGATTGTTCAAATCAGAAGTTTGGCGTCATGAAAAATCAAATTCAGACCTAGATTAGACAACAGGGTTTTTGTGAGTGAACACTCCGGCAGAATTTATTAGATTATTACTAGACCGCTAGTGTGTGTAGACTAGATCTATTATATCTAGATCTGGATCTAAATCAATAATGTTATTTGGAATTGGACTCGCTGAACAGTGACACTGCATTGCAGACTGGAGAGCACACAATGAACACACTGTATACGTCGACGGCCCCGGTTGATTTTGCCAGTGTTTGTAACTCTTGTAAGCCTTTAACATTTGAAGTTGAAACAATTATTGAGTGACCGTTACTTTAGTCTAGGTCTTACTATCCACATTCATCAGTTTACAAGATCTAACGTTAACAGTTATCAGAAATTCTGTTAACAAATCTAAAGTAGATCTGGACACTATAGGTCTACATGGAAGTTGGATCAAGTTGACTCTGTTATTTATTTTCATTTATGCACATTACCATGTCCGTTAACAAATTTTGTGCACTTTTTATACATGACAATAAATTATCTTGAAATCTTGAAATCTTGTTCAACCTCTCAGTCTCACCCCACCTCTTCTGAAGATAGAAAATGTTGCTGACTGCAGTTTGAAGTAACTATCAAATATTACATGGTAAATGTTGCAATCTGCTTGGTTGTAATAATGTTTTTGTTTTTGGTTTTGTTTTGTTTTTGTTTTTGTTTTTTGTTCCCACAGATGGAAATATTGGAACTGGAAGGCTGGAAGAATTCGACTGATGAACATCACTACATGTAATACATGTATAGGCCCCAGGTGAAGCAGAGAATCCTCTGAAGTGACAGGTAACAACAAAAATTTTCCAGAACACTTTTCTTTCTTATTCACATTATGATGATTAAAGTAATGAATTTGAGGGCATTCCGGTAGAGCGTAGACGGTAATTATTTAGGCTAACGATTCCGGTTGATGCTTTTGCCATTTTGTTGCTCTTGTAAACTCCAAACATTTGAAGTTGAAACAATTATTGAATGACCATTAGTCTATGTCTGACTGTTGAATCTACCTAAGAATGACCACATTCTTCAGTTGAAAAGTTGAGCTAAAACAGTTAAACCTCTGGAAGTCTCTTAAAATCTTGAATAGATCTAGATCTGGACAAACTGTCACTTAGCCCCGCTCTCACCCTACCCCCTTCTGAACATACATGTAGACAGAAAATTCTACTGTGTGGATGCTTTTCCATGTATTTGATTTATTCAGTCTTATTCTTAGTTTTTGTAATCATTTTTATTATTTCATTTTTGGGGGGGAGGGGGGGGGGGGGCTATTCAAACACTTGTTTAATACATGTATGGTTTCTTTGTAGTCTGGTTAATGGCAGTTTACAATAGTCCTGTTCTATTTTGGTGGCAGAACTAAAACATTTTATGGGGGTGGATTACAGGCATATTATGTAAATGTTTGTAACTCCGTGGTAAGGTTTTCTATTAACTACATGAAGGAAATTTAAAATCTTGGATGCACCATGAAGAGATAAGTAAAATTTGATAGAACTATAAATACTACATGTATATTTCAGTGTAAGTATCTCAATCAGAAATGCATTACAACTTGGTACAGTGATATTGATTTTTAAATTTGTTTTATTTTTATTTTATTTTTATTTTATTTTATTTGTTCACACAGTTAGATATTGGAAGGCTGGAAGGATTCTACTGATGAATGTCACAACATGTCCACTACATGTCACTGCAAGTCCAGGATGAAGGAGAAAGTCCTGTAAAGTGACAGGTAACAACTAACAACTAACTTTTCCAGGAGACTTGTAACTCAAATTCATATCTCTAACTATATATTGTAAAGTATGTTTCATTGCACATGTAAATATTTTCCCTCTCCCATGTTCCTCCATAACAAAATATGTCTGTGTTGACAAAACTCGACATTTGGGAGACTTCACAGAAATCCTTTGTACAGGAGAAAGACCTAATGCACATCAATAGATAACATTTATTGCCAAATGTAGATAGTGTGTAAACAGGTCGGCACACTCATTTTTCATTGTAAGGGTTCTGAATTGAAACTGAAAAATTTCAGTTGTTAATTTTAGTTATGAATGCAAATTTTTATCTAGATTTAAGCTCCCATGTGCCTTTCGCTATCGTGTAGATTAATGTAAATTTGTATCAGTGCTCCCCAATTTCAAAGCATTCATGTGTATGAAGGTTATCTCATTTAAACATAATTATGCAGTAGGTTATTTAGCTTATGTAGAGACCCTATTCAGTCATATTTAAAAAATTTCCTTTTATTGTAGCATGATGCCATAACAGATGATTGATGCAGACTGGAATTGACAAATCCTGAGAGGAACTTACGAGATGTATGACTTGAACATTTGAGAGTAAGTTTGCTGCTATAAGTAACCAATCCCCTTAACCATCATTGACCACATTAGGTCTAAGCAGTCTTAGATGTGATTTACTGTCATAGATGAGATTTCTAGTTTACCAAAGTACTTTAATTGGTTTCATAGAGTGGTCTACAAAATAAATGTATTTAGACCTACATTTACTAGATTTCAGTAACATTACATCATGCAGTGCATAATCTGACCCGTCCAATGTTGTTTGTGACTCGAAGTCCCTTTCATTACCAAGTATTACTAAATTACCGTATGAGCATTAGTTTACTTCAGAAGTATTTTTCATTTTATATCTTGTCTGCATCATGTATGCTCCAGTTGGGCTATCAGAAACATGACATTCTAAAATGTCTGTAGGACAAAATATGTGTAGCTGGATTTCTTCACTTGCACACTCCTACCTTGTGCATTTTAGTCCTTCTTGCAGGTGTCTAAATGTTGTGTGACTAATCCTTATTAAATGCATCTGATATATATTTATTATGTTTGTATGTTTTTTTTCTCCACATAGTTTTGGATTATGACTTTGGCTCATCCTTCCTGTCACCTAGACTACAGCCTTGATGGTGACTGCAGATGACATCTACTCCCTGATAATGCTTTCTTCAGATAGTAGCAAAGATTTTTTCAAAGAGATGATTTTAAGATATAATTTATCACTAAATGTCCCATTGAATATCACATTAAATGAAAGCTACAGAGTAAATATTCGGGGATTTCTTATTTTTTAAAATGATTAAAGTCAACTCATCTTACCTGAGTTATATGTGTACATAATTAAATGGACACAATGTCAACTGCCATTTCAAATTTAGAATTGAGACGAAAGGCTTTTACTTTATATTTGCTTTATAGGAATCTAAATCAAAGAATGTAGGAATTCATTAACCCCTAGACTTCTATGAATTCGAAGATTGGCAAGATGCCTGCAAATGTTACATCGAGGTAACTTCAGTTTTGTATGTTTGAAGTTAAAATGTGTTGAATCATTAAATTATTATTCTAATTAAAAGTTTACTATCCGCAAATGACTGAATGGCCTATCTTTATTTTAGACCCCCTACATGCATTGAACACTGTAAGATTAACCGGTTTTTACAGCATTTTAAGAAATATTGTGTACTAAAAATATTATCCCTTATAGAAAGTATGCTTATGGGGGGGGGGGGATACAATGTACCTGCATGTGCAATGTGAAGGGTTGTTAAAGGTAAATAAGGCCGTATGCAGGAATTTTTCCTGGAGGGGGGGGGGGGGCAAGAATTTGTTCAGTTTTTAGGAAATGTGCAAGCAAGGGAACAGAGTGACCGAGTGGGAGCTTTTGCATTTTTAGAATTGAAATAGAATGATCTGGGTGTAATTTAGGGCATCCCCCCCCAAAAAAAAAAAAGGAAAAGTAAGAAAAAAAAGGGGGTTGAATTTTTTTTTTGGGGGGGGGGGGGGGGGACTGCCCCCTATTTGCGTACGGCCATGAAGGTAAACCGAAAGTGTGAAGGCTTGAGAAGGTGAAAAGATAGAAGTGATGTGTCAAGTTTAGATTGCTCTAGCAAAGCTACAAGAGAAAGAAAGTGAACAACTGTGCCGAGTAAAAAAGAGAGGATATCTTGAAAAGAAGTATTTTTGATAGTAAAATATGTGAATGAGCTAGTTGAGACTGAAGGGTATGAGAGCAGAAATGGAATTAGTAAAATGTACAGCAAATGGGGCAATATGTGTGGTCATTATTTCTTTAGTTCTATATTTTTTCCCCTTCTATCCCCTCTTCTTGGAGCTCTCTTTCCCCTTCTCTCCACAATCAGAGTGCCTTCATAATCTCTTCCCATCTCCCAGATTAGCCGGTGAAAGGAGTATTGCAAAAGAGAGTGAACAAAAAAAATAGATGAATAAATAAATAAATAAATAAATAAATAAATAAATAAATAAATAAATAAATGATGCTTGGATTAGATAATGAATGAAAGTGAATTTTAAAATCATATCTGTGGACGCAAAGACTGAAGTACAGTTAGAAAGAAATTATAACAGATAGGTTATTCATTTGAGGGTTCAGACAAAAAAATAAAGAAATAAATCGATGTTTGGATTTGATAATGAATGAAAGTGAATTTTAAAATTAAATATGTGTACACAAAGTCTGAAGTACAGTTAGAAATTATAACAGATAGGTAATTCATTTGAGGGTTCAGACCTTCATGGAGAAAATGTTTTTTTTTTTTTTTTAAGAAGGATCCAACCAACTATTGTAGAGGCCACCAGTTAAAAAAAAAAAATCGTCGACTACAAGATATAACAGTTTAATACATATGTTGGGTACCCAGTCACGTAAACAAGAAAGAAGAATGATAGATCGGAGGCTCCGCCCCCGTACTATTATCTTTTTTGTGATCGATAACCAGTTTAAGTGCGTTGACTGGTGCATCAGAATGGTCGAAGTTGATTTGCTACATCCCTTGCGCGGGCAGCGCGCAATGTGTGAATAAAATTACAATAAATACATATATTACGCAATTTGACCTTTCCTCTCGCGCTGATGTCTGCATTGTTTCGCATCGCGTACTATTTGTGATGTGGGTACGCTGTGTGAAGGGGATCATCTCACAAAATGCATAATTCATAACAGCTCATGAATTATTTAGAAGGGCTTATTTCGGCTTCTAATGGACGAAAGGTAATGGCGGAGCTTAGGGGGCTTGGTGTTATTAGTCTATGGCAGAGTGGATTTATTTAAATCCACTCTGGTCTATGGTACCGGTACGTACCACGTGCACCACGTGCATTCAAGTGGACGTGCAGCAGTACGTACGTACGTACGTCAGACCTGCGGCGCGCGCATGCGCTGCAGCCTGTTAATTGCACTATAAAGTACGGTACATGCACATATAGGCCTAGTGGTGGAACCTGGGTGGAACCGTATATACCTACCTATAATACCTACCCCTGCTGCCTGAGCGCCGCGCCGGCCGGCCGGAACTGAAGCCGATGCATGACGTCTGATTGACGCTAGCTTTGCTTCATAGATCATGCATGCAAGTGCTTATTTTTTTTTTATTTTTTTTTAGCCCATATGCCAAACGGCTATGAAACTTTAGAGACTAGGCCTAGACTCTATATCTAGTCATTTTTTAAACTTGACTCTGAGTACGACGTTGGAACAAACTTGAACTGGAGGCAACATCCATCCTGCTATGTCTGTTAATGTCATCTTCATTTCATTCTTTTTCAACGCCATCTTCAGTTTCAGGACAGCCAGACCAGCAGGTTAGTATTAGTAAGAAGAAATATACTGCTGTGAGAGGGTCTGGTTAAACTATGGTGCCCCCAGATATTAACGCCAATCACCGAATGCAACTATTTGCCTTCGGGGCTGTGCCCCTCAGGAAAATAGTCGCATTAGCGTTAGATCTACTTCGCCTTCGGGTACCAGTTTCCAACCAGATCCTCTCATGGCCGTATGTAGTCTAGATTGATACTGATAGGCCTATGAACCTTACATTTTGACCTAGAGTCTAGACTAGATCTAGACCAAAAAATCCTGTAGAGTGGGAGACCCTACCATGGAATTAAAATCTGGAGAACGTAAATAAACTCTATGCAGGACCCCACCGAATAATAAGTCTAACGTTAAGAGGCTAACGAACTAAGTTGTTAGAGCCTATGATTATGAAGGAGGCAGATTTTTCTGTGTGGAATCTATCAGCAAACGTGTTGAATTTAGCTAAGTTAGATTTATTTATTATTTTTCATCATTATGACATTATTAGTAGACTCTATTATTATTATTAATATTATTTTCATTATTGTTATTTTTGTTACTGTCATTATCATATGTGTCATCATTAAAATTATCATTAGTATTATCCTTATTATTATTATTAGAATAGTGTAGACAGATTCTAGTAGTAGTACATGGATCTGGGTCTGTAGTCTTCGTTTTCCTAAACAGCCTGGATTTAAGACCGGGGGTCGTCTCCTGTGCACAAGTACACATGCAGGCACGCTGATCATTCATGGGTCTTTGGTCTTTGGTCTTCGTTTTTCAAACACCCCATGTTTCAGGCATCTTTTAAAAAAGATAGATCTAGTCTTTTTCGGTGAATGTCTCATTTAGGCCTGTACATCGTCCAAGTACATCACTTTCTGAAAAGCACCTTAAACAAAAATTGGAGTAGGAATGGTTTTGATACTGTAAACAGGGAAACCCGTCGAACAGCTCTGATTTTTATACCCTTAACACTAAGTAACGGGGATTTTATTCAAGGATTGTATCATCACCTCTAAATTTACATGTAATACCCTTTTTCTTGATTTTTTTGCTGTTGTAAATACCCTAAACGTGTTATTACGGGTTATGTGCTTGATGCTGAAAAGATTATCCTTTTTACTAGTTATTATGTAAGTGGATCATATATAGACCTCATTTATCAAAGTAGGTCTTGACTATAGATCTTGCTCTTGATAAATTGTTTTTCCTTCTTTTTTGTGTGTAAATTGTGTGTGTACATGCATATCAGAATATGGCTGTCAAGCTGGCTGGCTCCATGAACCTTCAGGTGGATACTGCTACCGTTTCACTTCAGCTTTATGGTTAACATGGCCAGATGCCAGAACACATTGTATAGGACTAGGAGCTGACTTAACGAGCATACACAGTCAAGAGGAGAATGATTTTATATTTGGTAAGCAATCAAGAGGGATAATGTTCTACTTCTAGACAAAGATTGAAATCTCTACATGTATATGGGGGCTGCAAAGCTTGAAAAATTATGTCTCCATTTGGGAATGTCTCTGATTAATTGGTTTTAAATGTTGATAAAATTATTTTCTCAGTTTTTAACAAGTTTTAAATTGTACATCTTATTTTGCCTTTTTATGCCTCCGCCCACCAAAGGTTAGTGCCGGAGGCATTGTGTTTTTGGAATGTCTGTCTGTCCGTCTGTCCCATTTTCGTTCTTGCGATAAATTTGACAGATCCAATTCAACATTGGCTCATGTATGCATACCAGAGTGACAATGATCTGATTAGACTGGGTCATGAGGTCAAAGGAAATAGAGGTCATAGAGGTCATTGTATACATGAAAATGGCTTGTTCTCATGATAACTTAAGAACCATATATGATGGATCAACTTCCGACTTGGTTCATGTATGCATATTGGACTGACATTGATATGATCAGATTTTGGGGTCATAAGGTTAAATGTTAAAGGTCATAGAGGTCATTGTATACATGATGGCTTGTTCTCATAACTTGAGAGCCATTTTACGGATTAACTTCAGTCTTGGCTCATGTATGCATATGGAAATAACAATGATCAGCTTAGATATAGGGGTCAGAAGGTCAAAGGTCAGCGGTCATAGAGGTCATTGTATACACAGGGTTCTCACTAGAAAAAAAATCCACACATGGTTCCCCCTCTGTGTCAAACGTGGAATTTTCGGAAGTTTTACGGAATAACACCTAAAGTTAACTAGGTGTGGCAGCAGTATATGCTATAGTAAAAAGATGAAAAATACTTCGTGGTAAGCAGGAGTTGTCTACTAATGGCATTATAGTAAAAATACATTGCCAAAAAGCAAAACAATCTGTGGCATTTATCATTATTGTTAGGAATATATACTCGAATATTTTTTTACCCTTGCTGCCACGCATGGTGCAGCAATTTCACACATGGTTCTTCCTTGTCTGAAACCCTTTACGCATGGTATTGGAACCATGGGTGTTATGTACTGGCGAGAACCATGTGTATACATGAAAATGGCTTGTTCCTGCGAACAGTTGATGGATCAACTTAAACTTTGCTCATGTATGCATAAAGGTGTGACATTGATCTGATCAGATTTTGGAGTCACGAGGTTAAAGGTTGAAGGTCACAGCGGTCATTATATACATAAAAAGGGCTTGTTGGTCAATTACTTAAAAACCATTTAGAGAAATGAACTTCAAACCTGGCTCATGTATGCTTATGGGAGTGATTATGATTCGTCTATATTTGGGCATCTAGAAGTCAAAGGTCAAAGGTCAAAGGTTACAGAGACTGAAAAGCGTTGAAATCTTCTGATCAATTTTTCGTGACACAAAAAATTAACTCATCAATCTAATATTTAAAAAAGAAAAATATCAACTCCCATCTTCCAGCTTAATCATTTAGTGGGAAGTTATTATTAATTACACTCTGTTATATGCCACTGGATTTGTGGAATGTCTGTCAGATTTTAGGCCTGCAAAAGGTTGACACTGTTTTTAAAATCCAGTTGACAGACCAACTTCAAACTTGGCTAATGAATTTGGAAGTGACATTGATTTGTTTGGATGGCTTCTTTTTGCAATAACTTAAGAGCCAATAAACAAACCATGTTCAAACTTAACTCATGCATATGGGATTGACGTTGATCTAAAGGTTATCAAAGTTTTTGAAAAGTTTAAAAGTTCATTGTGTGATCTATTCAGATCTGACAATGGCCGAGGCATTACTTTTGACTGCGCACAGTCGAGAATAGTCATCTAGTTTCAAGTATTGAATATTTCATATCCTTATAATTTACTGCCACATATCTCCTCATGGTGGTATCATACTATGAGTTACCGAAAAGAAGCGTAACTGTGTTAAGGTAATTGTAATTCTCAAAGTTTGAAATGAATGAAAGAAAATATGAAATAATTTTTGTATATTTGAGTACTTGCAAATGCAGGCTACTCTGTTAACTTTCATAAGGTACAGGCTGATCCAAGGTCCCCGAGTATTGCAATATAGGTGTTTTGATCTTTCTAGTGAAAAAAAAAGTGTTTAAGATTTTCAGGGGTGTTTGTGTGTTCCATTCTAGATTTTATTACTGGATTTGTATGGATTGGAATAACTGATGAGGAAAATGAAGGAGTGTTTACTACATTTTCTGATGGAACTCCAATAAACTTCCAGAATTGGGCAGGTAATGTACATGTTTTACATTTAACCTAATGGCCAATATCATTGTTGAGCCACCGAAGGTGGAGCGAGATGAAAGGATCCTTAGTGGTGTCCGTCCGTCCGTCCGTCCGTACGTAACACTTATGAAATTTGAATAACTTTGCGACTGTTTGCCCGTTTGGAACCATACTTGGATGGTAGATGTTCTATAGGGACCTCAGTATAATTTAGAGGTCAAAGGTCAAATGAGGTCAAATCTTAAAGGGGGTACCCAATGCTGAAAAAATGTTAGTTCATTTAAAAGAGCATGATTTTATTAGCAGAAAATCATCTGCCTAGAGTTTTTTAAAAAGTAGTGTTGCCAAGGAAACCCCCAAATGTGGTAAGATTTCAGGTTATTTTTGACCCCTCAGCTGTGACCCAGTTTCAACTGGGTACCCATTTTGACGTCAAAATGGCGTGAAAGTGGGTACCTTGTCGCGCAATTCTAGCAAAATGCGCGCAACGTATAATACATAATCAACGCGCGAAGCTGGGTACCCACTTTTACGTCATACCGCATAGGCCTACTCAAATTTTTTGGTCAACTCTTGACTTTTTATGAGAAAATTAGCCAAAATGCATTGATTTCGATTGAAAATCATCAAATTTTTAAAGTTATTCTTCTTAGAATTCTATTCTCGATCATATATCCAAAAAAAAATTGCCATTGTGTAATCACTTTAACATTTTCTAACTTTTGAACCGCCAGCCCATTTGTAACCAAACTTGGATGGTGGATGCTCTATAGACCAATCCCACAATGCAAGAGGGCAGCAGACTGTTCGACACAATTCGACATACTGCAGTGGGTGCTCCAACTTTTATAGTACACAAGTCAATACCGCGTTATGTACATTCGTTCGATTTTTTGTCTACTTTGACCAATATATGCAGATTTCTTTTAATATTTGCAAATGAGAAATTATCAGGGAAGTTCAGGTCACAGCTGTGCGGTGCTCAAATGCCACAAGAATTGGAGAAAGTTTAAAAATTGGAAGCTAACTTAGTGCGAAATTCACTCGCTTTTGACTCATGAAGCCTGTTTGTGTGAGAAGCCGTACTCCCTACACAGGTTTCCGTAAGCAATGTGAAGGAATTCGTCGCCAGTGGGTAAAAACATCAACAGAAAGGACTTTGAAGTCAAGAAACACTATCATTATGTAAATTGGCGTAAAATTTAATGAGTGAAAACATGACTTTGTAAACAGGGTAAGAGCCATCGTTTACTACGGCATCTATGCTGCAATCGAACTTCTACTGACAAAACTAAGTTGAAAAACCATCGAAAGTACAAAAATACATCTGTCAGATATGGCCATTGTCTTACCTCATCTACCCTTGTATCCATGCTTTATTTTACTGATCTAGAATAAAGTAAATGGTACAATATCAGGGCATATCTCATATCTTACATTCATTTTGTACACAGAGCCAATCACGGTCAGCGCGCTTGCCCACCGCAGCAATGGCGTCGCCGATAGAGGGCCAAATACATAAACCGGAGGTGAAATTGGTCTATAGGGACCTGAATTTAATTTAGGGGCCAAAGGTCATGTATGTAGGTCAGAGGTCAAATGAGAATAAAACTTGAATGACTTTGCAACCATTTTCCCGTTTGGAACCAAACTTGGATGGTAGCTGCTCTATAGAGACCTCAAAGTAATTTGGGGGTCAAAGGTCATTTATGTAGGTCAAAGGTCAAATGAGGTCAATGTTAACTTTTTCTACTGGAGTTAGTAACTGTGAACCACTAGCCCATTTGTAACTAAACTTGGGATCTCAGTTTGATTTGGGGGTCAAAGGTCAAATGAGTTGACATGTTAACATTTTCTACTAGGGTTAGTAACTTTTGAACCATTAGCCCATTTGTAACTAAACTTGGATGGTACTAGACCAGCTGCTGGTCGTTTTAAACTGTCACCAATTCCCGAACATGCGTGCGCGCGCGCTGATGTGGTATCTCCCCACGAATTCACTTACCCCACGAATTCACCTTCCCCGAAAAAAAACGACCAGCAAATCTCGGCAGCGAGGTCCGATTTTAATGAGCAGTGACCCCATGACCCCGCTTCCCAAATAAGGACCCTCTCATGAATGATGCATGTTTGGTTTGATGAGGGGTCAGCTGGTCAGCCAAGGCCAGTGTGTATGTGTGTCTGTGTGTGTTTATTGGTGAATGTGAGAGTGATCAATGCATGCAGCTATTGACCCTTTCCCAAGACGTTCCACACGTCCAAATACATGGCATGGAAGTATACCTCCATGATATAAGATATGCATCGTATTGGAGAAAAATTTTTCCAGATATTGCTGAGCTGAAGTTAACTAAAAGTCTGCCTACATAATGGATAACGTGAGATTTGTTAGGTGGTGTATGATTTGTGATTTAAGAAATCTGGTCCAAAGACAGGTTAGAAAGGCTAAACTTGAATACTTACAAAACAAGATAGAAGAAAACAAACAAGATTCGAAAAAACTATCTGCTTGAATAATGGATAACGTGAGATCTGCCAGTATTAGGGGGTGTTCGTGATTTAAGAAATCTGGTCCAAAGACAGGTTAGAAAGGCTAAACTCGAACACTTACAAAACAACATGGAAGAAAACAAACATGATTTGAAAAGACTTTGGCAAAATCTAAACAGTTTAGGATTAAAAAGTAAGAAGAGGAAAGAACAAGAGACAAGAGTCTAAAATTGATGAGAAATTATGTCATGATAAGATGGTATAGCTCATGAATTTAATTCGTATTTTACAAATGTGGCCGTCAAAAATTAGTAGACAAACTCCATCTTTTCAGCCCAGACAAAAATTGTATTCGTGAGTTTTTACGAAGGAAAGTGTGTACTTGTGAATAGCTTCGAGTTATTACCAGTCAGTGAACAATTTGTAAGTTCAATGAGCTTCGCAGATTGAATGTATCAAAAAGTACTGAGCTAGACATGATTCCGGCTAGATTTTTAAAAGATAGTGCAAAGATTTTGTTCAAGCCCTTGTGTTATTTAATGAACCTATCTGTCCTGATAAATACTTTTCCAGAGGATACGAAAATAGCACCTCTATACCACGAAAAAGAGTATACATTTTTCCTTGCTCGCTCCGGACGCTCGTAATAGATAATGGATAATGACTGAGATTTTGATGACGAATTATCACTTCTACCATGAAAAGGAGTATACATATTTTTCCTCGCTTGCTCCACTCACTCGTATCAGAAACTGGATAACTTTGGAAAGCAAACCAATTCGGCAAGCGAAGTCAAATGTATAAATGTATACTTTATAAGATACAGGATGGTTTCGGAAAGCGAACAAATTTGGCAAGTGAGGTGACCGAATATTTCTAAACATCTTATAGGCCTACTGCGTATTTTGATGAATAACACTTCTACAATCAAAAGAATCTGTTTATCTCGCTCGCCTGTCGCTTCGCTCGCTCGTAGCATCTAACCATTCAGGTGTCAAAATAGATTCACAGTCATCTGAAGGCGAATATTATTATTTCTTATAGCCTACGAAGTGCATTTAGATGACAAAATAACAATTCTTATAACATGAAGTGGTTATTTTTGGCTCGCTCGCTTCTCTCGCTCACAAGGTTCATATTTTAGCGAGAAGTGTATTTTTTCCCCAAATTTGAAAATCGCTTCATGGCCCTTAAATATTAAAGTAATAGTAATCCACCTAGATCTTATCCCCCCCCCCCCCCCTGCAAGGGACTTCGCGCTAGCGAGGTGCGCCTAAATTGATATTCCAGGTGTGTGTTCAGCCCCCCCCCCCCCCCGTTCAGAAAAGCATCCTACGCCCATGTATCTAACACACCTTTTAAAGTGATTACACAATGGTAAAAAAAGGATATATGATCGAGAACAGAATTCTAAAGAAGACATAACATTAAAATTTGATGATTTGCAATCGAAATCAATGCATTTTTGGCTAATTATATGTGAATAGTCATGAGTTGACCAAGTGTTGTGCCACTCACTTTTGCCTCCGAGTCCACTTCTTTAGCCGTAATGAATTATAGGAGAAACTGCAATTTATGCAGTTTCTCTTGAATACTAGATATATAGCTATTTTGAAGACTTTATACTAAGCCACTGGATGTGAAAAGGTATAAAGGGGGGGGGGGGAGGTGGCACAAGAAAGAAAATAGGCGTTAATCAGACGTAAAGGACATTTTTATCAGATTTGAAGGGGCAATTTCAGAAGAAGAATCGCACTGCATAAAATGAAAAGAAAACCTGGAAAAGGGGCTTATCATAATCAAACTGGACACTCATTTGAAGTAAAAAAAAGAACACTTATCAGATTCGAGGTGGAAAAATTACTTTTATTACAAAGCAAAAGGGGAACTGAACATGAATTAAATGGGTGTGTATCAAATTGAAAAGGGGGCACATGCCGGAATGGAAAAGGAACACATCTAACAAAAAGTGGCAATTGTGGCACTACAGCATCTTAACAGAAGGGGAAATCGGACATACTAGAAAAGAAAAGGGGCATTTAGCTGGGGTATGTATCTGACTCCAAATGGGGCACTTGCCCAAATAGAAAAAGGAAAAATTATCACAGGTGAAGAGGGTCACTCAGCAGAAGGGCAACTGCACTATTAGAACAAAAATGAGCAGTCAAAAGGGGGCACTTATCACATTTAAATTTTAGGAATATTCATCACAGTCATATAAGGGAAAATAGGCCTAGCGCTACTTAAAAAACGGGAACGGGTCACTAATCGGCAGTAAAAAAGGGGGAGTTGTTTGGGCTTAGAAAGGCAACTTATCTAAATCGAAAAAAGGCACTTATTAAAAAAATGACCGTCGTAAGAAGAAAAGGGGCGCTGAACAGGTTTGAACAGGGGCACTTTCAAGGGTACTAGTATAAAAAGGGGCACTTTTGGGATGCTTGGAAAAGTGGGGGCCCTGGGCCCCCCCCCCCCCCCGGCTCTGCCGCCTCTGATTACCATGGTATAACACATTGGAAATCCCTATCTGTTAATATAAAGAAAATAGAGAACTTAATTTGCTCATTTTGAAGAGGAAATTAAGGGAATAACTGTCAATAAGAGTCAGAGACGAGAAGAGAATGACATCCTGATTTATGACTAAAAATTGCCTAATACAGACCAACTTGCTTTTGTCTGCCCGTTGAACTGATAGTTTCAAATTTGTAAATAACTTTATTGATTTAGAAATTGTATACATGTATAATAATGATTGTTTTCCATTATTTTCTCAATCTAATATAATTTCAATTTAATAAGTTTGTATTTTGAGGGCCCCACTGGAAATAAGCTCTCGAGCTTTTTATTTTTTATTTTTTATTATTCGTATGTTTTATTGATTTCATGATTACACACAAAGCAAATGAAGAAGCAATTAAAATACCAACAAAATAAAATGAAATAATGACAGGAATGAATAATGATGTCGACAATGAAAGATAAATAAAAAAGCAGTTATTATCTTATAAATGTGGTATTATTAAAAAACATCTACTGGATAGTTGATAACATCTGAAAGGTTTCTCACCCTAACAAATATAACAGTCTTCCAAAAATTTGCAAATCAAATTTCCCTCTCTTAAAGTGGATATAGAGTTTTCCTTTCTTCTTGGCCACATAATACTGTCTCTTTTGGATTTTCATATTGTTTCTTGATTAAAATTTTGGTCTAGTATTCTTGAATTTGCATAGATAATGAAATATTCTAAAGATACAATATAAAGGACAGAAATTTGTCATATGAAACTCCAAACATTTTCTTGAAATTATCCAAATAAAACAGTTATAATGTTTTAAAGAATTACTTGCAATAAATCACACCAAATCCGGGGGGGGTGGGGGGGGGGGGGGGGGGGGGGGGGGGGGGGGGTGAGGGGGTTACCATATCACAATCATAAAACAAATGAATAATTGATTAAGGCATTGTTCCACAAAGATACAGTTTGGTGAATCCTTTCTCTTTATCCTAACAAAAAGTCATTTAAGGCAATGGATTTATGAAAGACCTTGAAATAAAAAGAGCGCAAACGAGTACTGATTGAACACATAAAGTTCACATTATGAATCAGATTCCAGTTTAATCTGTGGAACATTTTGAATTATTTTCCAGTAATCATAACGCTTATCAGGGATACAGGAGTCTTGTATTACAGTATATATGCATATCTAGGTTTTCTTTTGGGTTTTTTTTTTTTTTGTCGTTCGAACAAGTTTATCAATAACTATAGTATATACCCACAACATCATTGTCAGTATCTTCAGATGTTAGCAGCTTCCAACCATGACTTTGGTATTTTTTGAACAAAAAATTATATTTCCTTCTATCTTTATGAGAAACACTGAAATCAAGAATCAATTCTTCAAATAACTTGTATCCCGGTAAAGGAGGGTTCAATGATCTGATACCTTATATACATTTTTGCATACCATTCATCATAATGTAGAAAAAGTTTTGACTTTGACGGTATCTTCTTATTGAACCATAATGATTGACCAACCCCAATCTCTGAGAAAGTCTTCCAAAGATATCCTTACAATCCCCTTCTCTAAAGATATACCAAGTCTGAAGGAAATCTGCCAACTGGGTATTATTTAAAGTTTTCAGTATGGATGCTGGGGCATGAGAAGTCCACAAAATAATAAGCTCTCGAGCTTTCGTGGGTTATCCTGATCAAGCTTCAAGTTATTTGTCTATTTCTATATTGTGTTCGAAGCTTGACGAATAAATATCAGTAAATCAATCTTATCAATCTATCAATCAATCAACCTAGTAGTTACCTGCAAACTATATCAATTTTACGAAAACTTCAAGGAGTGGCTTGCGGAAGAGTTTTAAAGACATACATGTATTTGGTGACTTTTCTACCATCAAATCGCACCATTCGACAAGTGTGTGAGGAAAAGTTACAAATGTAAACTCATGAGAAGTCAACAAGTCGATTGAATTTAATTTAATTGAACTGAATTTATTTGTTCCACTTTTACATCATTCAGATTTAATAAGAATATAATTGTCCATTTCAAATCATAGGCCTACTGTCAGTAAAGTTTTTCTAGATAGATAAACTATACGGCACAAAATAGAGAGTGTAAAAAGTGGGGCATAGCTTGTAAAAATGTATATGAGCGGACACTTCAAACCACACCATAACTTCCTCTATCTTTTCTGTAAAAATAAGACAAATCAGCCCAGCGGTGCAACATGAATGAACTCCCATCTCCCTGGTACCACTCTCGATCTTGTCAGAATAGTTCAGAATAGTCTTCAGGCAAAGCATGTTTAATAGGTCTTTGTAGTTTACAATCATATCAAAACTTTCCAACCTGTTCGAATTGATTCTTAAAATCAATAATATACAATTATGATTTTCTTTTAAATATCTAAGATTTTTTTGGCATGTAATTGTGTTAGGATTGTAAAGATATTACATGATATTTAATAGTTATGGCTTTAAAAAGGAGACTATAGGTTACGATCGGTGCAAGGTTACATATAACCTAATCTTTTGATTGGCATGAGCGGGAACCAATCACGACCTTGCAATCTTTGACCACATGAAGTGGGGCGGATAAAAGTTCCCCCTGAATTTAGGGGGAAAGCAATAAAACCTGCCAAGGGTACTGGACTGTTCTCAGGCTGTGTGTCCGTACGTGCACTTTATTTGGTGTACATATATATAGGCCATGGTGTGCGCTGATATGTGTGCGTACGGATCATAGAGAAACAGTCCAGGCAGTGGACTAGGATGGTACATGCCTTAAAGTGACCTTAAAGCTGGTCTCTTTTTTTGTAAATCTCAGAAGAGTATTTTAAATATTTCACTTCATTGCCAAATGAGATGAGAGACTGTATCATAAAACCTTTATTATGTATAGGATACTGAATAAAAACTCATTTTGTGTGGGTGTATTTTACAATCAAAATGCCAACCTTTATTTTCGGACCCCCCCCCCCCCCAAAAAAAAAAAAAAAAAAAAAAAAAAAAAACATTATCAACGCATCATCGCACCGTGCTCATACACACAAAAAAAAAACAATGGGAGTTCCATTTGCACACACGTACCACAAATCACTGTTGTTTTATGCCGAGCTCGTCGGCATGGAGGTGTCAGAGCCTAACCGCTGAGTGTGACAGTTATATTGCGCTTCACTCGTACATTACACACTAAATTCATCAGAATTCATGGAAGGAATGTCAGACAATTTAAACACATATATCTTTTTACGCAAATGGACATTATGAGACTACTTGATCAGTTCAATGTCAATTCTCATTTTGCTAGCAAAAACTAGGGACAGGCTAGGGGTCAAAGATCACGTATGCAGTCAAATGTTAACATTTACCAGGGGTTTGGTACTTTCAGTCCATTTGTGACCTACTTGGATGGTAGATGGCTTATGAGGACCTCATTGTTAGTTGCAGTCAGGGTCATGTTTGTAGGTCAAAGGTCAAATGCGATCAAATTACAATTTACCTGCAAAGAATGATAGCACATGGATGTGGCGAGACACATTATGGCTACTGGCTAGTTGAATCTATTCCTTATTGAACTTGATGTACAGTATGTGGGTCCAGAACTCCATGAAATATTCACAGGATTAAACTGAATTTGAATATTGGTACTAATCATACTGTCATGTGAGGCTCTTCTTGGAAGCTGTGGTTATGTGATGACTATATATACTCACCTAATCATTGGCATCACTATCTGTACCCTGCAGTACTGCATCGTACAAAAAAATTGTGAAGAAGTGATGAATTTTGCAGGAGTAGCATAAAGTACTTCATCATTATACCATCACACACAGGTGCCCACATTTATGATAATGATACTAGTATATACTAGATATAGGACCACAATGCAGTATCGTATTAAAAAATGCTATTGTTGTCAAGTCGTATAAAAGTAACTGACCGCTATTTATATCAATGCTTTATTCATTAATTTTTATCATATTTTCTTATCTCCCTTCTTTCACAGAGAACGATTATCAAGGCGAAGATCATGAGTGTGCGTAATGAACATGACGATAACAACTGGTTTTGGTTCAATGTACTGTCGCTACACTTCGTTCAGTTTGCAAGAAAGGTCCATCAACTTGTTACAACCACAGTTCCCATTACAAACACTTGGCCCATTGGTGGTAATGATCCATCTGCCCGAATGGGCCAATTAGCTTATGCCATGGCGTGGCATTAGTCGTCCGGCGTCCTGGTCCAGGGCCTGTCTACAGATTTCAAAATGCTTCTTCTTCGTCTTTTCTGCCCAATTTCAATTCCGTTTGCTTTATATGATGGTATTAGGGTGGGGGATTTGAAACTTCTGCTAAAAAACTTAGAATTAATTGAATATGCTAGTTTATGCAATTTATATTCAAAAATGGTTCTTCTTCATTTATGGACGGATTTTGATTCTGGAGCTCATCCAGCCTGAATGGGCCAGATGAGCTTATGCTATGGCATGGCAATCTGGCGTCTGGGTCTGGTGTCCGTCATCTGTCCGCGATTTCAAAATGCTTCTTCTTTTGTCATTTCCCATCTAATTTCACCTTTGTGTGCTCAAGTAGCTCTACCAGATGAAAAAAAAAAATGCGTCTTCTATATTTGTTGACCGATTTTGATTTTTTGTTTTAGTTTCATCTGGTAGAGACCACTTGAGGTAAACAGAAAGTCTAAACAGAATTTTGAAATTTTGTCTCAAACATTATTCATGGTAATTTATGGCAAATTTATTCAGATCACTATTCAATGCTTGTTCTCTCCATTGTTGACTTGCATGAAAGACTTACATGCATCTCTGATTTCGCCCAATCTTAATGGGCACTTCCTAATATGTATGTGATACATATCTTACTTATTCATTTCACTGTCAATTTGTTGAAAGTTAAGAATTGTGTGAATTAACTTTATCTCGATGCCTGATGGAAATTGTGTTTAATCTGGTAGAGCTACATGAGCTACATAGAATTCTACACAAGAGCCTGACATTTCTGTCTCAACATTATGCTAATTTTTGCAAGTTTATTAAAAAAATCACCCAAAAAAAAAAAAAATCCTTCTCCTTCATTTATGGACAGATTTTGATTTTTTCTTTCATCTGTAGAGCTACACTTGGCTACTTGAGCTACAACAGAATTTCTACATGGATTTTGAAATTTTGTCTCTAACATTTTTTTTTTTCTTTCACTCTTTACTGCACAAAAGTCTCACATTCAGTTACAAAGCAATATAACATTCTACAGATAACAGTTTCAACATTTCAGGCAAATTGTGCATTTTTTCGTTTTCCCTTTTTCACAAGGGCATTATTGTTATCGATTTGTGTTTTAAGTTCCTTCAAAAAAGTAACCATAGTCTTTTCTTCCTTTCATCTTCTCCTTTTCGTTCCTCAAAAGCGCATTTTGTATATACCTCCAATAGTCATGATATGATCAATACTTTTTCTTGGTAATTTTTCAACAAAGTATTGATACCGAAGCAAAGGCCTATGTTATAAACATTCTTAACCATCATGAATAGAAAAAAGGGAATGTTCATTTTGCATTTCAAAAAAACATGAAATAGGTCTTCTGTGCAATTACAAGCTTCACACTTATCAGAATTACTAAGTTGCCATAAAAACAACATCCTTCTGGTAAGAATCGAGTTATACAGCATTTTGAAATTAAACTGTTTCAATTTGTTTTCTTTTGTATTTTCCAGATTTCTTTGAAAGATATTTTTCCAATTCATATAATCATTGTTCAAGTTTCTAACATTATTTATGCTAATTTATGCAATTTATTCAGAATCACAAAATATGCTTCTACTTACACTTGTTGACCGATTTTGATTTTTTTTTTTTTTTTGGTTTCATCCGGTAGAACTACATGAGGTTCACAGAATGAATTTTGAAATTCTGTTTAGATTTTCTGTTTACCTCAAGTGGTTCTACCAGATGAAACAAAACAAAAAATCAAAATCGGTCAACAAATATAGAAGAAGCATTTTTTTTTTTTCATCTGGTAGAGCTACTTGAGCTACACAAAGGTGAAATTGGATGGGAAATGACAAAGAAGAAGCATTTTGAAATTTTGTGTGAAACATTTATGGTAATTTATGCAAATTTATTCACAATCACAATTGAATGCTTGTTCTTCCATATTGTTGACTAGCAGAAAAGTACTTATATGCATCTATCTCATACAGTCAGTGTTTCATTTTAACATGACATTTAACCCGATCTGTAATGGGCACTTCCTAATATGTACATGATACATATATGTTTCTTATTCATTTAGTGACAGTTCATTCAAACTTGAAAATTGCATTAATTGCTTTAGCTAGATGCCAGATGAGCGCACATCAATGATGTGCTCATTGACACTAACAGTAATGTATTGAAAATTGAAGGAGTGTAATTGGAGGCATGTTTCAGGAGTGTGTTTGGAAAACGATCCTGGACCCATGAAAGATCAGCCTGCCTGCACGTACTGTATGTGCGCTCGGAAAAACGATCCCCAGTCTTTGTTAAAACATTGATGATAATGACAAAGATGATGATAAATGCTAATAATGATGATGATAACAATAATATTGATAATAAACTTAGGAACTTACAGTAAAAAAAAAAATGTTCAGTGAAACCTGTCTATAATGGCCACCCAAGGGGAAAGAAAAAAGTTTGGCCTTTATACAGGTGGTTGCTACAGACAGGTTCTTAAACACATGATTTATATCCATGGGAATCAATTCAAATGACCAATTATAGGAGGGTGGCTGCTATAGAGAGATGGTCTCTAAGTCGACTTTGACTGTGTTCATCATAACGATCGCATGTGCGCCTGGGAGGAGAGAGAGAGATGGAGAAGTTTTTGATCTTTGATCTTGTTTTCAAAAAAATTCAGGCTTTTTTGGAAAATGAAGACCAGGGACCCATGTACTACAGTATGAATGATCGGCATGGGTGCAGTGTGCCACCTGTCTATAACGACCAATTTTTTTCTCTGTTCGGGTGGCCACTATGGACAGGTTTCGCTGTAGTTGGTTTACCATCATAAAAATTAAACTTATTAATATTATCATTATAACATTATTGTTATTGATACTATTATTTTTGTTATCATCATAATATTATTATTATTATTATCATGATTAGGTAGTCTGTCATCTTTGACAGATCACTTTTAATTTTGCTGGAATTTTCTTTCTTCTTAAAGTAGATATTCATTGATTTAAAAACTGACTCAATTTTCATAATTGCGTAGGTGAAGCTTAGATTGAACAAGTTTGTCAAAATACATCGCTTAGAAATATTCGAAGTATTAATTATCATTAGGCGCTAAAATACAGCCCCGACATAGCACCTGAAGAGCTCTCAAAACACCGCTGAGATGTGTGACGTCACGGGTGGTATGTTAATTACACAAGCAGACGATGTCCCATAACATCTCACACATTTTTCAGTGCCTCTTTTGTCGTCCTCTATTCAGTTATTTCTTTCACTTCATTAGCGTCAGTCTAAATGTTTAATCTATTCTCTTCCCTAAACCCCGTGCATGGTATCATTTAGATGGAAAATGAGGCGTTACAGTGATAAAGGAATCAACAAAATAGACGCAATTGCATTTTCAGCTGCACACACCGCGCTATTTCGGCGTTTCAAGAGGGAGCGACTACCGTCCATGCAGTCATTCGGCGGGCTTTTCGATTTGAAAGTGTGGTTTGGTCGATTGTTCATTAACTCTTATCCTGTATATTTACAAAATGAGATTTCAGTTATTAGATTGGTTTCATTTTCCTTTTAGTATGGTGTTAAAAATGAGCACGTTAAAATACACTAAATTCTTTATCATTTGAGAAATAATTGCAATGCAATTATGTTCATTCTGTATGGGAGTCGTCTGCTTGGACAAGGTTGAACCCGTTCGTGACGTCAGTAAACATCGTTATATTTTTTTTGCGAATCGCTCCTATATAACAGATGCTGGAAGGTGGTTTTATTTGTATCATTTTTAAATTACTTGATACGTAGTTGATGTAAAACTGATTATTGCTATCTGTTAGCTTTCCAGTTTCTAGTGATACATCATTTGCCATATTTGTGATTTTCTTTGAATGTGTACTTTAATCTTTTTATCCCCCCCCCCCCCCACTTTTTTGTGTAGTCGAAATCTCAGAATTGGTTCAGTCGATTTTCATCAAATTTTCATCAGTCATCAATCTTAATGAAATCTCGGTTTTCCAATCATTTTCAAGTTCATCAGTTCATCGTGACGTCATCCAGGAGTCATGTCATGTCATGATCATATCTACATAACGGAATGTCATTTATGATTCATATTCGGCATGATGAATGTCCATGGGTCCAAAAATTCCATTTACTTAGACGCGTACACGTCCGCGTGTCAGCACGCACAAAAATTATAAATGCTCAGAATTGTCTCGAATTCATTTTGCACACGTTTTAGGCCATTTTATTCAAATTTCGGTCAGTCATCAGTCAACAAGTGCAAGTTCCACAATTTTTTTCAAGGTCAAAAAGTCATTATGACGTCGTCCAGGTGCCATTTTGTCAAAATCA
>CM057158.1:10838629-10868540 GCA_029962745.1 Echinometra lucunter | reverse complement strand
TGGATGGTACTAGACCAGCTGCTGGTCGTTTTAAACTGTCACCAATTCCCGAACATGCGTGCGCGCGCGCTGATGTGGTATCTCCCCACGAATTCACTTACCCCACGAATTCACCTTCCCCGAAAAAAAACGACCAGCAAATCTCGGCAGCGAGGTCCGATTTTATGAGCAGTGACCCCATGACCCCGCTTCCCCAATAAGGACCCTCTCATGAATGATGCATGTTTGGTTTGATGAGGGGTCAGCTGGTCAGCCAAGGCCAGTGTGTATGTGTGTCTGTGTGTGTTTATTGGTGAATGTGAGAGTGATCAATGCATGCAGCTATTGACCCTTTCCCAAGACGTTCCACACGTCCAAATACATGGCATGGAAGTATACCTCCATGATATAAGATATGCTCGTATTGGAGAAAATTTTCCAGATATTGCTGAGCTGAAGTTAACTAAAAGTCTGCCTACATAATGGATAACGTGAGATTTGTTAGGTGGTGTATGATTTGTGATTTAAGAAATCTGGTCCAAAGACAGGTTAGAAAGGCTAAACTTGAATACTTACAAAACAAGATAGAAGAAAACAAACAAGATTCGAAAAAACTATCTGCTTGAATAATGGATAACGTGAGATCTGCCAGTATTAGGGGGTGTTCGTGATTTAAGAAATCTGGTCCAAAGACAGGTTAGAAAGGCTAAACTCGAATACTTACAAAACAACATGGAAGAAAACAAATGATTTGAAAAGACTTTGGCAAAATCTAAACAGTTTAGGATTAAAAAGTAAGAAGAGGAAAGAACAAGAGACAAGAGTCTAAAATTGATGAGAAATTATGTCATGATAAGATGGTATAGCTCATGAATTTAATTCGTATTTTACAAATGTGGCCGTCAAAAAAGTAGACAAACTCCATCTTTTCAGCCCAGACAAAATTGTATTCGTGAGTTTTTACGAAGGAAAGTGTGTACTTGTGAATAGCTTCGAGTTATTACCAGTCAGTGAACAATTGTTTTCAATGAGCTTCGCAGATTGAATGTTCAAAAAGTACTGAGCTAGACATGATTCCGGCTAGATTTTTAAAAGATAGTGCAAAGATTTTGTTCAAGCCTGTGTTATTAATGAACCTATCTGTCCTGATAATACTTTTCCAGAGGATACGAAAATAGCACCTCTATACCACGAAAAGAGTATACATTTTTCCTTGCTCGCTCCGGACGCTCGTAATAGATAATGGATTAATGACTGAGATTTTGATGACGAATATCACTTCTACCATGAAAAGGAGTATACATATTTTCCTCGCTTGCTCCACTCACTCGTATCAGAAACTGGATAACTTTGGAAAGCAACCCAATTCGGCAAGCGAAAGTCAAATGTATAATGTATACTTTATAAGATACAGGATGGTTTCGGAAAGCGAACAAATTTGGCAAGTGAGGTGACCGAATATTTCTAAACATCTTATAGGCCTACTGCGTATTTTGATGATAAACACTTCTACAATCAAAAGAATCTGTTTATCTCGCTCGCCCTGTCGCTTCGCTCGCTCGTAGCATCTAACCATTCAGGGTGTCAAATAGATTCACAGTCATCTGAAGGCGAATATTATTATTTCTTATAGCCTACGAAGTGCATTTAGATGACAAAATAACAATTCTTATAACATGAAGTGGTTATTTTGGCTCGCTCGCTTCTCTCGCTCACAAGGTTCATATTTTAGCGAGAGTGTATATTTTTCCCCAAATTTTGAAAATCGCTTCATGCCCTTAAATATTAAAGTAATAGTAATCCACCTAGATCTTATCCCCCCCCCCCCCCCCTGCAAGGGACTTCGCGCTAGCGAGGTGCGCCTAAATGATATTTCCAGGTGTGTGTTCAGCCCCCCCCCCCCCCCCCCCCCCCCCCCCCCGTTCAGAAAAGCATCCTACGCCCCTGTATCTAACACACCTTTTAAAGTGATTACACAATGGTAAAAAAAAAGGATATATGATCGAGAACAGAATTCTAAGAAGACTAACATTAAAAATTTGATGATTTGCAATCGAAATCAATGCATTTTTGGCTAATTATATGTGAATAGTCATGAGTTGACCAAGTGTTGTGCCCCTCACTTTTGCCTCCGAGTCCACTTCTTTAGCCGTAATGAATTATAGGAGAAACTGCAATTTATGCAGTTTCTCTTGAATACTAGATATATAGCTATTTTGAAGACTTATACTAAGCCACTGGATGTGAAAAGGTATAAAGGGGGGGGGGGGAGGTGGCACAAGAAAGAAAATAGGCGTTAATCAGACCGTCGTAAAGGACCATTTTTTATCAGATTTGAAGGGGCAATTTCAGAAGAAGAATCGCACTGCATAAAATGAAAAGAAACCTGGAAAAGGGGCTTATCATAATCAAACTGGACACTCATTTGAAGTAAAAAAAGAACACTTATCAGATTCGAGGGTGGAAAAATTACTTTTATTACAAAGCAAAAGGGGAACTGAACATGAATTAAATGGGTGTGTATCAAATTGAAAGGGGGCACATGCCGGAATGGAAAAGGAACACATCTAACAAAAAGTGGCAATTGTGGCACTACAGCATCTTAACAGAAGGGGAAATCGGACATACTAGAAAAGAAAAGGGGCATTTAGCTGGGGTATGTATCTGACTCCAAATGGGGCACTTGCCCAAATAGAAAAAGGAAAAATTATCACAGGTGAAGAGGGTCACTCAGCAGAAGGGCAACTGCACTATTAGAACAAAAAATGAGCAGTCAAAAGGGGGCACTTATCACATTTAAATTTAGGAATATTCATCACAGTCATATAAAGGGAAAATAGGCCTAGCGCTACTAAAAAACGGGAACGGGTCACTAATCGGCAGTAAAAAAGGGGGAGTTGTTGGGCTTAAGAAAGGCAACTTATCTAAATCGAAAAAAGGCACTTATTAAAAAAATGACCGTCGTAAGAAGAAAAGGGGCGCTGAACAGGTTTGAACAGGGGCACTTTCAAGGGTACTAGTATAAAAAGGGGCACTTTTGGGATGCTTGGAAAAGTGGGGGCACTGTGCCCCCCCCCCCGGCTCTGCCGCCTCTGATTACCATGGTATAACACATTGGAAATCCCTATCTGTTAATATAAAGAAAATAGAGAACTTAATTTGCTCATTTTGAAGAGGAAATTAAGGGAATAACTGTCAATAAGAGTCAGAGACGAGAAGAGAATGACATCCTGATTTATGACTAAAATTACCTAATACAGACCACCTTGCTTTTGTCTGCCCGTTGAACTGATAGTTTCAAATTTTGTAAATAACTTTATTGATTTAGAAATTGTATACATGTATAATAATGATTGTTTTCCATTATTTTCTCAATCTAATATAATTTCAATTTAATAAGTTTGTATTTTGAGGGCCCCACTGGAAATAAGCTCTCGAGCTTTTTATTTTTATTTTTTATTATTCGTATGTTTTATTGATTTTCATGATTACACACAAAGCAAATGAAGAAGCAATTAAAATACCAACAAAATAAAATGAAATAATGACAGGAATGAATAATGATGTCGACAATGAAAAGATAAATAAAAAAGCAGTTATTATCTTATAAATGTGGTAGTTATTAAAAAACATCTACTGTATAGTTGATAACATCTGAACGGTTTCACCCTAACAAATATAACAGTCTTCACAAAAATTTGCAAATCAAATTTCCCTCTCTTAAAGTGGATATAGAGTTTTCCTTTCTTCTTGGCCACAAAATACTGTCTCTTTTGGAATTTTCATATGTTTCTTGATTAAAATTTTGGTCTAGTATTCTTGAATTTGCATAGATAAATGAAATATTCTAAAGATACAAATATAAAGGACAGAAATTTGTCATATGAAACTCCAAACATTTTCTTGAAATTATCCAAAGTAAAACAGTTATAATGTTTTAAAAGAATTACTTGCAATAAATCACACCATGGGGGGGGGGGGGGGGAGGGGGTTACCATATCACAATCATAAAACAAATGAATAATTGATTAAGGCATTGTTCCACAAAAGATACAGTTTGGTGAATCCTTTCTCTTTATCCTAAACAAAAAGTCATTTAAGGCAATGGATTTATGAAAGACCTTGAAATAAAAAGAGCGCAAACGAGTACTGATTGAACACATAAAGTTCACATTATGAATCAGATTCCAGTTTAATCTTGTGGAACATTTTGAATTATTTTCCCAGTAATCATAACGCTTATCAGGGATACAGGAGTCTTGTATTACAGTATATATGCATATCTAGGTTTTCTTTTTGGGTTTTTTTTTTTTTTTTGTCGTTCGAACAAGTTTATCAATAACTATAGTATATACCCACAACATCATTGTCAGTATCTTCAGAGTTAGCAGCTTCCAACCATGACTTTGGTATTTTTTGAACAAAAAAATTATATTTCCTTCTATCTTTATGAGAAACACTGAAATCAAGAATCAATTCTTCAAATAACTTGTATCCCGGTAAAGGAGGGTTCAATGAATCTGATACCTTATATACATTTTTGCATACCATTCATCATAATGTAGAAAAAGTTTTGACTTTGACGGTATCTTCTTATTGAACCATAATGATTGACCAACCCCAATCTCTGAGAAAGTCTTCCCAAAGATATCCTTACAATCCCCTTCTCTAAAGATATACCAAGTCTGAAGGAAATCTGCCAACTGGGTATTATTTAAAGTTTTCAGTATGGATTCTGGGGCATGAGAAGTCCACAAAATAATAAGCTCTCGAGCTTTCGTGGGTTATCCTGATCAAGCTTCAAAGTTATTTGTCTATTTCTATATTGTGTTCGAAGCTTGACGAATAAATATCAGTAAATCAATCTTATCAATCTATCAATCAATCAACCTAGTAGTTACCTGCAAACTATATCAATTTTACGAAAACTTCAAGGAGTGGCTTGCGGAAGAGTTTTAAAGACATACATGTATTTGGTGACTTTTCTACCATCAAATCGCACCATTCGACAAGTGTGTGAGGAAAGTTACAAATGTAAACTCCATGAGAAGTCAACAAGTCGATTGAATTTAATTTAATTGAACTGAATTTATTTGTTCCACTTTTACATCATTCAGATTTAATAAGAATATAATTGTCCATTTCAAAATCATAGGCCTACTGTCAGTAAAGTTTTTCTAGATAGATAAACTATACGGCACAAAATAGAGAGTGTAAAAAGTGGGGCATAGCTTGTAAAAATGTATATGAGCGGACACTTCAAACCACACCATAACTTCCTCTATCTTTTCTGTAAAAATAAGACAAATCAGCCCAGCGGTGCAACATGAATGAACTCCCATCTCCCTGGTACCACTCTCGATCTTGTCAGAATAGTTCAGAATAGTCTTCAGGCAAAGCATGTTTAATAGGTCTTTGTAGTTTACAATCATATCAAAACTTTCCAACCTGTTCGAATTGATTCTTAAAATCAATAATATACAATTATGATTTTCTTTTAAATATCTAAGATTTTTTTGCATGGTAATTGTGTTAGATTGTAAAGATATTACATGATATTTAATAGTTATGGCTTTAAAAGGAGACTATAGGTTTACGATCGGTGCAAGGTTACATAATAACCTAATCTTTTGATTGGCATGAGCGGGAACCAATCACGACCTTGCAATCTTTGACCACATGAAGTGGGCGGAATAAAAGTTCCCCCTGAATTTAGGGGGAAAGCAATAAAACCTGCCAAGGTGTACTGGACTGTTCTCAGGCTGTGTGTCCGTACGTGCACTTTATTTGTGTACATATATATAGCCATGGTGTGCGCTGATATGTGTGCGTACGGATCATAGAGAACAGTCCAGGCAGTGGACTAGGATGGTACATGCCTTACAGTGACCTTAAAGCTGGTCTCTTGTTTTTGTAAATCTCAGAAGAGTATTTTTAAATATTTCACTTCATTGCCAAATGAGATGAGAGACTGTATCATAAAACCTTTATTATGTATAGGATACTGAATAAAAACTCATTTGTGTGGGTGTATTTTACAATCAAAATGCCAAACCTTTAGTTTTCGGACCCCCCCCCCCCCAAAAAAAAAAAAAAAAAAAAAAACATTATCAACGCAGCATCGCACAGTGCTCATACACACAAAAAAACAATGGGAGTTCCATTTGCACACACGTACACAGCAAATCACTGTGTGTTTTATGCCGAGCTCGTCGGCATGGAGGTGTCAGAGCCTACCGCTGAGTGTGACAGTTATATTGCGCTTCACTCGTACATTTACACTAAAATTCATCAGAATTCATGGAAGGAATGTCAGACAATTTAACACATATATCTTTTTACGCAAGATGGACATTATGAGACTACTTGATCAGTTCAATGTCAATTCTCATTTTGCTAGCAAAACTAGAGACAGGCTAGGGGTCAAAGATCACGTATGCAGGTCAAATGTTAACATTTACCAGGGGTTGGTAACTTTCAAGTCCATTTGTGACCTAACTTGGATGGTAGATGGCTTATGAGGACCTCATTGTTAGTTGCAGTCAAGGGTCATGTTTGTAGGTCAAAGGTCAAATGCGATCAAATTACAATTTACCTGCAAGAATGATAGCACATGGATGTGGCGAGACACATTATGGCTACTGGCTAGTTGAATCTATTCCTTATTGAACTTGATGTACAGTATGTGGGTCCAGAACTCCATGAAATATTCACAGGATTAAACTGAATTTGAATATTGGTACTAATCATACTGTCATGTGAGGCTCTTCTTGGAAGCTGTGGTATGTGATGACTATATATACTCACCTAATCATTGGCATCACTATCTGTACCCTGCAGTACTGCATCGTACAAAAAAATGTGAAGAAGTGATGAATTTTGCAGGAGTAGCATAAAAGTACTTCATCATTATACCATCACACACAGGTGCCCACATTTATGATAATGATACTAGTATATACTATATATAGGACCACAATGCAGTATCGGTATTAAAAAATGCTATTGTTGTCAAGTCGTATAAAGAGTAACTGACCGCTATTTATATCAATTCTTTATTTCATTAATTTTTATCATATTTTCTTATCTCCCCTTCTTTCACAGAGAACGATTATCAAGGCGAAGATCATGATTGTGCTGTAATGAAACATGACGATAACAACTGGTTTTGGTTTCAATGTACTGTCGCTACACTTCGTTCAGTTTGCAAGAAAGTCCATCAACTTGTTACAACCACAGTTCCCATTACAAACACTGTGCCCATTGGTGGTAATGATCCATCTGGCCCGAATGGGCCAATTAAGCTTATGCCATGGCGTGGCATTAGTCGTCCGGCGTCTGGGTCCAGGGCCTGTCTACAATTTCAAAATGCTTCTTCTTCGTCTTTTCTTGCCCAATTTCAATTCCGTTTGCTTTATATGATGGTATTAGGTGGGGGATTTGAAACTTCTGCTAAAAACTTAGAATTAATTGAATATGCTAGTTTATGCAAATTTATTCAAAAATGGTTCTTCTTCATTTATGGACTGATTTTGATTCTGGAGCTCATCCAGCCTGAATGGGCCAGATGAGCTTATGCTATGGCATGGCATCTGGCGTCTGGTGTCTGGTGTCCGTCATCTGTCCGCGATTTCAAAATGCTTCTTCTTTGTCATTTCCCATCTAATTTCACCTTTGTGTAGCTCAAGTAGCTCTACCAGATGAAAAAAAAAATGCTTCTTCTATATTTGTTGACCGATTTTGATTTTTTGTTTTAGTTTCATCTGGTAGAACCACTTGAGGTAAACAGAAAGTCTAAACAGAATTTTGAAATTTTTGTCTCAAACATTATTCATGGTAATTTATGCAAATTTATTCAGATCACTATTCAATGCTTGTTCTCCAATTGTTGACTTGCATGAAAGACTTACATGCATCTCTGATTTCGCCCAATCTGTAATGGGCACTTCCTAATATGTATGTGATACATATCTTACTTATTCATTTCACTGTCAATTTGTTGAAAGTTAAGAATTGTGTGAATTACTTTATCTCGATGCCTGATGGAAATTGTGTTTAATCTGGTAGAGCTACATGAGCTACATAGAATTCTACACAGAATCCTGACATTTCTGTCTCAAACATTATGCTAATTTTTGCAAGTTTATTAAAAAAATCACCAAAAAAATCCTTCTCCTTCATTTATGGACAGATTTTGATTTTTTTCTTTCATCTGGTAGAGCTACTTGGCTACTTGAGCTACACAGAATTTCTACATGGAATTTTGAAATTTTGTCTCTAACATTTTTTTTTTCTTTCACTCTTTACTGCAACAAAAGTCTCACATTCAGTTACAAAGCAATATAACATTCTACAGATACAGTTTCAACATTTCAGGCAAATTGTGCATTTTTCGTTTTCCTTTTTTCACAAGGGCATTATTGTTATCGATTTGTGTTTTAAGTTCCTTCAAAAAAGTAAACCATAGTCTTTTCTTCCTTTCATCTTCTCCCTTTTCGTTCCTCAAAATCGACATTTTGTATATACTCCAATAGTCATGATATGATCAATACTTTTTCTTGGTAATTTTTCAACAAAGTATTGATACCGAAGCAAAGGCCTATGTTATAAACATTCTTAACCATCATGAATAGAAAAAAGGGAATGTTCATTTTGCATTTCAAAAAAACATGAAATAGGTCTTCTGTGCAATTACAAGCTTCACACTTATCAGAATTACTAAGTTGCCATAAAAACAACATCCTTCTGGTAAGAATCGAGTTATACAGTATTTTGAAATTAAACTGTTTCAATTTGTTTTCTTTTGTATTTTCCAGATTTCTTTGAAAGATATTTTTCCAATTCATATAATCATTGTTCAAGTTTCTAACATTATTTATGCTAATTTATGCAAATTTATTCAGAAATCACAAAATATGCTTCTACTTACACTTGTTGACCGATTTTGATTTTTTTTTTTTTTTGGTTTCATCCGGTAGAACTACATGAGGTTCACAGAATGAATTTTGAAATTCTGTTTAGATTTTCTGTTTACCTCAAGTGGTTCTACCAGATGAAACAAAAACAAAAAATCAAAATCGGTCAACAAATATAGAAGAAGCATTTTTTTTTTTTCATCTGGTAGAGCTACTTGAGCTACACAAAGGTGAAATTGGATGGGAAATGACAAAGAAGAAGCATTTTGAAATTTTGTGTGAAACATTTATGGTAATTTATGCAAATTTATTCACAATCACAATTGAATGCTTGTTCTTCCATATTTGTTGACTAGCAGAAAAGTACTTATATGCATCTATCTCATACAGGTCAGTGTTTCATTTTAACATGACATTTAACCCGATCTGTAATGGGCACTTCCTAATATGTACATGATACATATATGTTTCTTATTCATTTAGTGACAGTTCATTCAAACTTGAAAATTGCATTAATTGCTTTAGCTAGATGCCAGATGAGCGCACATCAATGATGTGCTCATTGACACTAACAGTAATGTATTGAAAATTGAAGGAGTGTAATTTGGAGGCATGTTTCAGGAGTGTGTTTGGAAAACGATCCTGGACCCATGAAAGATCAGCCTGCCTGCACGTACTGTATGTGCGCTCGGAAAAACGATCCCCAGTCTTTGTTAAAACATTGATGATAATGACAAAGATGATGATAAATGCTAATAATGATGATGATAACAATAATATTGATAATAAACTTAGGAACTTACAGTAAAAAAAAAAAATGTTCCAGTGAAACCTGTCTATAATGGCCACCCAAGGGGAAAGAAAAAAAGTTTGGCCTTTATAGACAGGTGGTTGCTACAGACAGGTTCTTAAACACATGATTTATATCCATGGGAATCAATTCAAATGACCAATTATAGGAGGGTGGCTGCTATAGAGAGATGGTCTCTAAGTCGACTTTGACTGTGTTCATCATAAACGATCGCATGTGCGCCTGGGAGGAGAGAGAGAGATGGAGAAGTTTTTGATCTTTGATCTTTGTTTTCAAAAAAATTCAGGCTTTTTTGGAAAATGAAGACCAGGGACCCATGTACTACAGTATGAATGATCGGCATGGGTGCAGTGTGCCACCTGTCTATAACGACCAATTTTTTTCTCTGTTCGGGTGGCCACTATGGACAGGTTTCGCTGTAGTTGGTTTACCATCATAAAAATTAAACTTATTAATATTATCATTATAACATTATTGTTATTGATACTATTATTTTTGTTATCATCATAATATTATTATTATTATTATCATGATTAGGTAGTCTGTCATCTTTGACAGATCACCTTTTAATTTTGCTGGAATTTTCTTTCTTCTTAAAGTAGATATTCATTGATTTAAAAACTGACTCAATTTTCATAATTGCGTAGGTGAAGCTTAGATTGAACAAGTTTGTCAAAATACATCGCTTAGAAATATTCGAAGTATTAATTATCAATTAGGCGCTAAAATACAGCCCCGACATAGCACCTGAAGAGCTCTCAAAACACCGCTGAGATGTGTGACGTCACGGGTGGTATGTTAATTACACAAGCAGACGATGTCCCATAACATCTCACACATTTTCAGTGCCTCTTTTGTCGTCCTCTATTCAGTTATTTCTTTCACTTCATTAGCGTCAGTCTAAATGTTTAATCTATTCTCTTCCCTAAACCCCGTGCATGGTATCATTTAGATGGAAAATGAGGCGTTACAGTGATAAAGGAATCAACAAAATAGACGCAATTGCATTTTCAGCTGCACACACCGCGCTATGTTCGGCGTTTCAAGAGGGAGCGACTACCGTCCATGCAGTCATTCGGCGGGCTTTTCGATTTGAAAGTGTGGTTTGGTCGATTGTTCATTAACTCTTATCCTGTATATTTACAAAATGAGATTTCAGTTATTAGATTTGGTTTCATTTTCCTTTTAGTATGGTGTAAAAATGAGCACGTTAAAATACACTAAATTCTTTATCATTTGAGAAATAATTGCAATGCAATTATGTTCATTCTGTATGGGAAGTCGTCTGCTTGGACAAGGTTGAACCCGTTCGTGACGTCAGTAAAACATCGTTATATTTTTTTTGCGAATCGCTCCTATATAACAGATGCTGGAAGGTGGTTTTATTTGTATCATTTTTAAATTACTTGATACGTAGTTGATGTAAAACTGATATTATTGCTATCTGTTAGCTTTCCAGTTTCTAGTGATACATCATTTGCCATATTTGTGATTTTCTTTGAATGTGTACTTTAATCTTTTTATCCCCCCCCCCCCCCACTTTTTTGTGTAGTCGAAATCTCAGAATTGGTTCAGTCGATTTTCATCAAATTTTCATCAGTCATCAATCTTAATGAAATCTCGGTTTTCCAATCATTTTCAAGTTCATCAGTTCATCGTGACGTCATCCAGGAGTCATTTTATAAATGTCATGTCATGATCATATCTACATAACGGAATGTCATTTATGATTCATATTCGGCATGATGAATGTCCATGGGTCCAAAAAATTCCATTTACTTAGACGCGTACACGTCCGCGTGTCAGCACGCACAAAAATTATAAATGCTCAGAATTGTCTCGAATTCATTTTGCACACGTTTTAGGCCATTTTATTCAAATTTCGGTCAGTCATCAGTCACCACAAGTGCAAGTTCCACAATTTTTTTCAAGGTCAAAAAGTCATTATGACGTCGTCCAGGTGCCATTTTGTCAAAATCAACAAATGGTCATATCTCCCAAACTGGATCATGAATCCTCTTCGAAATTGGAACAGACATCGCATCTTGGACAAACATCATGCACACGCAAAACCAGAACCCTAGATCAATTCAGATTTTTTTAGCGTTTTTTTTTTAAAGTGTCAACGTCGTTTTCTTGTCCATCTTTTCCTTTGAATCTCTATAATCATGCCTTCCTCAACAAAACAACTGTCTACTTTGAAGGTAATGCCTGTCCATTTTATATACAACTCAAAAATTTTGAAATTGTTGCGTCTTTTCTCTCAATTAGCAAATGAAATACAGACAATTTCAATAGTAATTTCCCTGAAAGACCAATCTTCCACCTATTTTTCGGCAGTGATATCTTTGATACTGAATGTTTAGTCTTAATGAAATTCAGCACAAGCATTATGCTTTATAAGAAAATTCTTCACTTAAATTTTCAAAGTCATCAAGTCAATATGACATCTAGGCGCCATTTTGTCAAAATCACCTTAGGTTATTCATGACGGAAGATCATTTCTCATATTTGGCATGATTAAAGTTCACATCAGTCCAAAGAATTCCAACAACTTAGACCTGCACGTACGCGTATGTCCGTGCGTCAGCGCGCAAAAATAAAAAATGCTCAGAATCTATCAAATTCATTTTTCACCCGATTCAGGCCATTTCAAGCCTTCCATAAATTTGCGCGCGCCATATTTGCATGCGCAGCCCATGCAAAACGTAAAAATGCCATTTTTTTGCATGATTTGCACTCCTGATAGATTTTTTGACAATATTCGACAATCTGGAGTCGCTTTCAATGTACCGAAAAGTCGCACGCGCGCACTAAACCTCAAAATAATAAAGTAAAAATGTGCAAAAACAAGCCTTTTAAGAATCCGCCATAGCTCCTTAGAAAGGGTGGAGACACCCCAATTTTTTTTTTTTTTTTTTTTACATATTCTGAAAGCTTATGATTTCTAGATTTAAATTCATGAAGAAAAATGGCCCTTTCATGGTTAGAAAGTCATCATATATTCTCATCTCAAGTCAAAACTTCAATTTTAAATTTACGACAATATATTTCCTTGTATTCAGTTGACGATATTTTGCGTATGGTTGGTCGATTTTCTCCACGATTTCCATATGTTGTAGCTGAGACAATTCCCTACAAGACATTTGCATTTATTCTTGATTTTGACAATGGCATCATGGTCCAATTTTGGAATAAATAGATGCATTTAAATTTATCACATTTTACACGTATTCTCTATGGGACCCAACTCTTTCTCAAATCTTGATTCTACATTCCAGTCTTCTTTGAGCAATACATCCATTATTTCTCCTCAATTTTCACGGAGCTTCGAATGTGTTCTAGCTCATAAAATTTTCTACAAGGAGGGTGACATTGATTTTTATCAAACTTTGTCAGACCACCTAATTCATCCCCAGTGACAAATGCAAATATCTCATTATTATTATTATCATCATCATTATTATTATTATTTTCATTGTTATTATTATTATTATTATCATTTGTGTCATTAATATTGTCATTTCTGTTATCATTATTGTTATTTTCAATATTAAGATATTGTATCAGTGTTATTGTACTTATAAAAAAAACATTCATATAGTACATGGATCCCTGGTCTTTATGGTCTTCAGTTTTCCTTAACAGCCTGGATTTTTTCAAAAAGTAGACCGGGCATTGTCTCCTGGGTGCCAGTACACATGCAGGCACATCGATCATTCATGGGTCTTTGGTCTTCATTTTCCAAACACCCCATGTTTCAGGCTTCTTAAAAAACGTAGTCTTTTTCCGGGAATGTCTCATTTAGGCCTGTATATCATCCAAGTACATCACTTTCTGAAAAGCACCTTAAAAAAGAATTAAAGTAGGAGTGGTTTTGATACTGAAAACAACGAAACCTCTCTTTGATTTTTACATCGTTAACAGGGATTTTGTTCAAGAATTGTATCATCACCTCTAAATTTAATGCCCTTATTCTTGATTTTTTGCTGTTTTAGATACCCTAAACGCGTTATGTACCTGATGCCGAAAAGATTACCCTTTTACTCTTTATCATGTGCGTGGACCATGTATTGGCCTTAGGCTGTGGTCACAAAAGAGAACAGCGACCGACCGATTTGCAGCCTGCTCGGGCGCCGCTGGAATTCAAGCATCGCCCATCGATTTTTGGAGAAGTCGAGCGCGCGGGCTCCAAATCAGTGACAGTGACCGAATAATGACCCACCGATTCCCGCACGATCTCCCATTGGTCACCGGCAGATTTTAAGAAATCGCCCACGCGGGCCAGCCGGTGATCAGCTGGACATCTGTGGGTGTCCCGTAGGTGTACCAGCGGCGGCCCACTGGTCTCCACCGGTCTCCGCCGGGAATTTCTCAAGAACGACCTGGGTATATAATATGTGATTGCCCCTCCGCCATTAAGAACAACGGTTTTGCTCTGCATCTGACAGGTCAACTAGGTCTACGATGCTGTTGATTCCACTTCAATGACCACGACATCGAGGACATTGAGACCCACGAGCCCATAGGCTGAGCAGTGCCTTATATATGGCTGGGCAGAAGCCGCGGATAATCAAGCAGGCGCGCGCCGCCTGCATGCCGGTCTATTTTGAACTAGCCGACTAATCTCCAAGCGACGACCAGTCAGTGACCTCTCTGCAGTCTTTTCCTCTAGCGCCTTCGATTTTTTTATGTTCGACAGAGACTGCTCGATTAGGTCGGTCTCCAGGCGGTGACTGGCCGGGCACCGAGCGTATTTTCAGCGGCGAGTGAAAAGTGAGCCGGCACCGCCGATATTTTAACTCCTCGCTAAAACTTCAGCGGCGACTGAGCGATGCTGTAAATAACAGCAGTGCCCAGGTGGCTGCCGCTCGGTGACCGGGCGAAATTGGCTAAAAACTCGCTGCCCGATTGCCGAGCAGGCTGATTTTTGGCTGTGTGACCATAGCCTTACTTAAATCAAAGTAGATCTAGATCTTGACCATAGTTTAGATCTAGCCTTTTAATTGTTTTTATTTTTCTTTTTTGTGTGTGTAAATTGTATGTGTACATCCCGGTGTACATGCATATCAGTATATGGCTGTCGAACTGGCTGGCTCCATGAATCTTCAAGAGGATACTGCTACCTGTTCACTGTACATACATGGTTGACGTGGCCAGAAGCCAGAACACATTGCTTAGGTCTGGGAGCTGACTTAACAAGCATACAGGGTATATGGGAGAATGATTTGATATTTGGTAAGCAATCAAGAGGGATAATGTTCTGCTTCTAGACAAAGATTGAAATCTCTGTACATGTTTATGGAGGCTGCAGACATTTGGGAATGTCTCTGATTAATTGGTTTCAAATGTTGATGAAAATATTTTCTCATTTTTTTAAAATAAGTTTTAAATTGTAGATCTAATTTTGCCATTTTATGCCTCCACCGACCGAAGGTTAGTGCCGGAGGCATTTTGTTTTCGGAATGTCTGTCCGTCCGTCTGTCCCATTTTCATTATCGCGATAACTTTAACAGATCCATTTTTACAGATCTGATTCAACCTTGGCTCATGTATGCAAACCGGAGTGACAATGATCTGATTAGATTTTGGGTTCACAAGGTCAAAGGTCAAAGTCATAGAGGTAATTTTATACATGAAAATGACTCGTTCTCACGATAACTTGGGAACCATTTAATGGATCAACTTCAAACTTGGCTCATGCATGCATATGGGAATGACAATGATCTGATAAGATTTGGGGGTTACAGAGTTAAATGTCGAAGGTCACAGATAAAAAAGGGCTTGTTCTCCCAATAACTTGAGAACCATTTAATGGAATCGACTTCAAACCTGGATCATGTATGCTAATGGGAGTGATGATTTGTCTCTATTCGGGCATCAAGAGGTCAAAGGTGAAAGGTTATAGAGACTGAAAACTGTTGAAATCTGATGATCTGTTTTTCATGACATGAAAAATTAACTCCTCAATCTAATAAAAAAAAACTATTAACTCCCATCTTCCAGCTTAATCATTTAGTGGGAAGTTATTATCAATGAGACTTATATATCACTGGATTTGTGGAATGTCAGATTTTAGGCCTGCAAAAGGTTGACTGTCTTTAAAATCCAATTGACTTATGAATTTGGAAGTGACAGTGATTTGTTTGGATGGCTTGTTTTTGCGATAACTTAAGAATCAATGAACAAACCAAGTTCAAACTAAACTCACACATGCAGGAGTGGCATTGATCCAAAAGTTATCAAAGTTTTTGAAAAGTTTAGAAGTTCAATGTGTGATCTATTTCAGGGGAGCGTTTCATGAAAGGACTTGTCGGATGTTTTGTCCGACAAAGTCTGTTTTATCCGACAGTTGCCATAGTAACGATGCTTCTCAGCCGATCAAAATCAAGGAAAGATGTCAGATCTGACAACTTGTCAGACAACAAATGTTGATGAAACGCCCCCCAGATCTGACAATGGCGGAGGCATTACTTTTGACTGCGTGCAGGCGAGAATACATCTAGTCTCAAGTATTACCTTTTTCATATTCTCATAATTTATTGCAACATGCCTCCTCATGGAGGTATCATACTATGAGTTACGAAAAGAAGCGTAACTGTGTTAAGGTTATTCTAATTCTTAAAGTTTGAAATAAAGCAAATACAAAAGAATTTTTGTATGTGTGAGTACTTAAATATACATGCCACTTTGTTGACTTTCATAAGGTAACTGACTGATCCACAGTCCTCGAGTATTGCAATATAGGTATTTTGATCTGTCAGGTGAAAAAAAGTGTCTAAGATTTTCGGGGGTGTGTGTGTGTGGTCCATTCCAGATCTTATTAGTGGATTTGCATGGATTGGAATAACTGATGAGGAAGAGGAAGGAGTGTTTACTACATTTACTGATGGAACTCCAATAAACTTCCAGAATTGGGCAGGTAATGTTGTACATGTATTATATTTAACCTAATGGCCAATATCATTGAATCTATTCTTTATTGAACTGTACAGTATGTGGGCCCATAACTGCATGAAATATTCACAGGATGAAATTGAATTTGAATATTTGTACTAATCATACCGTCATGTGAGGCTTTTCTTGGAAACTGTGGTATGTGATGACTACTCACCTAATCAATGGCATCACAGTTTAAAGATTTGAATATAGACAGTATATACCTGGGTTATATCCATCAAATTTATCTGGCTCTAGATCTGCTAATCTACTGATAAGGTAAATGAAGGAGTGTTTCTGCACCCTGCAGTACTGCATCATGCAAACAAATGTGTAGAAGTGATGAATTTTACAGGAATAGCATAAGGTACTTCATAATAGACCAGTTCGGAGTTGGCTCATGTCTCAAACGACCCCCAAATATCCACAGATATTGTAAACATGGAGAGATCATTTTTACATGCTTGAATAATCACTCCCAAAGTGACTGAGGTGCCTCATGAATAGCTTTTTTTTCCCCTTTTGAAAAGAATGCTTCCACCTGGGTATCATGGAATGCACATGGATGCACAATAATTAGCAAATTATCAAGAATTCGTGTTGGTGGGTTTTAGATTTTTGGTCAAATGACCTTTATCTGCTCATGCTCAGATTGTATCTGTGAACTGGCTTATACCATCACACACAGGTGCCTACATTCATAATAATGATACTATATACAGGACCAGAATACAGTATTAAAAATGCTATTGCTGTCGAGTCATTATAAAGTAGGTCTGTCCGTTTTTTTATTTCATTAGTTCTGATCATTTTTTATTTTCTCTTCCTCTTTCACAGTTGATGATTATCAAAACGATAATCGTGATTGTGCTTTAATGAGACATGATAAAAACAAGGTCTGGTTTTGGTATCCATGTACTACTATACTTCGTGCAGTTTGCAAGAAAGCCCATGAACTTATTGTCACCACTGTGCCCACTACCACCACCGTTCCTACTACCACCACCATTCCTACTACCACCACCGTTCCTACTACCACCACCGTTCCTACTACCACCACCGTTCCTACTACCACCACAGTTCCTACCACCACCAAGATCATGTCCACCATGGTTCCTACTACCACCAACATCCCTGCCACAACTACTTTTTCTGCTGCCACATCAACAGCAATTCCAACTACTGAGATCCTCTGCCCAACTCATGTCTTTACAAACAAACAAGTCTGGTGTGCTCTCCTAATAGATACTTTAGTGGAGCATTCAAATTATACCTTCTGTTTTGAAGACTCTGAGGACGCCTGCTTAGTGGCCAAACCAAAGTCTTGGTCACTGGATGAGCTCCCTGATGCATTGAAAGACAGTGCTGCTTCAATGAATGGATTTCTGGCCAGCTTTCATAATTACACATATACAGTGGTTGGCTCTTATGAGCTGACTGCCATTGTAAATCAGACTTTGGCTGTTGAAGTAAGTATACACGTGTACTCTTCTTTAACATTCTAATTTCTCCTTAAAATTTGATTGATTTTAGGAAAATCTTTTGAAAATAATAAACAAGACCACGAAATACAATAAACCATGACTGTATATTGTAATAAAATTTATTTTGATTATGGATAGATGTTACAAAGACATCCTTGATCTGGCTAAATTTCTATTTCTTGTTTACATTGTGCAGGTGACCTTGACTGTCAAACGTTCATGCATCAACCGCCTTTCCATTGATGTGAAGAGGCATTGCGATGCTCCTTATCCTGATGTGTATCTCAGGGCCTTACACATAGACATCTCAGCCTGCATTGAACTGGATGAAAACTGCATTGACCCCATAACCTCTGAGTTCAGTTGGTGGATATACACGTCTTCTGAAGATGGCGATGTAACTACTGCTTTTGAAAGGATCACTCATGTAAATATATGGCTGTCATTTGGTGAATTCCTCTACATTCTATAAATGCATCATTACTTGGTATAACCTTATGTACAGTTTTCAGGCAGAATTGTGTGACACATAATTTGCCAAGAAATATCTATGGGAATCACCTCTAAACTCTGTAAAAAGCCCCCTTATATCCTTCTTGCCAATTGGCTTTTATACAGAGATACTGTATAAGCTGAAATTTTCGTGATGGTTTTATTTTCGCGAATTTCGCGAATCACTCACCGATCGCGAATTTAACAACACGCGAAAATATTCGCACGTACATTTGCTTTATGGCATCATTGGCACATTGTTGCCATTGCTATGCAAGTGCATGCAGAAAGCAGGGGAAAAATACACGGGGGTGGCGGGCGAATTCGCCCCGGAAATGCCTGAAAGAGCCCCCGAAATAGGCCGAAAAAATGATTTTGGGGGTGACGGAAAATTCGAAAATTGCCCCCGAAAGTTATTGGTGGGAATCGAGCAAGTCCGTTCCTGAACCAATCGCATTTTGCAGGTAAGTTTCAGCACTGTTGGAAAGCCCTGATGAAGCACATGGCACATGCGCTTGATCATGCGTTCTTCCATCAGTTGCATGAATCTTTCCCGCCAATGCGATTAGGACTGCCCGTCGCATTAGCTTTGTACTAAAGCTTAAAAGTGCCACCTAGAAGGTGACTTGTGTAACCCGCCAAGGCGCCTTGTTCTAGCCAAAAAGCCCGGAAGGCGGCTCGCCAAGGCGCCTTGTTTGAGACGAGAAGGCGAGATGGCGACTTGTACAAAGTTGCCAAGGCGCCTTGTCTAATACGAGAAGGCGAGATGGCGACTTGTACAAAGTCGCCAAGGCGCCTTGTCTAAGACGAGAAGGCGTGATGGCAACTTGTACAAAGTCACGAAGGCGCCTTGTCTAAGACGAGAAGGTGACTTGTAAAAAATTGCCAAGGCGCCTTTGTCTAAGACGAGAAGGCGAGATGGCGACTTGTACAAACTCGCCGAGGCGCATTGTCTAAGACGAGAAGGCGAGAAGGTGACTTGTACAAAGTCGCCAAGGCGCCTTGTCTAAGACGAGAAGGCGTGATGGCAACTTGTACAAAGTCACGAAGGCGCCTTGTCTAAGACGAGAAGGCGAGAAGGTGACTTGTAAAAAATTGCCAAGGCGCCTTTGTCTAAGACGAGAAGGCGAGATGGCGACTTGTACAAACTCGCCGAGGCGCCTTTGTCTAAGACGAGAAGGCGAGATGGCGACTTGTACAAACTTGCCGACTTGTGTAACCCGCCAAGGCGCCTTGTTCTAGCCAAAAAGCCCGGAAGGCGGCTCGCCAAGGCGCCTTGTTTGAGACGAGAAGGCGAGATGGCGACTTGTACAAAGTTGCCAAGGCGCCTTGTCTAATACGAGAAGGCAAGATGGCGACTTGTACAAAGTCGCCAAGGCGCCTTGTCTAAGACGAGAAGGCGTGATGGCAACTTGTACAAAGTCACGAAGGTGCCTTGTCTAAGACGAGAAGGTGACTTGTAAAAAATTGCCAAGGCGCCTTTGTCTAAGACGAGAAGGCGAGATGGCGACTTGTACAAACTCGCCAAGGCGCCTTGTCTAAGACGAGAAGGCGAGATGGTGACTTGTACAAAGTCGCGAAGGCGCCTTGTCTAAGACGAGAAGGCGAGAAGGTGACTTGTAAAAAATCGCCAAGGCGCCTTTGTCTAAGACAAGAAGGTGAGATGGTGACTTGTACAAACTCGCCAAGGCACCCTGTCTAAGAAGAGAAGGCGAGATGGTGACTTGTACAAACTCGCCAAGGCACCCTGTCTAAGAAGAGAAGGCGAGATGGCGACTTGTACAAACTTGCCAAGGCGCCTTTGTCTAAGACGTAAAAGTGAGAAGGTTGCACGTATGGTGCGCCAATCAATGATTGTGAAAATAAACAAACAAGTATAAAAGTAAACTAAAGAGTCCGAAATTAACATCAAATAACGCAGAAATAAAGAACTTTCACAAAATTAAATATAACTTCCGAAATAAAGACAACTACATAATTAAATATAACTGCAGAAATATAGACAACTACAGAATTATAAAAAAAAATGCAGAAATATAGTCAACTTCAGAATTAAAGTTAACTGCAGAAATAGTTAGACAACTACAGAATTAAGAATTACTGCAGACATATAGACAACTACAGAATTAAAGATAAAACTGCAGAAATAAAGTCAACTACAGAATTAAGGATAACTGCAGAAATATAGACAACTACAGAATTAAAAATAAAACTGCAGAATAGACAACTACAGAATTAAAGTTAACTGAAAAAATAAAGACAACCCTAAAAATGTATATAAACACAAAATTATACAACTACAGAAATGTAAATAACGACTCAAATCAAGTCTACCATAAAAAATAGATTGCTCTTAAAATTATCGTCAAACACAGAAACGAAGTCAAACTCAGAAACGACTTCAAATACAAAAACGAACTAACAACGAAAGGACAAGAGGGGGCGTACTCATGATAGGCGCTGATGCTTTGCAATTGCACTACATGCATTTGAATTGTTATTTTGAGGCTTAACAAAATTTCGCACGATATTTGGTGATTCTAATACGAAAGAGACAAAACTCGTTTCTGAATTCATGGCCTTTGAAATATATCGTATGACATTTTAACTAAATAATGGCATACATGAGGTAAAAGCTGAAGAGTTGCTCTTTACTCTCATATAGGTGGCATGCCGAAACTTTTTGTCTGGACCTAACCGTTTCAAATTGATTTGTTTTCAGGGTTGTCTTTATTTCTTCAGTTAACTTGAATTCTGAAGTTTTATCTTTTAATTCTGAAGTTGTTTATATTTCTGCAGTTTTATCTTAAATTCTGAAGTTGTCTATATTTCTGCAGTTAACTTTAATTCTGTAGTTCAATTTATGGGTACGCCCCCTCTTGTCCTTTCGTTGTTAGTTCATTTTTGTATTTGAAGTCGTTTCTGAGTTTGACTTCGTTTCTGTGTTCGACGATAATTTTAAGAGCAATCTATTTTTTATGGTAGACTTGATTTGAGTCGTTATTTACATTTCTGTAGTTATATAATTTTGTGTTTATATACGTTTTTAGGGTTGTCTTTATTTTTTCTGTTAACTTTAATTCTGTAGTTGTCTATGTTTCTGCAGTTTTATTTTTAATTCTGTAGTTGTCTATGTTTCTGCAGTTATCCTTAATTCTGTAGTTGACTTTGTTCCTGCAGTTTTATCTTTAATTCTGTAGTTGTCTATATGTCTGCAGTAATTCTTAATTCTGTAGTTGTCTATTTCTGCAGTTAACTTTAATTCTGAAGTTGACTTTATTTCTGCAGTTTTCTTTATAATTCTGTAGTTGTCTATATTTCTGCAGTTATATTTAATTATGTAGTTGTCTTTATTTCGGAAGTTATATTTAATTTTGTGAAAGTTCTTTATTTCTGCGTTATTTGATGTTAATTTCGGACTCTTTAGTTTACTTTTATACTTGTTTGTTTATTTTCACAATCATTGATTTTGGCCCTTATGGTGCACCATACGTGCAACCTTCTCACTTTTACGTCTTAGACAAAGGCGCCTTGGCGAGTTTGTACAAGTCGCCATCTCGCCTTCTCTTCTTAGACAGGGCGCCTTGGCGAGTTTGTACAAGTCGCCATCTCACCTTCTTGTCTTAGACAAAGGCGCCTTGGCGATTTTTTAAAAGTCACCTTCTCGCCTTCTCGTCTTAGACAAGGCGCCTTCGCGACTTTGTACAAGTCACCATCTCGCCTTCTCATCTTAGACAAGGCGCCTTGGCGAGTTTTCACAAGTCACCTTCTTGCCTTCTCGTCTTAGACAAGGCGCCTTCGCGACTTTGTACAAGTCGCCATCACGCCTTCTCGTCTTAGACAAGGCGCCTTGGCGAGTTTGTACAAGTCACCTTCTCGCCTTCTCGTCTTAGACAAAGCGCCTTGGCGAATTTGTACAAGTCGCCATCTCGCATTCTCGTCTTAGACAAGGCGCCTTGGCAACTTTGTACAAGTCGCCATCTCGCCTTCTCGTCTCAGACAAGGCGCCTTGGCGAGCCCCCTTCCGGGCTTTTTGGCTAGAACAAGTCGCCTTCTAGGTGGCACTTTTAAGCTTCCGTAGCTTTGGGAGCAATGATACAGCCAAGCTCTCGTTGAAAGCTTTTTTGGCTCAGTAATTCAATGGGTGTGCTACAGCTTTATACAAAACTTAATATATATCTTTTGTGGTTAGTATTTTCAAATAACGTGTAGGGAGACACTCATGAATATTCAAGTTATATATGAATATTTATGAGCTTCAGATATGAATATCTATCACCTTCAGATATTGTGAATATTTATAAGCCTCTCCACATACGTGTGGTGCTATAGTTACAACTTTAGATAAAAAATGATATACATCTTTATTGGTTAGTGATTGCACAATCAGCTAGGTAGATGGATGCTCATAAATATTCACACCAGATATGAATATTTATGAGCACACCTACATGTACATAGAAATGGATCATTCTTGCAATAACTCAGTAACCATATGGATCAACTTCAAGCTTGGCTCATGTATGCATATGGGAAGGATAATGGTCGATCAAATTTTGGGGTCTCAAGGTTAAAGGTCAAAGGTCATAGAGGTCATGTAGATAGAAATGTATTGTTGCAATAACTCAACCATTTGACAGATCAACTTCAAAATTGCATCATGATGTATATGGGAGGGACAATGTCTGAATAAATTTGGGGAACTCAAGGTCAAAAGGTCAAAGGTCATAAAGGTCATTTTGTACATAGAAATGGTTTGTTCTTGCGATAACTTAGTAACCTTTTGACGGATCAACTTCAAACTTGGCTCATGAATGCATATGGGAAGGACAATGACCTGATTAGATTTTGGGGACTCAAGGTCAAGGCCAAAGGGTGATAGAGGTCATTATATACATGAAACTTGCTTGTTCTTGTGATAAATCAACAAATCTGTGATGTTTAACTTCAAACTAGCCCCTGAAAATAGTAGCCCCCGAAATGGGAAAAGTAGCCCCCGAAAGTTGAAAAAGTAGCCCCCGAAAAATTGTATAAAACTCGAAATGGAGCCCCCGAAATAAAAAAAATTAATTTTTTCCCTGGCAGAAAGTGCAGCAGTCCTTCTCTCCGTGTGTAGCATATAACACAGAGAAAATCACCACAAGTTAGCTCCGTACATGGTCACCTCCAAAACCCCTGTTAAGAAGCCTAATTCTGCTATCAAAAATGTGGAATCGATGCCATTTTTCCAAAGTGTGTGGGGCTTTTTCTGGGGTGGTAAGAAAGAGAGTCGCTGAAAACGCGCTAGAAGTCAAGAAATCAGGGGTTTTATGACAACGTTTTTTGTTTATCGCAAGCTACGAGTGTGATGGTATTGGCAAAAATTTTTTAAAATCTGCTGATATGGCTCTTTTATGTACGAATAAGTTTACTGCAAGTCCTGCTCTTGCACTCGCGAAATTAACAACTCGCAAAAATGTCTGTGAGCCTGTGATTCGCGAAAATATCTGTATGCGAAAATATTGGCGTATACAGTATATTGAACACATTGGCCATATTTATATCAAAAACTTTTTTTTTAATTCAACCCTGTCAAGAGAAAATCATTTTGTTGTGTGGTTGTTGTACATTTTACAATTGTTTGTACATTTGCTGTTTGCACATTTGTAAACGACAGCTTTTTCTTTAACTGTTGACCCGAACGACCTTTTATCACATTCATTTGAATCTAAAGACCTAATAGAAAATCAGTTTGTAAGAGAGTCCTCTGACATTAAGAACAGTAACTCTCTTTTCCATTTTAATGTAAGAAGTCTCTCAAAGAATCCAGATTACTTTAAGACGTTTTGTCTCGCCCACCAGAGTTAAAGGCGAGAATAAGGGATCCAAATGGCCGTCACAAATGTTAAAGTTTACCTGCAAGACTCTCTTATGATGCATAACTTGGCAACTGTTGCTGCAATGGCAACCAAACTTGGGTGATAGATGCGCTTAGGGTACATTCATGTTATGATGCCTTTGGAGTTCACATGGTAAGGTCAAAGGTCATTTCAGGTCAAACGTTAAAGTTTACCTGCAAGACTCTCTTATGACAGATAACTTTACAACTGTCTCTCACTTTTCAACCAAACTTGGGTTATAGATGCAGTAAGGGGACTTGCATGTAATGGTGCTGTGGGAGGTCACGTGATAAGGTCAAAGGTTATTTGAGGTCATATGTTAAAGTTTACTTGCAAGACTCTCTTATGATTCATAACTTGGCAACTGTTGCTGCAATGGCAACCAAACTTGGTTGATAGATGCACTTGGGGTGCATTATGTTAAGATGCCTTTGGAGGTCACATGGTAAGGTCAAAGGTCATTTCAGGTCAAACGTTAAAGTTTACCTGCAAGACTCTCTTATGACAGATAACTTTGCAACTGTCTCTCACTTTTCAACCAAACTTGGGTTATAGATGCAGTAAGGGGACCTGCATGTAATGGTGCTGTGGGAGGTCACGTGATAAGGTCAAAGGTTATTTGAGGTCATATATTTAAGTTTACTTGCAAGACTCTCTTATGATTCATAACTTGGCAACTGTTGCTGCAATGGCAACCAAACTTGGTTGATAGATGCACTTGGGGTACATTATGTTAAGATGCCTTTGGAGGTCACATGGTAAGGTCAAAGGTAATTTCAGGTCAAATGTTAAAGTTTACCTGCAAGACTCTCTTATGACAGTTAACTTTGCAACCGTCACTCACTTTTCAACTAAACTTGGGTTGTAGATGAACTTGGGGAACCTGCATGTAATGCTGGCATTAGGGGTAACATGGTAAAGTCAAGGTCATTTGAGGTCATATGTTAAAGCTTAGCTGCAAGAGTCTCATAAGACAAATAACTTTGTCACAAGTGGGCGAGACACAATACCGCTAATGCCTTGTTTTGATAAGCTCTCTTTTGATTTCTCAGTAATTGTGTTATGCGAAACATGGCTCGTTGATGGAAATTATCCTTTACATCTTTTAGATGGTTACACATATACAGGGAAGAACAGAACAGGTAAATCAGGAGGTGGCGTTGGGTTGTATATTTCGAACAAATTCCAAAAAATACTTTAGAAGATTTAAATCACATGTCAGGTATAGCAGAAACTGTTTTTACCGAATTTGTTATCCCATTGTTATTGGTGAAATTTACAAACCACCCCAAGCCAACCCTCATGAATTCCTTAATTTACTCGAAAGTATATTATCTTCACCCTCTCTCATAAATAAGACTTGTTTGTAATGGGAGACTTTAATCTGGATCTTTTGAAATGTAACTCATGCAATATATGTCAACAATTTTATAATATCATTCTTTCTAAATCGTTTGTACCCATTAAAAAACCTACCCGAATATCCTCAACACTCATTGACAATATTTTTATGAACCTCCTTGTACAAAGGTTTAATTCAGGGATAATAGTAAGTGATATGTCAGATCACTTCCCTGTATTTGCCTTTTCTCCGACCCCTCTTCCTGTTGCTAACTCCACCTGAACTATGACCCATAATTTTTCAGAAAACAATGTAGGTAGATTAAAATAATGTTTAGCACACACTGACTGGTCTCAGGTGTACAGCAATGTTGACGCTAATGAAACTTTCAGTACTTTATCAAACACATTCATGAATCTTTAAAATACCTGCCGCCCTTTAAAATCTACTTGTTTGAATCGCAAAAAAGTCCTGAGATCTCCCTGAATCCCAAATTCTCTCCTCCACTCCATTGATGGAGAAATTGCCTCTACTACAAATATAAGAAAACAAAATCTGAACAAAGTAAACATAAATACTCTATTTATTGTAACACCCTTACATCAGTGCTACGTGCAGCAAAAAAGGATTATTTCTCTAGACAGTTCCAAATTAACAAATGCAATGTTAAGAGTACGTGGAAGGTCATAATAATGTATTGAACAAGAAATCAGAATTGCCATCAATTACTAACAGAATTGTTAATCAATCTGAAATACAGGATTCATCAATGATATCGGAAATCTTTAATGACTACTTTGTGAATATTGGCCCAAATCTTGCCCGTGATATGCCACCATGAGATATTGAATTTCACTCATTTTTAAATGATCCAATAGGTCAATCAGTGTTTTTTGCCCTGGATCTTAACAAAGAAATTATTGACATAGCAAATCCTCTTATATGTAATATATCTCTTACAAACGGAAGTGTTTCCGATAAAATTAAATTAGCAAAAGTAATTGCTCTTTACAAGAAACCATTTCACAAGAAACCATTTTACAAGAAAGCTTGAAAGCGTTACAAATAAGCATGAAATTGGAATCATCGTCCCATCTCGCTCCTAACCTTCTAAAAAATTCTTGAAAAAAAAGAAATAATCTATTCCCACACAATAAAATTCCTGAATAATTGTAATATTTTGTCCAAGTCCCATTGTGGTTTCAAAAAAACCCATTCAACTATTTATGCACTGCTGATGTTTATCAACAAAATAGCCAAAGCCATAGACAGGTCTTCTCATAGAGTTGGTATCTTCCTGGACTTCTCCAAGGCTTCGATACAATCAATCACAAAATTCTTCTTTCTAAATTATCTCATTGTGGAATTTGTGGGAAGCCTTGGAGTGGTTCAGGAACTACCATACTGACCACCAATAGTATGTTTATATTAATGGCCATAAATGAAAAGTGTTACATGCGGCGTGCTGCAGGGGTCACTACTGGGTCCACTATTGTTTATAATTTATATACTAGTAAATGACTTCCAGAATTGTTTAAACAACCTTTCCTTCCTTTTATTTGCTGATGTCTCGAACATTTTGCTGTCGGACAAAAAACGCAAATTCTTTTGAATATTATAAACTATCAACTAAACTCTGTTTTTAATTGGATTCAATCTAACAAGCTGTCACTCAGTATAAACAAGATTAATTTCATTTTATGTAGTAACTCAATTGAAAATTGTCCAGTCTAATATTAGTAAACTCGGTCCTTGTTCAGGTTGAAACTACAAAGTTTCTAAGGATTCACATAGACAACAAGCTAAAATGGAAGACTCACTTAAATCATATTAGCAAACTAATATCTAGAAATACTGGCATCATCGGCAAACTGAAAACTCATTCCCTACCCATGTCCTGATCTCTTTGTATTCTACACTTATCCTACCTTATTTGAATCCTTGTGTGGGGGAATAGCTCTAAATTCCTCATCAGAAACGAGCCATTCAAACAATAAATAACACAAATTCTGGACCCAGACAGCCCCACTCTTCTGTTCATGTAAAATCCTTCCACTCCATGATCTTGGGAATTGGGAATTTTTATGTTGCAACTCACAAGACATGAGTTACCCGACCATGTGTCTTCTCTCTAGTGATTTACGCAGTCCATTCATATTCTATGCAACAAAGCCATTCTTATCACCTTCTACATACTTGAACAGTTTTTTTTTCTCACAATACAGTAATAGTCACTGGACCACTATTGTGGAATGATCTCCCGGCAGACTTGACAAATTCTGGCTCACTACACACCTTCAAATAAAAATTTGAATTGTCCCTTTTAAACACTTACCTTAAAAGCCATCCAACGGCTCCTAAATGTTACATGTATTATTTACTGGGTGATTTCAAGTTTGGTGCTGGTGTTGGTGTTAGAAACACAAATTAGATTGCTTTCCATAGCTCCAACACCTAATCTGAGTTTACAAAAGTGGTCCAAATGACATTATTGACAGCTCAACTCCAAGTGACAGTTGTCCTAAGACCAGTTTTATCTTTAATTTGGAGCTGCGCTGATGTAAAAATCAACCCAAAACTAACACCAAAAGGTAAACACCAAACTTGAAATCACCCATTGTCTCACCTTGATTGTAATAATTGTTTTCCGTCTTGTTTCCACCTTTCCTATACGTTTCTGTTGTTTTGGGGTTTTTTTCTGTCTTTTTTCTGTAGTAGCAGTTCAGTATTCTGGAAAGTGAAATAGACTGCTCTTATTTCCATGTAAAGGAATCTATGATTTAAAAGCTTAGCTTTTTTTAGATTCCTTCATATTTCAACAGAAATTTAGTTATCTAATTTCATTTTGAAAAGGCCCTGACAATGCTATTGTAATTTACAGCTTCTCTATGTTATATTGATGGTATATGTTCGTTTACATATGTAAATCATGTATTATTATTGTTTCTGCCTATACAAAGTTCATGAAATAGAAAAAGAAATTGAAACTTGAAACTAAACTTTAGAGATTTTCTTGAATTACACCAAGGGGAGCTGAATCGAACATGGTTTCTCTTGCACACTATTACACATGTATTTTTAGCTGTGATTATACCGATTTACATCTTGTGTTTCATGTTTCAAATTTGAACTGTTCTATGCATGACTGGTAACTTTTTGCATATTTTCACTAGATACCTCATTTGACCATTCCGAGGAGAACAATAGCCTATGGTAACTATAGCTTAAAGCTGAAAGCTGAAACACATCGTAAAACATCAGATGAACTAACTGGGGAAGAAGAAGTAAGCATCCGGTTAGAAATCCAACCTTCTCCATTGGTAGCTGTTATCAAAGGTGGAGCTTCACGGTCACAAGGTAATTTTTGTGTTGCCTTTTTGTTGCGGAATTATATGCCTCACAGTCTTTAGTTTTCCTATTAAAGGGCATTTAACGATTTTCAAATCATTATTTTGAAAGGATTGTTTTAAATGCTGTCATAAAATGTACTTCAAATAAATTTCCTTTTTTTGAATTTCAGTTTTCAGTGATTTTAATTTTCTAGTTATATTACCTTATGAACTTGTTATCAGACAAAAGTGTCGAGCTTTAACAATTGATGTCGCCAAGTACTTTCATTGAATGTGATCCCCAGGTTTATGTTCAAACTTGATTGTGGATGGATCAACCTCATATGACCCGGATGTGACCCAAGGGTCATCCAGTGACTTGACCTTTTCATGGTACTGTGTACTTGTTCATTCTGACATCATGTATGCATCTCTTGAAGAAGTAATGGAAATCACAGGTAAGCATACTTAAAATTAAGACTAATGTCTTTCCGTCATTGTACTTATTTGAAGGATTTAAAAAGAAAGAAGCTAAATTGATTTATCTGTCCAAAATGTATTCGCTAGTATTAATGAACTCATGGTGAGTATATACAGCACTTTGGATCCATTTTAAAAGAATGTATACCCTTTCTGTTGATATTTTACAGAACTTACACTTCATTTGAAAATATCAGAAAATGGGTTTTAAAAATATTGAGGGTTTCGTGCAACAAAGAGCTATCTGCATTTTTTGGTCAA
>CM057158.1:10752660-10838129 GCA_029962745.1 Echinometra lucunter | reverse complement strand
TTTTTTTTCATTTGATTTGCATATCTGATACTTTTCTGGACATTTTCCGTTGATTTAGAATCAATTTCTACTTGCTGACAAGGTCATACGCCCGCCAAAGTTAAAGTCTGTGCATGCGTCCTTGTTGACAATAATGTAAAAAACGCCCCACAACAAGCCTTTTCATATAGCTACTTAGAAGGGTGGAGACACCCCAATTTTTTTTTCACATATTCTGGAAGCTTATGACTTCTACATTTAAATTCATGAAGAAAAATGGCCCTTTCATGGTGAGAAAGTAATCATATATTCTCATCTCAAGTCAAAACTTCAATTTTAAATTTACAATGATATATTTCCTGTATTCAATTGACGATATTTTGCTTATGGTTGGTCGATTTTCTCCAGGATTTCAATAGGTTATAGCTGAGACAATTCCCTACAAGACATTTACATTTATACTTGATTTTGACAATGGCATCATGGTCCAATTTTGGAATACACAGATGCATTTCATTGTCACATTTTTACGGGTATTCTCTATGGGACCAACCTCTTTCTCAAATCTTGATTCTACATACTTCCAGTCTTCTCTGAGCAATACATCTGTTATTTCTCCTCTATTTTCTCGGAGCGTTGAATACGTTCTAGTGATAATATTTTATACAAGGAGGGCGACATTGATTTTGAATCAAACTTTGACGGACCAGCTAATTCTTCCCAAGCGACGAATTCAAATGTCATGTTCAATTGTGATATGAGTAAATCAACATAAATTGTACAGGCTACCTTTCTTACCTACACTTGCCCTTCACTTGCACATAAGGACAAGGCAATAGCCATGTGTCTCATCAAGTCATGTGCAATCATTCTTGTAGGTAAATTATAATTTGGACCTCATTTGACCTTTGACCTATATACATGACCTTTAATCCCCATAACACTAGGTCCCTGTAAGCCATCTACCATCCAAGTTACATTACAAATGGGCTTATGGTTGAAAGGTTACCAACCCCAGCTGAAATGTGCAGGTAAATCATTTGTCTTTGACCTACATATGTGACCTTTGACCCAAAAAAACTAAGGTCCATATACTGCAGACATCTACCATCCAAGTTTGGTTACAAATGGGCGAACGGTCACAAAGGTTGTTCCAGTTTCATAAGCATCAAAGATGGATGATGGAAGGACAGACCCAAGGATCCTGCGTCTCCCTCCACCTCTTGTGGCTTCACAAAACCCAGGGTAGTATCCTGCTGCGGTTTTACCAGATTTAACGTATCAAGGGTTTAGTGCAACAAAGGGCTATCAGTGTTTTTGGCCATTTTGAGAAAAAGTGCAATAAATTATGTTGTAAACACTGGTTTAATGCAGATGGCCCATACCTACTTTGGGTGATACCCTACTGTAGCAAATTTGCTGTAGAAACCATTCTTACCAATGGGCTTCCTGGTCTCTTATTGATCATTTTGACCTCATTTTGACAAAAAAAATGCAGATAGCTCTTTGTTGCACGAAACCCTCAATATTTTTTAAAACCCATTTTCTGATATTTTCAAATGAAGTGTAAGTTCTGTAAAATATCAACAGAAAGGGTATACATTCTTTTAAAATGGATCCAAAGTGCTGTATATACTCACCATGAGGTTCATTGATACTAGCGAATACATTTTGGACAGATAAATCAATTTAGCTTCTTTCTTTTTAAATCTTTCAGATAAGTATAATGACGGAAAGACATTAGTCTTAATTTTAAGTATGCTTACCTGTGATTTCCATTACTTCTTCAAGAGATGCATACATGATGTCAGAATGAACAAGCACACAGTACCATGAAAGGTCAAGTCACTGGATGACCCTTGGGTCACATCCGGGTCATATGAGGTTGATCCATCCACAATCAAGTCTGAACCTAAACCTGGGGATTACATTCAATGAAAATACTTGGCGACATCAATTGTTAAAGCTTGACACTTATGCCTGATAACAAGTTCATAAGGTAATATAACTAGACAATTAAAATCACTGAAAACTGAAATTTAAAAAAAAAAAGGAAATTTATTTGAAGTACATTTTATGACAGCGTTTAAAACAATCCTTTCAAAATAATGATTTGAAAATCGTTAAATGCCCTTTAATAGGAAAACTAAAGACTGTGAGGCATAAGATTCAGCAACAAAAAGGCAACACAAAAATTACCATGTGACCGTGAAGCTCCACCTTGATAACAGCTACCAATGGAGAAGGTTGGATCTCTAACCAGATGCTTACTTCTTCTTCCCCAGTTAGTTCATCTGATGTTTTTCGATGTGTTTCAGCTTTCCGCTTTAAGCTATAGTTACCACAGGCTATTGTTCTCCTCGGAATGGTCAAATGAGGTATCTAGTGAAAATATGCAAAAAGTTACCAGTCATGCATAGAACAGTTCAAATTTGAAACATGAAACACAAGATATAATCGGTATAATCACAGCTAAAATACATGTGTAATAGTGTGCAAGAGAAACCATGTTCTATTCAGCTCCCCTTCGTGTATCCAAGAAAATCTCTAAAGTTTTAGTTTCAAGTTTCAATTTCTTTTTTTATTCATGAACTTTGTATAGGCAGAAACAATAATATTACATGATTTACCTATGTAAACAAACATATACCATCAATATAACATGGAGAAGCTGTAAATTACAATAGCATTGTCAGGACTTTTTCAAAAATCATATTAGATAACTAATTTATGGTGAAATATTGAAGGAACCTATTTAAAGCTAAGCTTTTAAATCATAGATACCTTTACATGGAAATAAGAGCAGTCTATTTCATTCCAGAATACTGAACTGCTACGAAAAAGACAGAAAAAAACCCCCAAACAACAGAAACCTATAGGAAGGTGGAACAAGACGGAGGACAATTATTACAATCAAGGTGAGATAATGGGTGATTTCAAGTTTGGTGTAGTGTTGGGTTGATTTTTACATCAAAGCAGCTCCAAATTAAACATAAAACTGGTCCTTGGGACAACTGTCACTGGAGTTGAGCTGTCAATAATGTCATTTGGACCACTTTTGTAAACTCAGATTAGGTGTTTGGAGCTATGGAAAGCAATCTAATTTGTGTTTCTAACACCAACACAGCACCACCACCAAACTTGAAATCACCCAGTAAATAATAACATTAAGGAGCCGTTGGATGGCTATTAATGTAAGTGTTTAAAAGGGACAATTCAAATTTTATTTGAAGGTGTGTAGTGAGCCAGAATTTGTCAAGTCTGCCGGGAGATCATTCCACAATAGAGGTCCAGTGACTATTACTGTATTGTGAGAAAAAAACTGTTCAAGTATGTAGAAGGTGATAAGAATGGCTTTGTTGCATAGAATATAAATGGACTGTGTAAATCACTACAGAGAAGACACATGGTCGGGTAACTCATGTCGTGTGAGTTGCAACATAAAAATTCCCAATTCCCAAGATCATGGAGTGGAAGGATTTTACATGAACAGAAGAGTGGGGCTGTGTAGGTCCAGAATTCGTGTTATTTATTGTTTGAATGGCTCGTTCTGATGAGGAATTTAGAGCTTTTCCCCCACACAAGGATTCAAATAAGGTAGGATAAGTGTAGAATACAAAGAGATCAGGACATGGGTAGGGAATGAGTTTTGAGTTGCCAATGATGCCAGTATTTCTAGATATTAGTTTGCTAATATGATTTAAGTGAGCCTTCAATTTTAGCTTTGTTGTCTACGTGAATCCTTAGAAACTTTGTAGTTTCAACCTGAACAAGGACCGACTTTACTAATATTAGACTGGGCAATTTTCAATTGAGTTACTACATAAATGAAATAATCTTGTTTATACTGAGTGGACAGCTTGTTAGACTGAATCCAATTAAAACAGAGTTTAGTTGTTCTGGTTGCAAACTTATATATCTAAATCTGAGGCTGTTTGGGTGGGGCTAAAAGGGGCTCACAAGTGAATCCCTATTCTGAAAACGGTCTTAATTGGAAAACTGATACATTAAAAACTCTTGGAATTGTTTTTTCATTAGATACCAGGACAATGTTTGATCTTAATTATAAACCTAAACTGAAGTCTATAGAGGCAACCCTTAATTGTTGGCGTTGTAGAAACTTATCCTTAGTTGGTAAGTTTGTGTCGTTAAAACATTATTATTACCTCAGCTATTGTATCTTTTTCTGTTCTATGTATACAAACTCCAACCAAGCTATTCAAGGAGTTAGAAAGGATTTTCTTTAAGTTTATTTGGAGTGGTGGGAGAGATAGGGTAAAAAGAAAATGATTTTATAATGATTATTGTTCTGGTGGATTGAGAATGATGACCCTTATATTTTTGCTTTGTCTCAGAAATGGCATGGGTGAAACTTCTTCTTGATAAAGAATATGTTAGTCTGTGGAAGACAATTGAATTGTCAGTACTAGAAAACTTTAATCAAAACAAAGATATTTTGTGGAAATCCCATGCTCCTGATTCCATTTTGAAAAGTCTTCGTTGTTCTCAACTGTCAGAGTGTATTAGAACATGGTACATTTACAGGGAGGAAGCAGTGAAGAAGGAGTTTAATACAGTATTTTCACATATGGGGTCATGCCAATGTTTATGGTATAACAAACATATTAGATCCAAGACAAAACAGTATTTTTTCAACCAAGAGTGGTTTGATTGCGGAATAAATTTTGTTAGCGATTATTGAACCCCCCACTCCCAGGAAGCAAGCTTTTTGAAGAACTAATTCTTGACTTCGACATTTCTCCAAGGGGAAGGAAAAACTTCAACTTTTTAATGAAAAATATTCCAAATTCTTGGTTACATATGTCAGATTGGGACAATGAAGAAATTTTTTATAAAATAGTAAACAATCTATGTCAAGCAAAGAAGGTCCCAAAGTATGTTTACCCTATCTTGCTCGGGATTTTTATTCCAACAAAACACACTGACTTCTGGGAAGAACTGTCTTTGTCCCCAAACTCTGAAGAGTGGGATAAGATTCATTTGAGAATTTCAAATGTTCAATAGACTCACGTATACGTTCTTTCTATTTTAAACTCTTTCATAAAGCTATCTCCTTAAACGACTTCTTACATAAAATTAAAAGGAAGAATTCTCCGAATTGTACATTCTGTCACTCCCTATCAGAAAACCATTATCCATGTATTTATTGATTGTGACATTGTGAAATCATTTGGAACGAAATAGTTCTTGAAATTTCTCGACATACCAAGAAGGTTTTAATCCGTCCCCCTTTGAAAAGATTTTTGGAGTTAAAGATGACAAATTATCACGTATATTTTCCTGATATTCAAATATTATATTTACTTATGTAAATTCAAAAATAACATTCCTTCATTTCAGGGTTTTAAAGTCTATTTGAAAACTTGTAAGGAAACAGAATATCGCATTGCCAAAAGAAAGGTACTCTTGCACTTCACTTAGGAAGTGGAAATATGTGTTCTGATGTACAGTGTACTTGTGTAAGAAACTGCTTGTATATAGATGTACTTGTTTACTAGCTGAGCTCATTTATTTCCATGTAATACTGCTTTGTTCTGATTCATTATGATTATGTTATTGTTTTTTTTATTGTTTTTGATTTCGATTGTATTTGATATTTGTGTAATCATTTTATCGATCAATAAAAACTTAATGAAAAAAAAAAAAATTTTCATCGCAGGAAAAAAAAAAAAAAAAAAAAAAAAACAGAGTTTAGTTGATAGTTTATAGTATTCAAAAGAATTTTGCGTATTTTGTGCGACAGCAAAATGTTCGAGACATCAGCAAATAAAAGGAAGAAAGGTTGTTTAAACAATTCTGGAAGTCATTTACTAGTATATAAATTATAAACAATAGTGGACCCAGTAGTGACCCCTGCAGCACGCCGCATGTAACACTTTTCATTTATGGCCATTAATATAAACATATTGTTGGTGGTCAGTATGGTAGTTCCTGAACCACTCCAAGGCTTCCCACAAATTCCACAATGAGATAATTTAGAAAGAAGAACTTTGTGATTGATTGTATCAAAGCCTTGGAGAAGTCAGGAAGATACTGACTCTATGAGAAAACATGTCTATGGCTTTGGCTATTTTGTTGATAAACATCAGCAGTGCATAAATAGTTGAATGTTTTTTTGTTTTTTTTTGTAACCACAATGGGACTTGGACAAAATATCACAATTATTCAGGAATTTTATTGTGTGGGAACAGACAATTTTCTTTTCAAGAATTTTTTAGAAGGTTAGGAGAGAGATGGGATGATGATTTCCAATTTCACGCTTATTTGTAACGCTTTCAAGCTTTCTTGTAAAATGGTTTCTTGTGAAACGGTTTCTTGTAAAGAGCAATTACTTTCGCTAATTTAATTTTATCGGAAACACTTCTGTTGTAAGAGATAGATTACATATAAGAGGATTTGCTATGTCAATAATTTCCTTGTTAACATCCAGGGCAAAAAACAATGATTGACCTATTGGATCATTTAAGAATGAGTGAAATTCAATATCCCATAGTAGCATATCACGGGCAAGATTTGGGCCAATATTCACAAAGTAGTCATTAAAGATTTCCGATATCACTGATGAATCCTGTATTTCAGATTGATTAACAATTCTGTTAGTAATTGATGGCAATTCTGATTTCTTGTTCAGCACATTATTATGACCTTCCATGTACTCTTAACATTGCATTTGTTAATTTGGAACTGTCTAGAGAAATAATCATTTTTTGCTGCACGTAGCACTGATGTAAGGGTGTTACAATAAATAGAGTATTTACGTTTACTTTGTTCGGATTTTGTTTTCTTATATTTTGTAGTAGAGGCAATTGCTCCTATCAATGGAGTATAGGAGAGAATTTGGGATTCAGAGAGATCTCAGGACTTTTTTGCGATTCAAACAAGTAGATTTTAAAGGGCGGCAGGTATTTTAAAGATTCATGAATGTGTTTGAAAAAGTACTGAAAGTTTCATTAGCGTCAACAATGCTGTACACCTGAGACCAGTTGTGTGTGCTAAATTCTTTTAATCCACCTACATTGTTTTCTGAGAAATTATGGGTCATAGTTCAGGCGGAGTTAGCAACAGGAAGAGGGGTTGGAGAAAAGGCAAATACAGGGAAGTGATCCGACATATCACTTACTATTATCCCTGAATTAAACCTTTGTACAAGGAGGTTGAGGATATTCAGGTAGGTTTGTTAATGGGTACAAATGATTTAGAAAGAATGATATTATAAAATTGTTGACATATATTGCATGAGTTACATTTCAAAAGATCCAGATTAAAGTCTCCCATTACAAACAAGTCTTATTTATGAGAGAGGGTGGAGATAATATACTTTTGAGTAAATCAAGGATTCATGAGGGTTAGCTTGGGGTGGTTTGTAAATTTCACCAATAACAATGGGATAACAAATTTGGTAAAAACAGTTTCTGCTATACCTGACATGTGATTTAAATCTTCTAAAGTATTTTTTTTAGAATTTGTTCAAAATATATAACCCAACGCCACCTCCTGATTTACCTGTTCTGTTCTTCCCTGTGAATGTGTAACCATCTAAAAGATGTAAAGGATAATTTCCATCAAGAGCCATGTTTCGCATTTAACCCAATTACTGAGAAATCAAAAGAGAGCTTATCAAAACAAGGCATTAGTGATATTGTGTCTTGCCCACTTGTGACAAAGTTATTTGTCTTATGAGACTCTTGCAGCTAAGCTTTAACATATGACCTCAAATGACCTTGACCTTACCGTGTTACCCCTAATGCCAGCATTACATGCAGGTTCCCCAAGTTCATCTACAACCCAAGTTTAGGTGAAAAGTGAGTGCCGGTTGCAAAGTTATCTGTCATAAGAGAGTCTTGCAGGTAACGTTTGACCTGAAATGACCTTTGACTTCACCATGTAACCTCTGAAGGCACCATAACATGAATATACCTCAAATGCATCTATCACCCAAGTTTTTTGCTATTGCAGCAACATGTGCAGAGTTATGTGTCATAAGAGTCTTGGTGGTAAACTTTAACATATGACCTCAAATGACCTTTGACCTTATCACATGACCTCCAACAGCACCATAACATGCAGATCTCCTTAGTACATCTACAACCGAACTTTGTTTGAAAAGTGAGAGACAGTTGCAAAGTTATCTGTCATAAGAGAGTCTTGCAGGTAAACTCTAACATTTGACCTGAAATGACCTTTGACCTTACCATGTGACCTCCAAAGGCATCATAACATAATGTACCCCAAGTGCATCTATCAACCAAGTTTGGTTGCCATTGCAGCAACAGTTGCAAAGTTATGCATCATAAGAGAGTCTTGCAGGTAAACTTTAACATTTGTGACTGTCATTTGGATCCCTTAGTCTCGCCTTCACCTCTGGTGGGCGAGACAAAAAGTCTTAAAGTAACCTGGATTCTTTGAGAGACTTTTTACATTAAAATGGAAAAGAGAGATACCGTTCTTAATGTCAGAGGACTCTGCTACAAACTGATTTTCCATTAGGTCTTTAGATTCAAATGAATGTGATAAAAGGTCGTTCGGGTCAACAGCTAAAGAAAAAGCTGTCGTTTACAAATGTGCAAACAGCAAATGTACAAACAACAAATGTACAATGTACAAACAACCACACAACAAAATGATTTTCTCTTGACAGGGTTAAATTTAAAAAAAAAGTTTTTGATATAAATATGGCCAATGTGTTCAATATACTGTATACACCAATATTTTCATGTACAGATAGTTTCGCGGATCACGGGCTTACAGACATTTTCGCGAGTTGTTAATTTCGCGAATGCAAGAGCAGGACTTGCAGTAAACTTATTCGTACATAAAAGAGCCATATCGGCAGATTTTAAAAATTTTTTGCCAATACCAATCACACTCGTAGCTCGCGATAAACAAAAAAAGTCGTCATAAAACCCCTGATTTCTTGACATCTAGCGCGTTTTCAGTGACTCTCTTTCTTACCACCCCAGAAAAAGCTCCACACACTTTGGAAAAATGGCACCGATTCCACATTTTTGATAGCAGAATTGGGCTTCTTAACAGGGGTTTTGGAGGTGACCATGTATGGAGCTAACTTGTGGTGATTTTCTCTGTGTTATATGCTATACACGGAGAGAAGGACTGCTGCACTTTCTGCATGCACTTGCATTGCAATGGCAACAATGTGCCAATGACACCGTAAAGCAAATGTACGTGCGGATATTTTTGCATTGTTAAATTCACGATTGGTGAGTGATTCGCGAAATTCGCGAAAATAAAACCACCGCAAAAATTTCAGCTTATACAGTATCTCTGTATAAAAGCCAATTGGCAAGAAGGATATAAGGGGGCTTTTTACAGAGTTTAGAGGTGATTCCCATAGATATTTCTTGGCAAATTACGTGTCACACAATTCTGCCTGAAAACTGTACATAAGGTTATACCAAGTAATGATGCATTTATAGAATCTAGAGGAATTCACCAAATGACAGCCATATATTTACATGAGTGATCCTTTCAAAAGCAGTTGTTACATCGCCATCTTCAGAAGACGTGTATATCCACCAACTGAACTCAGAGGTTATGGGGTCAATGCAGTTTTCATCCAGTTCAATGCAGGCTGAGATGTCTATGTCTAAGGCCCTGAGATACACATCAGGATAGGGAGCATCGCAATGCCTCTTCACATCAATGGAAAGGCGGTTGATGCATGAACGTTTGATAGTCAAGGTCACCTGCACAATGTAAACAAGAAATAGAAATGTAGCCAGATCAAGGATGTCTTTGTAACATCTATCCATAATCAAAATAAATTTTATTACAATATAAAGTCATGGTTTATTGTATTTCGTGGCCTTGTATATTATTTTCAAAAGATTTTCCTAAAATCGATCAAATTTTAAGAAGAAATTAGAATGTTAAAGAAGAGTACACATGTATACTTACTTCAACAGCCAAAGTCTGATTTACAACGGCAGTCAGCTCATAAGAGCCAACAACTGTATATGTGTAACTATGAAAGCTGGCCAGAAATCCATGCATTAAAGCAGCACTGTCTTTCAAAGCATCAGGGATGTCATCCAGTGACCAAGATGTTGGTTTGGCCACTGAGCAGGAATCCTCAGAGTCTTCAAAACAGAAGGTATAATTTGAATGCTCCACAAAAGTATCTAATAGGAGAGCACACCAGACTTGTTTGTTTGTAAAGACATGAGTTGGGCAGAGGATCTCAGTAGTTGGAGTGGTGGTAATGGGCACAGTGGTGATAAGTTGATGGGCTTTCTTGCAAACTGCATGAAGTACAGAAGTACATGGATACCAAAACCAGACCTTGTTTTCATCATGTCTCATTACAGCACAATCACGACTATCGTTTTGATAATCATCAACTGTGAAAGAGGAAGAGAGAATAAAAAATGATCAGAACTAATGAAACAAAAAAATGATATAAAAAGCAGACAGACCTACTTTATAATGGCTCGACAGCAATAGCATTTTTAATACTGTATTCTGGTCATGTATATAGTATATACTATCATTATTATGAATGTAGGCACCCGTGTGTGATGGTATAAGCCAGTTCATAGCTACAATCTGAGCATGAGCAGATAAAGGTCATTTGACCAAAAATCTAAAACCCACCGACATGAATTCTTGATAATTTGCTAATTATTGTGCACCCATGTGCATTCCATGATACCCAGGTGGAAGCATTCTTTTCAAAAGGGAAAATAAAAGCTATTCATGAGGCACCTCAGTCACTTTGGGAGTGATTAGACCCTATTCAAGCATGTAAAAAGGACCTCTCCATGTTTACAATATCTGTGGATATTTGGGGGTCATTTGAGACATGAGCTAACTCCAAACTGGTCTATTATGAAGTACTTTATGCTATTCCTGCAAAATTCATCACTTCTACACATTTGTTTGCATGATGCAGTACTGCAGGGTGCAGAAACACTCCTTCATTTACCTTATCAGTAGATTAGCAGATCTAAAGCCAGATAAATTTGATGGATATAACCCAGGTATATAGTCTATATTTAAATCTTTTAACTGTGATGCCATTGATTAGGTGAGTAGTCATCACATACCACAGTTTCCAAGAAGAGCCTCACATGACGGTATGATTAGTACAAATATTCAAATTCAATTTCATCCTGTGAATATTTCATGCAGTTATGGGCCCACATACTGTACAGTTCAATAAAGAATAGATTCAATGATATTGGCCATTAGGTTAAATATAATACATGTACAACATTACCTGCCCAATTCTGGAAGTTTATTGGAGTTCCATCAGTAAATGTAGTAAACACTCCTTCCTCTTCCTCATCAGTTATTCCAATCCATGCAAATCCTGTAAGAAGATCTGGAATGGACCACACACACACCCCCCCGAAAATCTTAGACACTTTTTTTCACCTAACAGATCAAAATACCTATATTACTCAATACTTGAGGACTGTGGATCAGTCAGTACCTTATGAAAGTCAATAAAGTAGCGTGTAGTTTTAAGTACTCACACATACAAAAATTCTTTTGTTTTGCTTTCATTTACTTCAAACTTTAAGAATTAGAATAACCTTAACACAGTTACGCTTCTTTTCATAACTCATAGTATGATACCTCCATGAGGAGGCATGTTGCAATAAATTATGAGAATATGAAATATGTAATACTTGAGACTAGATGTATTCTCACCTGCACGCAGTCAAAAGTAATGCCTCAGCCATTGAACATTTAAACTTTTCAAAAATTTTGATAACTTTTGGATCAATGCCACTCCTGCATGCATGAGTTTAGTTTGAACTTGGTTTGTTCAACGATTCTTAAGTTATTGCAAAAACAAGCCATCCAAACAAATCACTGTCACTTCCAAATTCATAAGTCAACTGGATTTTAAAGACAGTGTCAACCTTTTGCAGGCCTAAAATCTGACATTCCACAAATCCTGTGGTATATAACAGTCTCATTGATAATAACTTTCCACTAAACAATTAAGCTGGAAGATGGGAGTTAATAGTTTTTTTTTATTAGATTGAGTTAATTTTTCGTGTCATGAAAAACAGATCATCAGACTTCAAGAGTTTTCAGTCTCGATTACCTTTGACCTTTGACCTCTTGATGCCCGAATAGAGACAAATCATCACTCCCATTAGCATACATGATCCAGGTTTGAAGTCGATTCCATTAAATGATTCTCAAGTTATTGGGAGAACAAGCCCTTTTTATGTACATGAGATCTGTGACCTTCGACATTTAACTCTGTAACCCCCAAATCTTACCAGATCATTGTCATTCCCATATGCATGCATGAGCCAAGTTTGAAGTTGATTCGACAAATGGTTCCCAAGTTTTCGTGAGAACGAGTCATTTTCATGTATAAAATTACCTCTATGACTTTGACCTTTGACCTTGTGAACCCAAAATCTAATCAGATCATTGTCACTCCGGTATGCATACATGAGCCAAGGTTGAATCGGATCTGTAAAAACGGATCTGTTAAAGCTTTCGCGAGAATGAAAATGGGACAGACGGACGGACAGACATTCCGAAAACAAAATGCCTCTGGCACTAACCTTCGGTGGGTGGAGGCATAAAATGGCAAAATTATATTTACATTTTAAAACTTATCAAAAATGAGAAAATATTTTCATCAACATTTGAAACCAATTAATCACAGACATCCCCAAATGTAGACATAATTTTCCAAGCTCTGCATTCCCCATATACATGTACAGAGATTTCAATCTTTGTCTAGAAGCAGAACATTATCCCTCTTGATTACTTACCAAATATCAAATCATTCTCCCATATACCCTGTATGCTCGTTAAGTCAGCTCCCAGACCTAAGCAATGGGTTCTGGCATCTGGCCACGTCAACCATGTATCTACAGTGAACAGGTAGCAGTATCCATTTGAAGATTCATGGAGCCAGCCAGCTTGACAGCCATATTCTGATATGCATGTACACACACAATTTACACACAAAAAAGAAGGAAAAACAATTTATCAAGAGCAAAATCTATAGTCAAGACCTACTTTGATAAATGAGGTCTAGACCTTAACACTTACATGATTGAAAACTAGTAAAAAGGGTAATCTTTTCAGCATCAAGCACATAACGCGTAATAACACGTCTAGGGTATTTACAACAGCAAAAAAATCAAGAAAAAGGGTATTAGACTACATGTAAATTTACAGGTGATGATACAATCCTTGAATAAAATCCCCGTTAGTGTTAAGGGCATAAAAATCAGAGCTGTTCGACGGGTTTCCCTGTTTACAGTATCAAAACCATTCCTACTCCAATTCTTGTTTTTCAGAAAGTGATGTACTTGGATGATGTAGATCTACAGGCCTAAATGAGACATTCACCGAAAAAGACTAGACTCTAGATCTATCTTTTTTAAAAGATGCCTGAGACATGGGGTGTTTGAAAAACGAAGACCAAAGACCCATGAATGATCAGCGTGCCTGCACGTGTACTTGTGCACAGGAGACAATCCCCGGTCTTCATTTTGAAAAAAAATCCAGGCTGTTTAGGAAAAAGAAGACGAGAATCTACAGACCCAGATCCATGTACTAGAATCTATAGATTCTAGATCTAGAATAAGGATAATACTAATGACAATTTTAATGATGACACAAATGATAATGATAGTAACAAAAATAATAATGAAAATAATATTAATAATATTAATAATAATAGAGTCTACTGATAATGTCATAATGATGAAAAATAATAAATATCTAGACCTAGGTCTATATCTAAGTCTAACTTAGCTAGTCTAAATTCAACACGTTTGCTGATAGATTCCACACAAAAAAATCTGCCTCCTTCATAATCACAGGCTCTAACAAGTTAGTTCGTTAGCCTCTTAACGTTAGACTTATTATTAGGTGGGGTCCTGCATAGAGTTTATTTACGTTCTCCAGATTTTAATTCCATGGTAGGGTCTCCCACTCTAAAGGGTTTTTTTGGTTTAGATCTTGGTTTAGATCTAGATCTAGATCTAGTCTAGATCTCTAGGTCAAAATGTAACGTTCATAGGCCCATCAATCTAGACTACATACGGACATGAGAGGATCTGGTTGGAAACTATGGTACCCGAAGTAACGCTAATGCGACTATTTTCCTGAGGGGCGCAGCCCCGAAGGCAAATAGTTGCATTCGTTGATTCGCGTTACTGTCTGGGGGCACCATAGTTTAACCAGACCCTCTCACAGCCGTATATTTCTTCTTAATCTTACTAACCTGCTGGTCTGGCTGTCCTGAAACTGAAGATGGCGTTGAAAATGAATGAAATGAAGATGACATTAACAATAACAGACATAACTGGATGGATGTTGCCTCCAGCTCAAGTTTGTTCCAACGTCGTAATCAGGTTTAAAAAATGACTAGAGTCTAGGTCTAGTCTCATAGCCGTTTGGCATATGGCCTGGGCTAAAACAAAAAAATTAAGCACGTGACGTGCATGCGTGATCTATGAAGCAAAGCTAGCGTCAATGTCATCATGCATCGTCAGCTAGCTAGCTCCCGCCGGCCGGCGCGCGCGGCGCTCAGGCAGCAGGTACGATACGTACCACCGCTAGCTAGTATCGACCATAGGTATCGACCTATGGTATCGACACACAGTCGACTGTACCGGCGCGCGGAATACGGTACGTATCGGGTACGATACGGCCTAGGCCTAGCTTGGCGGATCGAGGCCTAGCTAGCCCAAAGCCCATATACCTAGCCTACTAGCTACGCATGTATATTACGCGCAATGCGACCACTGAGAGCTAGAGCTAGAGATCAGTGAATACGACGCGTGCGTTCAATGATGGTTCCAAACTTCCGAGGTAGTGACCGAGCGAAAAGAATTTAGTAATATCCTTCGTGTCCGGTTGATTACCCCCCTGGGCAATTACCCCCAGTAAAACCAGAAAAGTACCCCACAAGGACAACCACCCCCCGGACAACTTCCAACCTCTAAGAACAATAAACACCCGGAAAATCAACCCCGGCTAATTACCACCCCCCCCCCCCCCAAGACAACCACCCCAAGGAAAATTAGCCCCTGGAAAATCACCCCGAGGACAATTACTCCCAGCACAATTACCCCGAGGAATACCCCAGGACAATTACCCTCGTAGACAATTACCCACCAATGAAAATTACCTCCATGGAAAATTACATGCCCCTTCCCGACAATCACCTATGAGGATTATTACCCAAGAGGAATAACCCCCCGTAAAAGGCCTGTATGCTATTACTTCTAAGAGACCCCAAGGACAATGACCCCGAACCCACTGACAATTACCCCCGATAGTTGACTGATAGTACCTGCAATAAAAAAATTGATTTCTTTATTTCTTAATGGATGAAACCTAAATTCTAGGACAAATCGTCGCCGATATCACGAACCGGCACAATAACCATTTTACGTGTAAATTTTGGGTTTTGAGGTTTTTACATATTATGAAAGGCAATGTAAAAATCTACATGTTCACCAAATTTCAGTTCCTGATCTTGATTATTTTTCGAGATAAAGGCATTGTTAAAAATCACCTGTGTCCAAAAATTCCCGATTCTGCGAAATTTGGACTTCACGAACCGGCACTCTTAACTGAGTGCCACTTCGTGAAATCCGAACAGCAGCGCGCGTGTTTTACGTTAATGCGCGTAGATGCAACATGTCTTCTCTACATTTGGAGCTGTGGTTTCACGAACTGGCACTGAATAGGAATTATTCCCGTTTTCATCGTTTTCACTGATGTAGAAGTAAGTAGAATGTCATTTTAAAGTATTATTATATTGAAGGTGTGATGATCTGCCCATAATATGTTTCTTTTTAACCTAGAACCGAAGCAAAACACAAAAACAAATCACTTTTCCCCCAAGCGATCCATGTAGTCCCGCACATTGCGAATAATGGCTTCCTCGAGGATGGGTTTCATAATCTGTCTAAGAGTAAGACTCAGGAGTAAGACGCCTCGTACAATCCAAATCATTGTGATTCATGTACTATTGAATGATAATATAAGATGATAATGATGATAATAATACTGATGATAACGATAATGACGATGATAACCTGGCTGTAGTCTAGATCCCTGCAGATTTTTTTTCGGGGGGGGGGGGGGGGAGGGGGGCAAGAATATAACAACAAAGGGGTTTAAACAAAAAAGTATCAAAAGTATCTAAACAAAGGAGCCAATGATGGGCATAGAGAGATTTGATGCAATCTTTGGGGGATTTGGGGGAAATTTTTTGGTAAAGAATGTAAAGTCTTAAGAATTTCTGGGGGATCGGAGGCAACACTGCATGCCCCTGTTACCTAGGCTATACGGTCATGCATAATGAACAAATCATAGATCTGCTAGCTTGTAGGCTTATTAACTTCTAAGTTCTGGCATTACTAGGTTTTTAAAAAATACATGTATGGATATTGCTGATACTTTGTAGGGCCTACTGGAGGTCTTAGTTACTTTAGTAATTCAACATCTACTTCAGATTGACCCCTCTTTTTGAAGACAGATCTGTATTCTGTAAATCTATATTTTCTTTCAATATGACAGGGCTTGGACCAATTAAATCATCAGAGTGAGAGCTTATCCTTGGTCAGAACTTCTAATACGCATGTAATTGGACTGAGGAGGGGTGTTCATGGGAACAGTTCACCAGAAAATGTGAAACCACTGGATCTGATAATTATGTCTTTGCAGATTGGGAGGTCTTATAATTGTTAAAGATGTAATAAAAGTAATTCGATATCTTATCCACCCAAAGAGGATTTTAAAGAAATACATTTTGTTCTCTTACCACAGTAAAGAATAAACAACAGTCTAAAGGTAGGCTTGTTCATTGTTCAGTCAAAAATATTATGAACATGTTTTGTTTCTTTCTTTCACAGAGTCTGCATAGTGTGTGGTCTTTTATCAGAAAGGTGAAATATGAAAATGGGGAAAAGGTAAGGTCCTCTATTTACTTTGTTGAGTTTTTTTAAAATAATCTAATTAAAAAAATCAATCACCCTCGGCTCTTTTCTTAATTTCATTTGGTCATCTTAATGTTAACAGCGGATAAATCTTTTTCATAAACTGTTTTTGCTCATGATTCGTAGAGTAAAACTATAGATGTAAAGTTGGCAAGCTTCAGGTGTAGGACTATATACTTTCTGTGAAAGGTTCGTCACCTGAGATGAAAACCTCTGTTTTTCTCTCCCATCTTTATTTCCAAAATAGAACATTTTGATGTACTTGGCAAGTGGAAAAGAGATGGCTGCCTATGTTAATGTTGGACCTCATGTGTCATCCAAGAGAAAGCCCACTCCAAAGATAAGAAAGGGAACACTAGTAAGGTTGAGAAGAAGGAATAGATGGTGGACGGGAAAGTTCTCAACGTGGTCATCATGATAGGCCCAACACAAACCACATTTTCAGATGACAGTGATGATGACGAGGATGACGAGGATCACATTCAGTATCATATCAGCAATTGGTAAGCAAATATACTTCTCTGTAATAATGATATACAAGGGTTATGCTGTGATGTTAACCCCTTGTGTATTCCATTCTTCCTGTTACTTTGAACACGAAAATAATCGTAATCGAGAAAAAAAATATTGTGTTCATTCACTCATCTTGGCAAATACATTTTACGGCAATTAATCATTTCATCATTTTTTATTTGTTTCTGTTCTAAGGTCGAAAGGTTGAGAGGTATTATTATGTAAGCCATATTCTTGGTTATATATTTCTGAAAAGCAATAATCTAGAAAATGATGGATAAAACTGAAAATTGTATTGGTTTCTTTTCATATTGCCATCAGATTATGTATCACTTTTTCCCCCACTTTCATTCTCATTTGTTAGGCTGTGCCGCCAACAAGGTCGTCACTAATGTATCTCTACCTGCTGAGGTTTGTGCTAGGAACATCAATGCTTATAATGGAACATCCCTGCTGATAACGAAACATCCAGGACCTAGCAACATCCCTGCTAATGATAAAACACATCCAGGACCCAGCAACATCCCTGCTAATGGTGAAACACATCCAGGACCTAGCAACATCCCTGCTAATGGTGAAACACATCCAGGACCTGGCAACATCCCTGCTAATGTTGAAACACATGGTGAAACACATCCAGGACCTAGCGATATCCCTGGCAACATCCCTGCTTATGGTGAAACACATCCAGGACCTGGCAACATCCCTGCTAATGTTGAAACACATGGTGAAACACATCCAGGACCTAGCGATATCCCTGGCAACATCCCTGCTTATGGTGAAACACATCCAGGACCTAGCAACAACCCCGCTAATGATAAAACACATCCAGGACCTATCAACATCCCTGCTGATGGTGAAACACATCCTGGACCTAGCAACATCCCTGCTAATGATCACTCACATCCAGGACCTAGCAACATCCCTGCTAATGGTGAAACACACCCAGGACCTAGCAACATCCATGTTAATGATGTAACACATTCAGGACCTTTGACTTTCCAAGTTAATAGTAACAGTTAGTTTTTCATATTTAATAACATCAATGAAACAGAATATAACATTTACGAAAGGGTAACTTCAAGCTGATTTGGAATTTCAGTTGAATTAAATAAGCTTACCAGCAGCACTGCTCACCAGCTATAAGTCAGGACATGGTTTTATCATGGACCCTAGTATGGTTTTATTTGAGTGCAAACAGTTTGATTCATACTCTTAGATATTAATACCTATTCATTTATTTCAAGTTGTCCTATTCTTTTACACCTTTTTAAGTATGGATACATTGACTTCATCATAAACCACATCAGAAGAAAATTCACAAAAAGAAGGAAAATACTCGCCAACAGGCAAATGAAACAAGTCATTAAATTTTCAGAAATGCGGAACTTCTGCGTGGACATGGTGTGTTATCTGACAAGGAATAGGTAAATAATGAGGTTATTTAAGCTATTAATGCACAGGGTTGCTTTTGAAAATATCTAGAAACCTTTGAATTCAGCTAATAATTTAGTTTTGTCACAGTATATATAGCACTGCAGAGTGATTAAACAAAATATCTAGAAACCTTTGAATTCAGCTAATAATTTAGTTTTGTCACAGTATATATAGCACTGCAGAGTGATTAAACAATCAAATCTGATCTTAGTGGTTTCAACGTTTTACCTTGATGTTTTGAAGATTACAATTTTGGAAACTGTGTCCCCTGCAAGTGACAAAGTAATGTACAATTTTCTATTTGATTAATGTCAAACTTCATGAACATGTACTGTCATGACTGCAATATCTGCCATTGACGGAGAGTAAATTCAGACAAATATCAAAATGATTTTATAACTTTGTGATTTAACAACTCTTGCATATTAATGTGTGAGCTTTGTTAAGATGTTCAGAGGGGATAGAAGGGATAAACAAACACACAGGAATATTTTTCAAAACCAGAAAACTGTCAAGATATATAAGCCAACGTGTATAATGTACATACCGCCATTTATGAAACCGTACTGGGGTACACTTAAACATCAGTCTATGAGGGAAACAGTCTGGCCTTGCATTTCGCTCACTTTTTATTATTTATTTTATAAAAAGCTCATGATGATGCGTTTGAGTTGTATTTTCAGGGCTTCATTTATAACATAATTACATGCCTTGACAGCATGGAGGCCATAAACTTCATTTTTTTTTTTTTTAGTTACCAAGTCCCCTTATGATAAAAAATTTTCTTTTCGAGTACATGTATGCTAGTGATCTGTAAATGAAGTATGACATTAATTTGAGACAGACATTTAAATAGATGTCAATAGAATGAACCTAATGGACTATTATAGAATGGTTATAACATACGAAATGTAATGCAATGTGTAATTTCTAAGATCTAGTAAAGCGGTGTACCAGTGCATTAAAAAGACCTTGAGATCGATATAACTTCAACCATACATATATACGTGAGATATTTAAGACTTGAAATTGACAGACTTAAGATAAAATAGCATTAGGATGAACATGTTATATCAAAATATATCATCGGTTATATTGAGTAAGGTTCGAAAATGACATTCTAATTACGCGTATATCATTCCTTCATAGCTTTCATTGATATTCTGTTGCCTTATGTCTTAGTATTTGTTTCATGAATTTAGTATCTAAATGGATTAACATATTTTCAGTTACCAAATTTCAGATGTGGAACTAATGTAAAGCTGATTGCTAGTATTTGTATTTCAGATGCAAATTACATTGCATCATAAAATCGGACTTCAGTCTAATTTTTGCAACAAATTGTTTCCATTGTTATTGCTGAAGCTGGTTTTTAGTATACCAGAAATGACTATTAAAGCTTATTGGCCTATACAGTCACATGGAATAATTTGAAATCATATAACTTGTTAAGTTGTATGTTTTAGCCATGTTGTTTAATGAACTGAAATGCAAATTAATTTCTTTTGAAATTAAAGGCTTAAGTCGTCTGAAGTACTGATTTGATGTTTGAAGGAAGTATTATGATTAAAGAGAGCATGTTTCACTGAGACAAGAATGGAGGGTATGTTTTTTTTTTGTTGTTGTTGATATGATAATGTATATGTTCATGTCATTACATAAATATAGATCATGTACAAAGAAAATCAAAATCAAATGGGGCAAAGGAATATGAATATAGGACAATGAATGTAGCTTTGAAATGGGAGAAAGAGGGGTGATAGAAGGGGAGGGAGAGAGAGGGAGGGAGAGAGAGAGAGAGAGAGATGGGAAGATAGGGGAAGGAAGCTTGACAAAATAATATATGAATTTCCCTATTCATGATTCATGCCCGCTTCACTGTCATATTCAGGACTTCACATGGGGGAGGGGGTGGGAGGGGCACAAAATCTTTTCCTAGTGACGCCCCTCGGATCCCCCTCGAAAACGAAAAACAAAATGATTTTTTAAACTAGATATACTGGTCCGTCTCTTTGAAGCCTAAATTCGGAAGGACTTATACAAGAGCAAACACCCTTTAGCTCTATTTTTCAATCCAAAATTCATGGAGGGGGAGTGGCACATTTTGGAAGCATTTTCTGTTTGTACATTTTGATTTTAAATATTTTGTGGCCATGATGATTATGGGCATAGTAGGCCTACTGTACTGGGAAACAGCGTAATACATACATGTATTGAAAGTGCAGTGGTTATTGCATAAAGTGCCGGTTCGTAACGCGTAGTGCATGATTGGCGCATAGCGCGTGCATTGCCTAGATGGCTTTCACGAACTGACACTCATGATACTGTGCCAGTTCGTGAAATCTACGCTTAGTACACAACAAGTGCGCGTTCAGAAAAAGGCGGATTTCACGAACTGACACTCTTAGTAGAGAGTGATTATTTCATAGAAAAAAGGAGTTATATGGAAAAAATATTAGCAAATCTTAAAATTCAGAATCTGTACTCATCATATGTGAATTTTTTCGAGCATCCGACCACGATAGCCTATAAAAGTTGGGGTTTTAAAATGTTGAATTCTTTAAATGCGATTATCTCGAAAACAAGTTTTCGCACCGAATGCTAAGTGTGCCGGTTCGTGAAAGCGGCGACGAAATGATCTACAGGGAACAAAATGGCAGAGGTGCCCGGCCCGGGCGCCACTCTAAACTCGCAAGAAAGCAAAAGTTAGACAAATATATTTTTAAAAATCCTTTTAAGTAAAATTTCCGGGGTCCGGGGGGGGGGGGGGAAGCGTTTCATCAACATTTTGTCGTCTGACAAGTTGTTAGATCTGACATCTTGCCTTGATTTTGATTGGCTGAGAAGCATCGTTACTATGGCAACTGTCGGATAAAACAGACTTTGTCGGATAAAACATCCGACAAGTCCATTCATGAAACGCTCCTCCCCTGGGAGTTGGAAGGGGCGCGGTTTTTCCTGGATACGCCACTGGCTATAAAGAGAGAGAATAAAGAGTCATTCCAACACGGACTCAAATTAACTCATGATGTCATTCTTCTACTATACCTTCACCTGAAATTTATAGCCTAATAATAGATCACAAAGGTTTTAAACCGAGCATCTTTGATTCCCCCCCTTTTTTAAACATTGTTGCGGTGGTTCATAATTATGAACTGTTTACAATAGTTATTGTTAAGTTGTCGAAATCACTTCAAATTAAAAAAAGGCATTAAAGTAAATATATTGATGAATAAATGCATTGATAAATCGATATGCAACAAGCAAACTTTTAAACTACACACACACACATATATATATATATATATATATACATGTATATATATATATTTTTTTTTACTTAAAAACAAAGAAGAATAAAAGGTCTTTTCTGATCAGGGGCCCATTTACACCTAAACGAATTTTTCACCTTTTTTCACCTTTTTTCACACCCCTATTTTTGTGTTTGGGAAAACAAAAGCCTACATTTTTAAAACATTAGTTTTGCTGTTAAGGTCGATTGACTCCCTAAATGCCTTAAACAAAAACTACACTTCTAATGCTTTTTTTTTGGGGGGGGGGGGGGGGTGTTGAGCATGTGTACAATGCTAGCTCTTTAAGAGTTTCTAATTCCACTATCATTTTCTTCATCAGTGGTAAATTAGCATTAATTAATTTGTAGGCCCTATAAATCCTCAACTTTTGGACGTACTTTACTTTTTATTGTTACCTCTATATGCGTACAATTATTCTGTCATAGCAAATCCAATATCCAATTAGTCATATTATTCTGTTTTGTTTGAACCACCTCAATTTCATGATTTCCCATATATCTATGTTATATCATCTTTATGTTATTTCATATCATTCTATTATGCTATATAATTTTATGTTAATTGTTCTGATGGATGCTGCCATGCATGTCCGGGTCGGGGCGGAAAGTCTGCGGGCTATAGTAATTAATTTTACTTTTTCCTTTCCCAGGCAGCCCGGGCATGTATGGTCATCATCAACTATTCATTTTTCTTTATATTTCTTCTTGATTTCCTTTGTATTTCTGTTGACTTGCCGAATAAAATACTACTACTACTACTACTACTACTACTACTACTACTACTACTACTACTACTACTACTACTACTACTAATTAATATTATTTTCATTATCTTTATTAGAAAAGATGGTTTTGCATCAACAGGCAAAAATTAAGCCATATAGATAATATATTTTAAGTGAAAAAAGGCCAGCCCGAACATTTATCTACTGAATACAAGTGTGTATTTCACATTTCATTACCCCCCCCCCCTTACTCCCTCCCCTCCCCGCACCGAAAATAAAAGGCAAAATGAAGACAGTGTGAAATAAGAAAATACACAAACAAAAAGAATAGTACAGTATTGTAATTCAATAAAAGTTCATTTCAAGACACTGTACAAAAAATTTTGGTATGGTACGTAGTTACATGTATTTTGTTATGACTAGGACAAGTTAAATACACCTGTACTGCAGGAAACATAAATTGGGAAATGCATGGATAGTAATAAATTGAGATGGATGGAGACATCTTTTCCAAACAGAGTGCGACACAATTTCAATTTAAATCCTTAATCCTAATTGATACTGAATTGACAAAGTAAAAGTACGAAAATATAATTCAAAACATATTTCAATTCCAAGATTCCATCTAAAGTGCACCAGATTCTTCAATTTCAATTGTTAAAAAAGGGGGCCCTCGTGACCACCTCAGTCGCTTTTCTCCCTCGCTTACGTGTTTCTTCGGACATACATATTCTTCTGTGTACGGCCCTGGTCCAGATCCATATATTCCATACTTTTCCTATTTTTGATTTCCTGTCTATCCTTCATCATATATCCTCTGTCATCCATTTATTCCTTTCTCTTCTCTCCCTCCAAGGTATAATACCGCCTCCTTGCTGCTTCTATCAAGATGTTTTTCATTGCGTTCCATGGCTTTTCCTCCCCTTCATCTTTTGAATCCATCAAACCTATTCATTACTTGTATTGTGTATTGTAGGGGCACCTCTGGTTTATTGAGTTATGTCTATTATTTTCTAAGTTTTTGCTTTCTTTACTCTCTTTAACTTATTCCTACGTTGAAGTTTAGCCTTATCATCTCTTGCTCACATTCCATGCATGTTCCAACTCTGATGATGTTTCAGTTGCGACATCTTTTGCGCGGTAAATTTGATCCAATCCCGGGGGGGGGGGGATCACTTCCATTGAAGAGTGGACAGCATCCGCGAGAATCGTCCTTAAAAAAGCACCCTAAACGAGGATTCAAGGGCAGGCCGCTAGGACACCCTAAACACGGATTTTGTGCAGATGCCCCAGATTTGCACACCCTAAACAGGGATTTCATTAATTGTTGGGATATTCATACCCGAAACGAGGATATTCCCATTTTCATACCTTGAGAGTGATAGTTGGGTCCATTGAAAGTTTGGAGCCATTTTTATCTCGAGATAATTCACTGTATCACTATATTTTACACAGGAGTTATAGGATTTTCCGTTCACGGGTCTTGTTACAGTCGGTCCCGCAATCGGTGCAAATTACATACCCTTTCTAGATTATCGTGATTTAGGGGGCTTTTTTTCATTTTTGGGCGTTTTTGACACTCTATTCGCGTTCCGCGCCTACCCCTGAAAAAATACCCTTTTTCCGCGTTTTTTTTCTCGCGGATGCTGTCCACTCTTCAATGGAAGTGACCCCCGCGGGGATCCAATACAGAGGAATTCATGTTTTGGAAGGGTGCTTGCAACTTTTTCAATTGATACTTATCAATTCACGGTTGAACGAAAACACATAATAAAAACAAAATATCACCATGTCGAAATTATCAAGTAATTATTGCCTTATTTTTGTGCACTAAAAATCCCACTGACAAAATTTTTAGCATGTTTTCATGACCAGTGTACATGTATCAGTGATCTCATGGCATTTAATTGAAAGTTCACGCTCCAAAGAGCACGTGGAGCTGGAAAAGCTCTTCTTTCACCTATCGACCAAAATTAAATTGCTTAATTTGGGTAACCTTCTTGGGGAGTTCGTCTGATTTGATTTTCATCGAAATCCCGACCTCTAGTGAGCAAATGAGAAGGGAAAATTATGCAAATGAGGAGAAAGTTTAGTGCTTTGTCCCTGCTCCGTGTCGCATCGAATATTTAATTTGGCGTAAGATCCTGTTAGTGATCTCAGGAAAGATGTGTCCCAAATTTCATGAAAAAAAAAACTCACAGTAGATTGAACAATAATCCTCAATGAAAATAGGCCATATTTCATTTTTCATTTCCTCCCCCATTGACACTACGTATACAGTTAGGGAGCTGGGCCGGTATTCAATTCAATACTTAAGTCAGAAATATGAGTATTTTTCTTAGTTTTTTACCTAGATAAAATACTTAGCAAAATTTGCTATTCAATTCAGTATTTTGGCTAAGTATTTTACTCTAAAACTAAGACACCTACCTATGACTAGGAGACTTAAGCCAATTATTTTGGAGGCCATGATTGGCAGGCATAGGTTTTATACGCAGTCATCATGAGCTGCGCAGAATTATATCATAGCTTATTCGAGCGTATTTTAATGCCATATGTTAATTGTGTTTAAACTTAAGTGTGAGTTTGATAGGAAAAAAAAAATCGGCGAAAAAAAATCGATCATCCCCCCCCCCTCTCCTCAAAGTGGATTTGCGCCGGTGCTAGTCGACCTGGGGTGGTCTATCCCGGGTAGACTCTCATGTGGGTATTTCCATTGCTGGATATAGCTATATACACGGTTTTATTTCAGTTTTTGTTTAATTTCATCCCAGATTATAAATTCAGTTTATTCACGTCATATATTATTTTCCTTTGTTATCATGTCATGAATAATTGTTATAAAATGTTGCTGTGTGTATGTTTTTACTGGGAATTAATATTTTCATGTTCTTTTTGCTCACTTTGAAATGTAAATAATCATTTCGCAATTTGGCAAAAACTAGTGCTGCGATGAGAATACTTTAGATAAAAAAACATTGAATAGACAAGATACTGTAAACCTGAATGGGAACACGCCCCGTCCGTCCGGGCTCTTAATACTGAATAGCACCATCTAAACATGGAGGTCAATCGGGGGGGGGGGGGGGGGGGATACAGAGACAGGGGGACATGCCCCCAAATTCAAGCTAAGGACACTCTTTTGTCATAAATTTTTTGTTTGTGCCCCCTCCCTAATTTGATGTCCCCACCAAAATTTTAAGGTAAGGACCCCCTTTTTTTTTTCTTTTTTTTTGTTGTCAGCAAATTTTTGGTGTATGTCGATCCCCCCAAAAAAAATTATGTCCCGCCACCAAAACAAGTAATGAAGCTGAGGAACTTGCTTTTAGAGTGCCCCCCCCCAAAAAAAAAATATATATATAACACGGTTTGACACCCTTATCTCTAAATGTTGTGTTAACAGACTTAAAGGATGAAGGGCAACATACAAAGAAAATTCAAAATGAGTTTTGAATGACCAAAATGGCATTTATTGCCAATGACAAAATAGATAAACCTTCATGCTCACATTACTATTCAAAGTAACATACAAGTTTTGAATTTATATCGTACATATATAAGTATTTCAGATTGTTAATTCAATTTCATATCTGAAACCTTTTTTTTTAAAGATCAAAATTCTTTGCACTGCCAATGATGTATTAAGTGAAGGTGTAACTACACATCTTTCAATATCATACCTTTGATATTTCCAATGTTGTATTATCAAAACAGTCGATACCAAAGTGTTACCTTCATAAATATACAACTTTTCTAACTGCATAGAAATTCAATATATTTCACGAAATTTTATCCTCACATCTCATCAAATTCATTGTATTTATGGGTTACACCATGTCTAAACCATTTCCACTTCATAGGCATGTTTTTATGGAAGGGAGTGTGACGAGGGATGATTTATGATACAGAGTTTTGCAAGGCTGACCAGGGAGACAGCTGATGGAGTTGGTAGAATAGAGTTGATACCTAAATCCTGGCTGTTTCTATGACTTTCCCTTAGTTTGCTGTACTTTTGAAGTGGATACGGTGTTGTTGAGAGATGACCCATAATGATTGTCATAAATATTGTGAATGCACTCATTTGTTACAGTGTTAATAAACATTAACCAGTAAAAGTCATTCTCCCAAAACATATAGTGAAATATCCTCTTTGAGAGGAATACAGAATAGTATTTACAGACTAAGTAAGAACTTTACCACCAAACTTTAGAAATCCTATGCAATAATCAGAATACCAAAAAAAAAAAAAAAAGAAGAAAAAATCATTTAAATAATCAATACATGAAGACATATGCTATCCACAGCCAAAAGCCATTTTCACATGCTGATTTAAGGACAATAAATAAAGCTAAGTTTGTTCTCTTTCAGACATCATGAGCAAAGTTGAAAGAAAAATAGATAGTTTATATGATTTTAGTTGTTTGGGATTTTGTTTTTGTCCATATATACACTTTTTCCTTTTTTTTAAATAACCAAATGTACATACATTCATGTTTACAGTGAATGATATTGAAAACTATTGAATTTTCTGTCTTTCTTTTTTCAAAGACCAAATCTTGGTGTCCACTTTTTTTTCTCTTTTTTTCTGCAAATTCTTGCTCACATTTCAAATTTACTGATGATTCAACTATTTTCATAAAGATGGCAGATGAAAACAAAGTGCATCTAAGACATGTCAGTACAAATCTCATAATTTTAGTCCACATACAGAAAATAAGCCATCAATAAATGTACGTAACATAAGTATGCTACTTCAGAAGGATCATTTTAGTAGACTATCAGCTAGCCCACAACATACATGATTGGTAAAATTCATTAGACGGTCAGTCCATGAGAGCAACAAACAAACACATCAGAACATACAATAAAGAAATTAATAAATTAGTTTGACCTTTATTTCGAGATAAAGAACAAGATGTCAGAATATATCTAATGAAAGGGATTAACATTGACTGATTTTTGCTATATGCTGGCCCCATCATACTCATACGATCTTGCTTTAAATCTACCTCACTTCGAAAATTTTGGTAATACAAAAATAACTTACAATACAAATAAACAATACTACACAGTATAAGGCATAGCCTATTAGGATGGATACTAAAAACTTGACTGGTACAGATTTATCACTTGGAAGGAGGTAAGCATGCTTGAAGAGGGTGATCTTGATCGGTGCGACAGTGAGCGAGGATCCAAAGAACGTTAGGTGATTGCACAGGCAGTGAGCTGTAGTGGGGTTGGAGAATGGACCAGCCTGTGAAGGATGAAGGGACACAAATAGTGAGAAGGAAGGCATCTCTTACTGCCTAGGATCTTTATTTAATTCAGAAGTGTCCATTTCATGGTTCATATTTAAGGTTCCTCACATGTGCCATGGAAATTTCAATCTGGTCTAATCTGAATACCCTTATTCCCCATTAAGAATTCATTTACATGATTCAATGCAAAATCAATGAAAATTTTGCATACTAAAATGAGTGTGTGTATAAATGCTGTGGAAGTTGTTAAAGCTATAGCTGCTGTCACATTTTAGTGTTTAGAGCCAACAAGTATTTTCAGAAATATGGCTGTACATTTACTTCTTGTTATCTGTTCGTGTCACATTTGACATACATTGGGTGATTTCACGCTCGGTGTTAGTGTTTAAAGGTGTTGGTGTTAAGAAACAAATCTCTGCTAAAATCGAACTCTAACACCGCTGCTCAGATTAAGGAGCTGATACAGATATCCTAACACCATGGATCAATAGCTAAATACTGCAATGGCGACAGCATTTTAACTATTAATGATGATCATGAGTCTGGAATTTCATAAAATTACACGAGCAGTAGGGTAATTCTAAAAGCAATCATTATTTGATCTAGAGTGCGGCAAGAAACTTTACAGAAATGGGTGATCTTGATAGCAAAAGTAAGTTTAGGGTTAACTTCTCTCAAGTTTTTCACTTGCAGCAGAAAATGCTTCGGTATCTCCTGCAGCTAGGCGCGCCGGGCCAGATGGCGCAGCGCGTACATGGCAAATTGCAAAATTTCGCGAATCGGCTCAAATTAGCCATAAAGTTTCATGACTTTTGCACTGTAAATGTTGATTAAGAACTCTTCCTGATCTATAGTTTGGATTCCTTGAGTCCTTTGCTCAGAAGATCTACCTTCAAATGTATCAAATCTCTCTAAAATAATGACTAGAAAAGATTTTCCATTCCCCTTCTTAGCGCTCTGAAAAAGGTATTGGAAATATGCCTAGGTCAGTCCATAGATTAGACTTAAGTTAGACCTAGCATTGGCCTAGCTCCACATTAGGCTTAAGATGAAAAGTTCTCTTCCGTAGAACAAAATTCACATAACTTCTCAGAAATCTCTCACAAGTCTACAAAGCACATAAGCTACCCCAACACTAACACCAACACCGACCGTGAAATGAATATTTCTTAATCCCTAGCGGTTTAGTGTTAGTCAGTGGGAATTTGTACATGAAATTAAACACTGACTGCCGAGCTTGGTTCAGCAGACGACATTCGACAAAAATTAAACACCACCGACTGGATCTACGTCAACAAAATCAGAGGTCAACACTAACACCTACCGATTTCTGTTTCATTTCATAGTCGGTGTTAGACCACAATTTTGTGGCGAAATAAACACTAAAATAACACTAACACAAACACCGAACATGAAATCACCCATTGTATTCATTACTGTCTAGGAGTTCCCAAAGGTACGTTCGGGTCGATTTTTAATTTTTGACATGTGAAAAATTTTAAGCGTGTGACAACATACTGATCAATTTGCTGTGTATACATTGAACATTCGCCATTTGAACATTTTAAATGTCAGGTCACTCAGGTGTATGTTTTTTTCTTTGCATGCTGTTCATTCAAATATGTCCAAGCTATTCGGAATCTTTCCCTTAGCAACTTATACTTAATGTTTGTCTATTAAAAACGAAAGTGTAACAAATGGTGAATCAATACACATTGTATTCCAACCTACATCAACTTTACCAAGGAATCCATCTAACGTTCTTTATTCTAGTCTACGAATATAAAATCGTGTGTGCACACTACAGCTACAGTACAGGTAGCTTTTTAGAGAGAGAGAGCAGCTGGGAGCAACTCTTCATCATTTCAGTTCAACTGGTCAGCAGAGATGGAGTATGTTCAGAGACTCCAGATCAGTTTGCCGTGTTCTCATGTTTGCCCTAAGGCCGATTTATTCAATGCCTTGTCCTTATCCGAAATGGTTCAAAGCCTTTGAACCCTTATAAATCTATAAAAAAAAAAATCAAGGCACTGTCAAGGTATGAGCAATTTCACCATTTTATCAATGAATTTAAATTTTTCTTTTTTTTTCTATTAGTTTTGTTGTTTTCTGAAATTTAACAATGTCATATAAAGCTGATACAAGCTCTAGCAATACAAAAAAAATTTGAGATATCGTAAACTGTTTTGTTCAAGAATTTGATATTTCAGCATACCGTGATTTCAAGAGGAAAAATTCTGTATGCTAGGCATAAGTTATATATAATGTCCCTAAACTTCAAGGAATGTGCTTTGATTTACAATATAAAAAGACCAAATGTAAACAAATGATTTGGGTTCATTAATTAACGCAGTGCCATACCTTACATCCTGTGTTGTCCCATTCCTGCTGGTCTTCATTCCAAAAACTACATTTTAATGTGTAAATGAAAAGAGATAGTGAGATGTTCTCATTTCCATAGACAGGCTGATCTTTACCATCATATAGACTGATTAAAATGCCATCTGCACCTGTATATCAAAAAATAGAGAATAAGATACGCATTATTAGCCCTTGCCTCTCCTATGGTTCTATGGTTGAGAAGATAAAATTGAAAGGAAGTGTGTGAGTTGAATATGTTACCAAATCAACACAAATTATATCAAGAGAGCTATCTGCCAGATATTTTGTCATTTAGTCTAAGGCAATGCAAATTTTTACTATCTGCAATAATACCACATCATGGCTACCTATCACTATAGAGGGAGCGAGTTGGCTCAGTCGGTAAAGCGTCTGCCTTTCGAACCAAAAGACCGTGGGTTCGAGTCCAGCCAAGGCGGATGACTGAAGCCTACGTTGTTTCATAGACGCAGGCTATGCTACAGTGGAAAACACTCCGTCCCTCGGATAGGACATTAAATGGAGGTCCCGTGTAAAGGAGAGTCACCACCTTTGCACGTTAAAGATCCCATTGCACTATTCGTATAAGAGTAGGGGGAAACCCTGGTGTATGTGGTCCACCTGCACACCCCCAATCAGTGATATGAGGAGGAGAGACCTGAGGGTTACAGTGATTCAGTTCGCTTTTCCCCTCCCAGGCACAGGTGACACCGAACCATTAATAATAATGATAAATCAATCCATTATTTATGCTCTCTTGCTGGCACATGAACTGGATTTTATAAGCAATATAGCCTTTAACTGATACCAAATTGGAATTAAATTGCCCTGTTTACAAAATCTTTTTTTTTTCTTTTAATACAAAATCACAACAAACAGATACAAATATGAGCCCTTGCATTTGTGAACTAAATTATGTGCATGGCCCAAAATCAAGCTTCAACAAGATTTACCTCTTAGGTCAGCAGCAGAAGCACTCCAAGTGAAATCAGTAGCAGTGTCAAGGGCCTCATTGCTGACACTTACTACAGAAGAAGTTTCCAGACAGTTAGCCTTCACATTATTGCTAATATTGGCTGTACAGATAGAAAGGGCAGCAAACGGCTCATTTTCAGCTATGACTTTAAGGTGTACAGCTCCAGCGTCAGGCACTGATGAATGGTTGACAAAAAGAAAAGCTGAGAAGTCCTTACTGACATGGGCAGAGGCTGACTCTCGTGATAGGGGTTCTTTCATCGGAAGGTACACACTGATGTCAGCAGACAAGTCTTGGACTGCACATTAACAAAGAAATGAATATTTTGTACATTAGGTGAACTGAGGGTCATATTCAATATTCATATACACACCACACCAAATAGACTCAATACATTATGTGGCCAAGTGAATACATGTACATATATTTTGTGGAAATTGACTGTAATATATATACTTGATTCATATTATCATGATTTTTACCTTGTAATATATCATGATCTGCCTTCAGCTGGATTCCTACGATACTGGATTTGAGAGATTCTCCACCAGCTGCCCAACTAAATGGGTTCCATCTTAAAGCTGTCATCTGAAATAGAGCATAGTATGGCGTCTTATCTAACAGATTTATCACTTCCATGAGACAAAGTCATTCATATGGTATATAGTCAGTAAACGTAATCACTGTATATCAATGCAATGCTTAATATTTCTTTTCACAGAACTTATTTGTGCACAATGAGCATGATGGGAATACTTTTGCCGGGTCCACATCATACTTCTTTCTACAATATCCCAAAACAGGTGGAGAGGTAGTTACTACTTTACCTGTATGCTCAGAGCTGTCTTGTTAAAACTATCCACAATATCATCAAGTGCTCCATCCGCAGAAGGCATACTAAAGCTACCAAGACCTTCATCATGTGAAGCTCTAAATACAGCACCTGCAAGCATGTCTATGCTGATACTGCTCACTGCTATGCTAAGAGTAGGGGATGTAATGACTGTAGCTTCTTCACCTGGAAGCTTGCCGTGTGCAATTGCATCTTGTACTTCACCGAGTGCAGACAGGGCAACTTCGGTCAAGTTCTTCATAGAATCCTTGTTTTATTTAAAACAAAAATAAAAATTTAAAAAACAGAACAAATCAGTGCCTGTAGCGATATACTAGTAATAACTAAAATAAGCATCAGCTGCATGAGTAATTGGCTCATGCACACATACCACAGTCAAATCACAGCTGGGCATTTAATTTCTTTTTTTTTTCACTGAATGAATAGCAAGCAGGGATTAAAAGGATAGCTGATGTAACAAAAGTCCCAAGTGTACTTACTTACATGTGAGTTACTATGATTTCAGTACACTTGAAATTCTCTATTGAAATAAAACATGCATTAAACCATGTTTTACAGCAGCATATGTGAACAAGCTTATAATTCTAAAGTTAATAGCTATATAATTTTAACCCAGGCTGTATGCAACATGGGCACAATTTTTGGAGGGGGGGGGGGCACTCTGTTTGTGCTCTCCATGCATCTAAAGCTAAATAAAAATTTCTGGCCTTTATTCAATGACTCCCTTGCTTGATTTTAAGCAAGGAATTGTAGGAAATTGGCTTCAATTTCCTTTCTGGCACCATTTGCAAAACTAAATAGGAATGTATCACAAACACATTTGTGATACAGATTTCTGTTTTTTTTTTTTTTTTTTTTGTAAATATTACTTCCCAACCTTTCCTTTATACATAAGCATCACAACTTCTTGCATGTTAATCCTAGTCCAACAAGGTTGCTGTGCATTTGTAGTCTTTTTTCTAGTCACAGGAACTTGCCTCAAGAAGAAAACAAAATTTTGCTCTAACTTGTTTGGAAAGCAGTTAATATTGAATTTCTGGTCCTTATTCATAATTACATGAAAGCATTGTAACCTGGAAAAAATGGGCACTTAAATCAGACACCAATAAATTTCAGTATCAAATAGTTTATTCTAAATCCATTCTACATTCATATTACTAAATTTTAAAAGGACAAACCGGTACATCTTTTTTATGTACCATTAAAAACATGCTCTAAGAAATCTGTGCAAAACATAATTGTCTAAGTCAAGAGAAAATGGAAAAATATTTCTTACATCAATTGGCTTCTCTTTATTAAAGCAAAAATGATAGGCGATGTTAGAAAAAAGATTATCTGTCTCTTAATAATGTATGCAAAGCCAAAAGTACTCCTATATGGTGGTGCAAAATGCACAAGATGGCAGCGAGGTAAAAATAGGAGCATCTTTTCAAGACCTTACCTTGTATTCCGGTCCCTCTTGAGAGGTGGTAGCAGCACTTAAGATATTTGACAAGGTCTCCACCAGAATGGAGCCAGCTGCCTCAATGTTCTCCTGGTTTTGGTTGTAATATTCAGAATTTGCCTTAAGGAATGATGTCATTTCAGCCAGCACAGTTGCAGCTTTCATCTGTTTATTTAGGGTAACAAATTTTATCTTCAAGATGACGAATGCAAAATGAAGTACAGGGGGGGTATTTCACAAAGAGTTAAATTTGACTTAGAGTCACGCGTAAGCGCCAATGTGCATCTCTTGACGAAAACCCGTCATTAAAAACTGAAACCCTGATTTGTCTTTCGCAACTTCTAGACACCTGAGATTGCAGTAAGCCTAAATAAACAAAAGCACTGAGCAGTGTAATTCCCCTACCGGAGAAGCGACTTTGACAGGGTGATAGAGAGGAAGGGAGAAAGAGAAACATGCAGGGGCTACAGAACTACTTACTTTTTATCTGGTGCCCAGGGCCGTGTAATCGCGTAACCCGACTTTTCGTGAAAACAGCCCCCGGTATTTACGAAAGGTCGGGTAAATCGTGTGGTAAAAATGTGATTTTTAGCAATTGTGGTCATTGACATAAGACTAATCTTTTACGCGAATATTCGTGAGAAAACTACCTTCAAATGACGAAGTATCGGGTAAAAAAAAATAAATTTTGATATTAATCTATTTATGATATGCAAGTACTTCAGTTTCAGTGCATGGCGTAACAGCCGGGGGGCAGGGGGGCAGAGTGCCCCCCCCCCTGAAGGATTTCAGCGGGAAAATCCACCAAACCACCGGGAAAAAATGAAAGGGAGGGAAAAGAAGAAAAAGAAAGGGAGAAAGGGAAAGGAAGAAGAAAGGAAAAGAAAGAAGAAGAAAGGAAAAGAAAGAAGGAGTAAGGGAGAGAAAGAAGGAGAAAGGGAAAGGAAGAAGGAGAACGGGAAAGAAAAAAGGAAAAGGGGGATAGAGAAGAAGAGAGAGGGGGAAAAGTGGGAAAGGGGGAAAAAGAAAAAAGGCAAAGGGAAACAAAAGAAATGAGGGAAAATTTAGTACCCAAACCCCGGAGTTTCTGGGGGCTCCATTCCCTGGACCCCCGCAGTGGCTTTCCCTGTAGACCCCAACAGGGGCCCTAAGCCAGAACCCTGGGCCCCACCCGCTAAGGGCTTCGCAACAAGCAAATCGCGGTGCGGGCTCACCTCCGCATATTCTATTTCTAGACTTAGATACCGGCTAATTTTCGGCTCTGCCCCCCCCCCCCCCCCCCCCCCGATAACAGGCAGAGAATGTAAGAGGCCGGGAAAAGTCAACGAACAATTTATTCAAAGAAACGTCAGAGCTTCCGCGCTTCGCGCGGGAGGGGAAAAATCACCATCCCTGCACCCTACCCCTAGCATGCCTAGGGAGCGCGCTTTGCACTATCGTCCTCCTAAAATGAAATCACTGATTCTAGACTAAATTACAGGAAAATTTTTGGCTATGCGTATGCCCGCTCCCCCCTCCCCCCCCCCCCCCCGATAACAAGCAGAAAGCGTAAGAAGAGCAGGAACTGACAGCAAAAAGAAAAAACGTCGGAGCTTCCTGCACCCCCTACGGAGCACTACCATCTCCCTAAAAATGAAATCCTAGTTACGCCACAGAAGATAGACTTAATTACCGACAACTAACAATTCAAAGAAACGTCGGAGCTTCCGCGCTTCGCGCGGGAGGGGGAAAATTCCCCCTCCCCTCTAGGGAGCACTACATTGGCGTAAATTCCAGGGGGTGGGGGATCTATCACCCCCACTACAGGGAGAGGGGGGATGGTGTGTACAAATTTCCCCCCAGGCAGACACACTTTTTAAGGAAGAAAATATATTTTGATTAATCAGTTAGTAAAAATTCTGAATATCTATCATAAACAACCATCATATTTTAGAATTTCTATTTGAAAATGCTACTGAAAACAAAAAAAGGTGGTTATTTTTGGCTCGCTCGCTTCGCTCGCTTGTCAAAATCTTAGGATTTCCATCCGAAAATGCGATTAAAATCGAGAAAAGTGGTTATTTTTGGCTCGCTCACTTCGCTCTTTCGTCATATTTTAGAATTCTTATTCGAAAATGCGATTCAAAACCAGAAAAGTGGATCTTTGAATAGATATCAAAATGTGTGTGAGAGGGAAAAAATCGTTTTAAAAGCTTTTCATCCCCCACTCCTCAAATTGGATTTACGCCGGTGGAGCACTACCGTCCTCCTAAAATGCAGTCGTAGCTACGCCACAGATTCTAGACATGGACTAGTTACTGGGAAATTTTGGGGTCTGCCCCCCCCCCCCCCCCCCTGATAACAGATACCTGTTACGCCCCTGTTCAGTTTCATTAACAGACTTCCATGGAAATGCCAAATATATATCTTTTCTTTACTATCACTGATCATGGGGGGGGGGGGGGTGGGTAATCACGTGTGATGATAAAATTTTGGTGAATGCGTGAGAAGACCTATACCAAAGAATTTGTTAATCAATATCCATAAAGGTATATGGCTTGTAGATGTACGACCTTGATCTTCAAAAGATAATGTACTTTGAAAATCTGATAAATTTAATCAACACAAAACACATATACATTGCAATTATCTCCTTCACAAACTCTCCACTACTCCATCCTTTCCCATTCTCTGCCCCCCCCCACTCTCTCTCTCTCTCTCTCTCTCTCTCTCTCTCTCTCTTGGACACCCTCGAATTTTCATCAAATAATCTCGCCTGAATTGATTTTTCATCTCTTTCTTCCTGTATCTATCTCTGTCTCTCTTTTCAACACTTTCCATCTCTCTTGAACACACCCTCTTGGTTGCTTCATTTTTCACCTGCCCCCATATTCATTTCATAAGAGGGGGCTTCAGTATTTTCTTAGATATGCATGTATACATGTCCCGGATACATGTATTACAATTATCACATTCTTTTAAAAATTGCTGGGGATTACACAATCAATATCAAAGTACACTTGTAGTAAAAAAAAAATGAATTTGCTATGTAATGATTATTTTTCTGCATGGTGATTACAGTCATGTACATGTTAAAATAGGTTCATTTCAATAAAAAGGAAACTACATCAGCCTTCATTCATCAATTAAAAGTAAAATATATTTCATATTACATTTACTAATAACAATTTTTTAAAATCATATACTCTGTTCACAACTTACAACAAAATAAAGAACAGACTATAGAGTTTTACATCACTACCATTCAAATGTTAGTAATTCAAATTGCCAACATGTATCAAGGCCCAATAGAATCCTTCTCTACTTTAAATAATACTTGTAAATAAATCATTAACAGAGCTAATAGTCAGATGTTGTGCACAACTCAGGAAGAATGAGCTATTCCACATCCCTTTAGAAGAAATTAATAAAATCAATTAAAACGCAACTGAAAACAGTAATTTTGAAACTTACATACTCATCATTCAATTCAAATTACTAGTACACTGTACTGAATTTATGAATTTTCAAATCCTCAAATGAAACAATAATCTGCTCTAAGAGTTTCAAATAATTCGCACACACCTATGGGGAGGGGTATAGTTTAAAAAAATAATGCAATTATTTGTTTGTAACTTTGTTTAATGACATTGCACAACATTTTGTATGTCGATAATAATCCAAAATTGTTGATTGCATATCAATAAATTTGAATTGAATTGAATCGTGGGTTTGGCTACTGCTCCCGTCCCCTCCCCCCCCCCCCCCCCCCCCTGCTGCATACAGGGCCTTGACTCCTCACTCATTGAGAGACAGATCTCCAAAGCAGGGGTCCAATGCAATGAAGAGTAGAAGCTGAATTCTTTCTGTTAAAGAAAAAAAATGAGATTGAAAGTTGACTTGAATTAGGATAAATGCAAAGTACATGTACAAATTATGGACAGTAGGAGCACTCAATATTTACCTTTGCAGACCAAGGTTTATAAATCATTTTAGTTTATTTCACAGAACTCAAAATACAATTGAAATTTATACAACAGAAATTTAGAACAATACACATATTGAACAATGAATATCTCAACTTGAAATTTAATAATAAAAAACAAACTTGCAAATGAAATGAGAGGAAATCAGAAAACAAAATATAGTTTCTGCTTGTATAGCAAAAATGAACAAGTAAAGCTGAACAATTATTTAGCTTTAACTAAGCAATACATTTCTTAATGAAGTGTAAGCAAGAAATGTTGGTGAGATATTTTGATCCTGGTGAAAATGAAACTCAAGGAAGAAAAATATTCATCATGCCAGACTGATGAAATTTTCAAAGGAGACAATAATAATAATAAAAAAAAATATTCAGCCAGGGTTTACAAATAAATTCAAGAATGGGTGTATTTGCAACCAAGGCCAATGGCCTTGTAAACTCTGGCTGAATATTGACATACCTGTACATGTAGCAACCTTATTAAATTCATGCAGAATTCACTTACCTTCCATAACTGGAGTGGTAGACTAACTCATATCTTGCAGAAACTTTCTTCAGTCTCAGTCAACAAGCAATCATCACCTACATCTCCAAGATGATGTGGATGCAGACATAAATCCAGCATTAAGTTTCAACCTAGGCATGTTCAATCTGATGAACAAAGTCAAAACAAATAAAAGATTAAATCAGTGGTGTAACAACCAGGGGCAGGGGAGGGAGGGACAGAGTTCCCCCTGAAGGATTTCAGTGGGAAAATCCACCAAACCACAATGAAAAAAATGAAAGAAAGGGAAAGGAAGAAAAAGGAAGGGAGAAAGGAAAGAAAAAAGAAAAGGGAGAAAGAAGAAGAGATATGGAAAAAAAAAAGAGGAAGGGGGGGGGACAGAGCCAAAAATTTCCTGGTAAGTAAATTTAGAATCAGTGGCATAGCTAGGATTTCACTTAAGGGGGCGGTAGTCTCTCCCTCCCTGCACCCTCCCCCCTATGGAGTGCGCTTCACGTGCTCAGTGTTTTGAATGCTTTGTGTACTCACTACCGCTCCCCTCAAAGTCAAATGAAATCATAGCTATGCCACTGATTCTTGACCGAGTTACTAGAAATTTTGGGCGCCCCCCCCCCCCCCCGATAACAGGAACCAGGGCTGCATTTCACGAAACCGTCATAAGTCTAACTTCTTGGACATCCATTAAAACGCGTGTTGTAGAATTAACGCGCATTTCTATGGGATTTCCATGAACTTAGACTTACGACGGTTTCGTGAAACGCAGCCCTACACTGCTGGATTAAATCATACCTAGTCTCATTATGCTTCATTATGCTGTCTTTGAAATCTGAGCTTACTGTACACACAGTCATAGACCCCGCCTCGCCCTCCCCCTTGCTTTACACAGTTATACATCATGCAACAATCTAGGATAACTGATTCGTCAACTCGCCAACACACTATGCATGTAGGTGGGATAAAATAAACGTTGAATCTCGCTGTCAACTGTTTTTGCATTGCATTTACAATCATAGGCAATCCGCCCGAAAGTCTGGGCAAGATGTTGCGTCGTGACAGGGTGCAGCAGTAACAATGAGCTGCCAACGATGAAAAGAGTTTACAAAGTTAGTGAGTTTATAACACATAATTTCATGACATACAGCTCAGAGCAGTTCTTTGAAAATATAAAGAAATTAACGCAGATCTGGCACAATGTAGAACTCATTAGGAATAGATTCCATTTTTTTACAAATTAGCGAAATTTAAACTGTACTCACCTCTGGACTTTCCGTGGCAAAGGCTGACTTTGTGCGAATCAAATGCTAGCTTTTATTCAAGCCGTTTTTCGTCAAATTATTTGTTGTAGAAATGTGCGTTAAGGACGCGACCCTTCCTATATTTGCGAGCTAATTTCTACGAAGTGTCGGGTTAATGGACCCGACTTTTCGTAGATTTAACTGGTATATTTCTCAAACGGTGAACCCGACCTTTCGTAAATAAAAGGGTTTTTTTCACGAAAGGTCGCATTACGCGATTACACGGCCCGATGCGAAGACCCGATGGTTCGAAGTAAGCCGTATTTAACATGTAATCTCATTCATAGACTTCCCAATAGCACGTCCCCTGAGCATGATCTGACCAATGCGGTGATGCGTAATATACAGCACGCAACTAGGAATTTAAGTGCAACTTTAAGTCAAACGTAAAGTCTTTGCGAGACCCCCCCCCCGGAATAATAAAAAAGAACCTATGCAAGATGGATTCATTCTCACATTACACTGTTAAATATGCATAATCATAAGACATATAAAAATTTTGTAAGGGATGAAGACTAGCAAACGTTTCCACTGTTAGGCCAAGTATAATGGAGGGATACAACTTTAGCTGGACTGCAGACAGGCTGCTTGAGAAACTTATTAGCATGCATCATTTGCGGAATATTATTTCTTACCTGAACATCAGTAGAAATCTCTTGTTTGTTGTGAGTGATGACAGCTAAGGCCGCTGAGGTCTGCCTAAGAGATGCTATAGACTCTAAAGGTATGGCAGCCACAAAGTCAACAAGAGAAGTTCGGATCTATCAAGAAGAATGAAGAGGTTAAGCTGAAGAGTGATTTAACACACTTAAACACATACATATGCACCCATGCATACACCTACACACTATGGTGGGAGGGGTGGAACAATTTATAGATCCCCCCCCCCCCTACAGACACAAGTTCTGTAGGTCGAGTGTGTTGACCTACACCACAGGAGATAGTGTCTGAATGATGAGTTGATTTTCTATTTCAAATGTACACATCATTTCATATTACAAAACCTCTAGCTAATCTATAATTTCTCATCAATTCATCAACTGATTATAGAGTACTAGTAGAGCAGCATAGCTTCGATTTTGGGCAGAATTGTGCACTTTTGTCTAAAAGCACCAAAACTGGCAGAGTTGTTAAATGATACATGTGGAACAACATTAGATATGGAAGCACTTTCAAAATTAGTTTATGAGGGTACTTTTCAAGGAAACGGCAATTTTAGATTCCCTGGGTAGATCACTCTCTCACCTCGGTATTCGGATCCTATACCATAAAACTAATACCCCATTAACAGAGGCCACTGCAACCTAGTAACAATAAATGATGCATCTGTTGGGCTATACGTGCAGTAGTTGGCGTTGATACAGAAATCCTTCAAGACTGAAAATGATGTTACATATGAACTTTGTAAATCTTTACTGTTTATCAAACAATGTATATTTGCAAGTAAAGGTGTTTGTTTGATGACTTGCTATCACATACATGTACCGTACTACACTTTCCACATGGACCAACATTTTTTCCTGGTTCCTGAATAAAACTAGAAGTATCGCAATCTCTGTTGCCACGCAACGAAAGTGTATCCCCCCAGCTCGTTGTGAAATCTCTACCATACAATATAAACCTCCCATAAAAAAAAGGGTTTTTTCATGAAATACTACCCCTTCCTCCAACCTCCTCCCCCCCCCAAGCCCTATCAGATAAAATAAATAGAATGAAAATCAGCTGCAAAATAGAGAATCAGCATTTTTGTGATTTTGCAGAAATTTGCGTATTTCATGATTTACACATTTCCAAGTACAAGCTGTCAACACCTCCCTAGCTTTGTCAGTCAGAGAAATCAGGATCAAAATCGGCCAAGATATGGCAGAGAAGAAGCAAATGAATTGTTTTGAGCACATTTGACCGCTGACCTACATACATGATCTCTGACCCCCTAATAACACTGAGGTCCCTGTAAGGCATACACCATCCAAGTCAGGTTAACAATGGGCTAACAGTTTAAAAGTAGCCAACTCCAGTAGAAACTGCAGGAAAATTTCAACATTTGATCTCATTTGGTCTTTGACCTGCATATGAGATCTTTAACCCTAAGACCTCACCTAGCTTTATCAGTCAGAGCAATCCCAGAATCAAAATTTGCCAAAGAAATGAATGAGAAGAAAATAAAAAAAAACTGAGGATATTTGACCTTTGACCTACATACATGACCTTAGACCGCAAATAACATCGAAGGTCCTTTGAAGCACCAACTATCCCAGTTAGGTTACTAGTGGTCTGACTGTTTAAAAGTTATGAACTCCAGTAGACACTTGCAGGTAAATTTCAATATTTGACCTCATTTGACCTCTGACCTGCATATATGAGTTTTGACTCACAAGCCCTCACCTACAATGTAGCTTCATCTTTCAAAGCAATCAGAATCAGAATCAGCCAAGCAATGACAGAAAAGAAGCAAATTAATCATTTTGAGCACATTTAACCTTTGACCTAAATACATGACCTTTGACCCCTCGATAACATTGAGGTCCCTTAAGGCATCTACCATCCAAGTAATGGTACAATGGGCTTATGGTTTAAAAGTTACCAACTCCAGTTGCTTGTAAATTTGAACATTTGACCTCAATTGACATGTGACCAGCATATGTGACCTTCGGGCCCCCATATACTATTGAGGTCCCTGTAAGGCATCTACCATTCAAGTCTGGTAACAAACCGGCTAGTGGTTCAAAAATTACTTAAAACAGCAGGAAATATTTGACATTTGACCTTATTTGACCTTTGACCTACATACATGACCGCTGATAAAAAGTTGGCATCCCTGTAAAGAAATTGTTACGTTGAAATCATCATTATACCAATAATATTGCTATGTTCGAATGAAAAAAAGGCAGGAGTGGGTGCGGGCATACAATTAAGGCATTAATTTACTGTCCCAATGCACCGTTTGATGATTCAATCTGAAAAATAAAGGCATATTTATTGGACTTTCTAATTCATTTTTCAGCTGGTTCACAGACGTTCATAGACGGTCCTAGCCGTTTTCAACTTTGGACATGTTCAAAGTTTGAAACGGCCAGCTCCCGATCGTGATTGGCAGCTCTCATATGTTACTCGCAGTTTTTTGCTGTTTTCATCGTTACACAGGCAGAATCTTACCTGTTTTAAGACTTTTACGGATGTTGGGCAGGTGGACAGCTCGTCCGCCTCCAGCCATGGAATGCACCATATGGAACAGTGAAACCGGCAACAAACCAGCTGAATAACGTCCAAGAAACATTTACTTAACGAATACATGAGTGCCTGATCTCAGGCCAAAGACAGTCCTCGCAATGGTAAAAATGAATGGATACAGATAGAGGAACATCTCTCAATGTGTAATAATGTCTGAATAATGGTAAAAATATATATAAAATTTAGAGGTAAGTGCTAGAAACGCCCTAGCAACGGCCAGACGGGCAGAAACGGACATATCCAGCTGAAAAAGCTTGGGCCCTGCATACACAGCAAAAAAGCTGTTTTAAAGGTTGTTTAAAACTTATACAACCTGTTTGCTGACATGATGAAATGAAGAGTGATCCAAATATGATTTAAGAGCGATCGATGTGGATTTTCCACGAGCTACAACTGCTGTGATGAGGCGAATGGTGGAGCTTGGCCTTTTATAAGATGCAAACTGAATGCTGATACACGTATTTCAGACGTTTTTCAGCTGTTTTGTTCATTACTCATTATATTATGATTATTGTATTATTGATGTTCAGTAAGCTGGGCTGAATGAAGATGTTACTCATACTTAAGCAGACATTTTTCAGACATATTTAGATGTTACTTGTGCTGTTCTATTTACCGTTCATGGCCAAGAAAAATTGAATTTGCCGTCTGACATAAACATTTAGATGGAGGCAGACAGAATCGTTCAAACGGCAGTATGAGACAGGGGCTTTACTATTTCATAGCTTCACAACAGAATGTCTCACTATTGCACGATTGTAAATGTGCCCAACTCCTCACTGATACCTGCGGTACCCCAAATCGCACTTCTCCTCCCCATGATAGCCCTTTTCAAATGTAGATATTAAAGGGGCATACATATAGGTTTCCTCATATTTACATACATTTTGAACCATCAAATGTAAATCTAATTCAGCAACTGAAATCATGCCACCATGAAATGCCACAAGACGACTGACCCACAATGATGTCTCAAATATAATTCATAACGGTGACTAGGTCTATCATGCTAGATGCCTTTATGATAACTATGTTATACCAAATCGATTAAAGTCTTAACAATGCTTGATCAATGACGAATGAAAATGAAAAAAGGGATATCCAATGGAAGGGTCATGAAAAAGGAAGATAACTACTCCCCCGATGGAATTCTTCTCTGGTTTTTTGTCTACCTCATAGGCTCCCCCCCCTTCCCACGACATCAGTGCCCCTATGCATGCTATATATGGCTGGACCTACGCTGTTAAAAGGATAAAGAATAGTTGGCCAACATTTTTTATTACAGTTCCAAAGGAGAGCGGCATCTAGTCACTCTACCTAAAACTCCATCACAATAGACTCGTCTTTAAAATACCACCCAACATTGCGTGTTCTGAAAAGAGAAGGTTTTATATCGGCCTCTACGGCTGGCCGGTTCCGTAGCGGTAGGGTTCGAACTTTTTAACGGACGAAACAGTTAATTGTCGAGGTGCTAAGAATAACAATAACAGCACAATATCATAGAAAACTGCTCCATAAATCCATTTCTGGAAGTGCTTCCAAATCAGATATTGATAAGTATGGGTTACTGCACAAATGAGCCAAATTTGGTTCTTTTAGACAAAAGTGCACAATTTTTCAGCTATGCCACTCTACTATATCTGAAAATCAGAGAGACAGAGGGCAGAAAATGGTGCAGGGATCATGAATCAATTCTCTTGCCCCCTTTTCTTTCACAATGTAATCAAATGGCCACTTCTCCACATTACCACTATATTGCAGATTGTGATCACTTTTTTCTGGCAAGGTTAACACTCAATCAAACAAAGGGAAAATTAAATAATAGTTTTACCTCTCTTCTGATTTGTCTCCCTTCATCATCCTCATCACCAATGGAATTAAGAATAGAACCAAGAGCACTAATAAGTGATGCAGCTTGTCCTGTATCTCCTACAGCCAGTAATCTGTTCACTTTGGATTCAAGTGTTGATGTCATGTACAGTAATTCTTGATTTATGTTCTCCCCTACAACATCTACAGTAGATGGATGAACCTGAGATTTTGAAGATTGAAAAAAAAAATAATAATAAAGCCTGGTTTGGAAAAAAAAGAAGAAGAAGAAAAAAGAACTAATGTGCAAACAGAAAGAAAGTTGGAAAATGAGGCTGTGTGCAACAAAGACTGCAAAGTCCCCCACAGAGGCAGATATGGACACTACAAAAGAAGCCATCTTCATCGTCACTACATCCAAGATTCCAATTAAATGTACACTGCCCTAAAGTCACCATTTTATATCATTCTGTGAATCTTCGGTAAAAATTTTCTCCTCATTTTAAAAGTTTTGTGCATTACTTGTTTGAAAAAATATACCTGTAATTTTTCTGTAAACTATAACTGAAATAAACAAGCGAATGAGTAAATTACACGATGCGTAATATAAGTCCCTGACGGAAGTGCAGATCTTTGGAATGACGTGCATAAATTTGCATAATCAATGAATCTCAAAATTCTGTGCAAAAGTTTGAAGCCCACACCAAGCCCTTTCAAATAAACAGCATCAAAATCTGCTGCAAAATAAAGAAGTAGCATTTTTCATTGATTCTAAATCTGCATAAATTAGCACAAATAATGTTTGAGACAAAATTACTAAATTTTGTAAGGAAGTTGTGTGTACCTCATGTAGTTCTACCAGATGAAAAAAAAAAAAAATCATGTCAACAAAGGAAGAAGATGAAGCATTTTTGTGATTTTGGAAGAAATATGCATAGATTAGCATGTCTGACACAAAATTTCAAAATTCTGTGTAGAAGTTCTGTGTGGCTCACGTAGTTCTACTAGAGGAAACGGCCCCCCCCCCCCCCCAAATCAAAATCATGAAGGAGAAGAAGCTTTTTTTGTGATTTTTTTCAATAAAATTTGCATGAATTAGCATGAACAATGTTTGAGACAAAATTTCAAAATTCTCTGTAGAAATTCTGTGTACCTCATGTAATTTTATCAGATGAAACAAGAAAAATCAGAATTGCTCAACTAATGAAGAAGCAATTTTTGGCAAGTTTTTAATACATTTGCATAAATTAGCAGACAAGATGTTGCAGACAAGACTTAAATATGTGTAGAAGTTCTATGACAAAATAAAATCAAAATTGGTTGACAAACGAAGGAGAAGCATTTTTTTGTCATTTTGAATAAATTTGCATAATTAATTAAAAAATTTTGTGAAGATGTTAGGAAGCCGCCACCAAGCCCTATCAGTCAGAGTAATCAGAATAAAAATCGGCCAAGAGCAGTGCACAGTGCTTACCTTTACAGGAGGCAAGCGAAAGGAAATGGTGCAAAATTTCCTGAAATTTTAATCAAAACTACTTGGATGGGCATGTGTGAGCACTAATTTACCATATAACATCATAAATAACTGGACTTGAACAAAGCCTATAGTTGAAGGGCACTTTGGTGTTTTTTCCAGGAAGTGTTAGACCCCCTTCCTGAAGGAAATATTGGTCAGTTTTTATATTTTTGGAATGTATAGCCATATCTTTGCCTTCTGACAAAATTTGGTACATGGGCCTTATGGGGAAATTTTTTGCCATTTTTCAGGGGCCGTCTGACAACCCCTCCCAACAGAAATTTTGTCAGTTTTTGTGTTTGGAAATGTATAGTTATGCAACTTCCTCCTGACAAAGTTTAGTGCATAAATGTTAGATGGGGTGAAATCAACCCGACTTTTGGGCCCTTTGGGGAGACCCTGGGGGCTACCTTCAGTCTGACGAGCATTTTGTGATTGAAATGGATGGTCTAAGTTACTTTAAGGGGTCAAACCTCATATGTAAAATGGGGTGATTATTTGGGACAGGCTCCCAGACTATAAGTTTAGGGAGTTTGCCATGTACTTTGCAAGAAATAAAAACTTATACAAACAAAACTAGCTCCATGCACATTTGTACTAAAAGAGATACAGTAGACTCACAGTAGCAGTCATGAACACTGATGTACTGTCCGTGTAACAATCTCTCACAATAACTTGAAGTAGAACAGTATGATTATGGTCATCATCTCCAACAGGGAATGACAAACCATCCGTCAATGGCTTGTTGCCTTCATACAGTTGAAAACCTGCATATATCAATTAAATAAATAAGCCATGAACAATCAAATAAATCAGCCACAAACAAAAAAAAATAAAATGAAAGAAATAAGCACTACAAAACTGTAAGCCATTTTATTACACTACAAGTATCTTCTAGTATGCATTTCTGATAAACAGAGTGAATTATAAAAAAAAATAAATAAATAAAATAAAATTATTTGCTTATATTCACAATGTTGCACAACATAGGCAAGATTTTTTTCTAGTTTCAGTAAATCTTTAAAGATCCATTTCAAGACCCACCACTGATGTGTATTTATTTCATAAACATTTTAACATCTCTCTCTCCAGATTTTCATGTCTTGGCCTGAGGTTTTGGTTCAAGATCTAAAACAAAATATCAATGTAATCATTCAATACCCCCCTTTCATTCCCAGTCTTAGCTTGCACAATCTATCTAGAATTGTACCTTCTCCTAGGCCGACAAATTTCCCATCCACTACATCCAAACTATTGAATAGAATCAGCTCAAAGGTCAAGGAGTCATCCACATTGGCAAAACCAAAACAAGAAACAGTGAAGTCAGTTTGTAGAGCATATCCCTCTATAGGTGTTACAAGACAGCAGCCTAATGAAGGTGGAGCATTGACCTCAACAACAAATTCAGCATAGCCAAGCAAACCAGTATCAGGTAGGTAACCTGGAAAAAAAATTAAAGCACTCATTACTAGATGCATTTCAGCAACAACAAAAAGACAAAATTACAAAATGAAATAATGTAACAGTTCCAAACTTTTAAAGTTCTATGACTGAAGTGCAGATAAACAAAGATTACTATACTGGGATTACTATTCTCTTAGCTTTCAAATTTTTGATTTTTTATATTGTAATATGGGCTGTAAAATAAAAAAAAAAAACCAAAGAGAAAATAATTTTTAATGTGTACCAACCACCAAAAGGCATTCTGTTCCATGTGTTGGGAATTCCATGCCACTTTACAATATTCAAAATATGAGCTTCATATAAATCCAGTCACAACCATGTGTATACTCTAGAAAACAATGTATCCAAGTAAGAACTTACGGGTGGCATATCAGCCATTGGCTATCATTGGCCACTGCAACCGGCTATCTCATTGACATGTTCATGGGTATATATTGCATGAATGACTAGAATCTTGTTATTTGAAATATTTGAACTATTCACATACCTGTTTGCTTTAATATTCAAATAGAAAGTTTGGTATTCGTCCTAGGCATACTGTTTTCAAAGGGCTGAGATATGGTTTTCAGGTTAGATTTACAGTTAAGATTAGGGTTAAAATGACGGGTTACACTTTGGTTCAGATGTGATTATGGATTTCAGTTAGTGTACATACATACATACATTTAATATTTATATAGCGCTTTTCCATGTAAACATGCTCAAAGCGCTTTACAGTATCATATTATAATTATGTTGAATATTCTGCTCTCCAAGTGCTAACAATATTAATCAAATGGATATTACAAAGAAAATAAATAGGTCTTTAGTTTGTTTTTGAATAATTGCAGTGAAGGACATGAGCGGATGCTGATAGGGAGATTATTCCAAATACTGGGACCTGTGAAACCTATGCATTGTTGACCCTTCTTGGAGTTCATTCTTGGGACTTGTAAAAGAAAAGGGTCTGTTCTTTTCTTTAGTGTACAGACGAGAAATATCGCTGAAGGTGATTAATACCCCTGCACCAATGTGTGTGCTAAATTTCCCAAGCATTCCTCGAAAAAATGAGGAAATAGTTTGATCCACAATATTTCTCCCTAATTTATTGCCGTAATATGCCATTACCATGGCAACACAGTTTCCGACACATTAAGAAAATATGTATTGTACATCTTCACAAGACCAATATGTGTGCCAGATTTCATGAGCATTACTAGAAAAATGAGGAAGTAGTTCGATCTGCAATATTTCCCAGATTTATTGCCATAATATGCCACTGCCATACTGTTACCATGGCAATGTAGTTTCTCATACATTCAGAATATATGTCTTGCACATCTTCACCAATATATGAGCCAAATTCCATGAGCATTGCTTAAGAAGTGAGGAAGTAGTTTAATCCACAATATTGATGTCATATGCTGTTACCAGGACAACAAAGTTTCTGACACATTCAAAATATACGTCTTGCACATCTTCATCCCAAGACCAATGTGTGTGCCAAATTTCATGAGCATTGCCTGAAAAATGAGGAAGTAATTTGATCCGCAAGATTTGCAATGGACCGACCGCCCGCCCGCCTGAGCACCCGAACGTACGCTGATTCGTATATACCCAGAACATGATGACAGGTTAGGGCTAGGACACATCTCGTAGCACTGGAACCTGTTAGCTGTTCTTACCAGTAACTCTTAAGATGACATCACCTATATGAGACATAGAATCAAAAGTGTGAGGTTTGATGACCAGGTAGGGTTGGTCAAGACCAGTAGTGGTCTGAGAAGACAAGTCATCTATCACAGAAGTATGATTGGACGTCAGACTCCACTGGAAAGACACGTCTTCATTCCCATTGTCACAGTTGCTGCACGAGGCATGTAGGACAAGTCGCTCAGCTGAGATGTACTTGTTGCAATTACTGATGCAACTGAGGAAGAAGAAAGACAAAATTGTGTTTGTCTGACAAATTCCATGTCCATTTGGTCTCTAACCTGTAATCTTTAAATGTTTGGAGTCACTACTGTGTCCATCAAGCACAGATCAGTGAGAGATATCAATATCAGGGAACCCACAATACATGTAACGTGGCAGGATTTTCAGCCAAGTCTTTTCACAATTACAAGGCTACTGATTCAAGTGGAAAATGCTTTCTTTTGCTTATCAGAACATGTCAAAAACCCTACTCTCATCAACCCAATATGGTGTGACTGTACAGAAATTTTGAGCTTGTACGACATGTTACATTCACAAATGTTCAAGTAATTAATTTTTCTCTGACAATAAAACCTTAAAACGTCATTAAAAACAAGATAAATTGCATATGATGAAAATCTAGCATTCACAATGAATGTTTCCACATCTTCAGAAGATGATGTGATTTCTATCTGTTGCAACAGCACTGTGCAACTGTTGCAACACCAATGCCATTTGTGCAGTAATTATTCTGTTCCTGGTATTAACAAGGCCTTGGAAAACCCAGCATACTTTTTGAAAACTCTACATAACTTCAGGAACTCCAGAGATTCCACTGAATCCTTATGTTTTCACATCTTAAGTAGATAACCTAATTTCTGGCAGTGGCACGAGCTATGGTCTAAAACTCAAAATGAATATTCACATCTTAATTACATTATGTGATTTCTATTTGTGGCAAAAACCCTCGTGCAAACCGGATTCTATGCTGCTGATGTGGTAAATATTCCTTCTCTGGCTGTGACCAAGCCTTGAAAAACATGGCACACTACTTAAAATACTCTAAGTAACTTAGGGAAATTTAGAAGTTTCACATAATCCTTACAAATTTTTTCACATTGGATTATATTACCTTATTTCTGGAAGTGGCAATAGCTCAGAGGTCAACTGGATTCTCTGATATTTCAAACCAGAAGTTCTCCAATTCTTTGGCTTGACTTTACCTTTGAAAACCCTGAAATTAATCATGAAGAATTCAGGGAATCTTTTGTTTCTTATCTTGAGTAGATTACTTTATTTATGGCTGCGGTACTAACCCTGGTGTCAGATGAATTATGTTACACTGATCCCATGATCATGCCTTCTTTTGAGCACACCGGTAATAAATCCCCAAATCTTGTAAATTTCAGGTGCTTTAAATGAATGTTTTTAGATCTAAAGTAGATTACCTGATTTCTATCTGTGGCCATAACCCAGGGGTAACGTGAATTCTTTGTTGTGTTGACGCAGATATTCTTCCTTCTTTTGAAACAAGGAGCCAGAAGTTCATAATCACATTGGCCCTAAGTTTGCTGGCAATGACTTCCAATTTAGAAGAGGTCGAGTCCATCAATATTTCTTCTTCAAAGCAAGCATTATCTACAAGATGAAAATGAAATTGAGGCAGGCATGACAAAAATTATGCAGCTATTCACTGTAAACATTACTATAATCAATTCATATCATAGATTTTCAAATCTTAACAATAAGACATTAGTTATCATTTAATCAAAGAATTGTTACTGTCAGATGTTCCCCCCTTTGTTTTCTGTAATTCTTATTAACCTTCTAGCACACATTCTCACCTTTTATATAGATTCACTATGCCCCGGGTACAGTTAGCGTGTTTGGGTCCTGTTAATTGAGGGGCAGGATAAAATTTTGGAACAGCTTAGGCTTATGATCTGCTGAATACACAGAAGATGGAGTAATGCTGATTTTAATGTGCCTCTTTTAGGGGGGAAGGGGGAGGCGGTTTTATTGAATAAAAGCGCGGCCCTTGGAAAATCCATGGGATGGGGTAAAGAAACACATAAATTTTTGTGATATTTGTGATATATTATTGACAAATTTGGCAATTTTTTTATAAATGGTGAATAATTTGAATTAATGGTTCTTTTTTCTTATTATCTTTCCCTACTTATATAATTTTTCCTGAAATAGCGTTGCTGTTGATCAATAATATATGTTTTTTTATTGTTAGGCCTATATTGGCCAACTCATGAAATATTGTTGTCATGTATTCCTGTTATTATAGTAAGTTCTTTTTAGTACTTTTATAGTTAAAAGAATAAAGCTTAATGGTGGATTTTTTTTTGCGGGGGGGGGGAGGAGGGCATTTGCGGTCCGTGCCCCTTCCCTTTTCGATGGAAAATACATATTTTACCCCCTTTTTAAAATTGAGCCCCCCCCCCCCCCCCCCCCGTTGAAGTGATAACCTTTTTAATTCAATTTGTTATTCTATAGCTGTCAGACAATATTTTGGAGGGAAGAAATGGAACCCCCAAAATAAGCATTCCTCTGTTTTGTTGTTTTGTTTTTTGTTTTTGCTTGTAATGAATGTTCTTGGAGGTTATCACAAATAGAGTAAACTTAGGAGATTCTATCAACCATTCATCATTCATTTTACATGTTTCATCCACCCCCTCCAGCTGCTCCATGCAAGTATAGTAAAGACACTGATGCTGCGAAGCGCTCCGGTATGCGAGAATGGGAAGCCTATGCAGCACCAGAGATTGACAGGCCTAAATACATAAGCCTACCCCCCCCCCCCCCCCGCCCCCTCCCGTACCGTATTTAGAATGTAAAGAGAAAAGAAAATTTCTGCATGTTTATATAGAACCAAATTTAATTCTTCTTAACTTGATCCATGTTTGGCATTAAAACCGTTTAAGCATGGTCAAGTATGAACACCATAATCCGACACGGCCCACGGCAGTAATAGCCCGGGAGCTACTGAGTAGAACGACACCCTGCACCTGTACGTGGTCAAACTCAAATTACATGTGCAGTACACCGGGCAGGACCTCACAACTATGAAAATGAAACTTCAGTTCGCGAGTATCCTGCTCTTAAAGTCCTTTCCCAAAAGCTGTTTACAATCCTTTTTATAGTGTGTTCGAATTCCCGAGAATTAATCATAGTTACAATCTTACTCACCTCGATCAGAGTTATTAGTTAGGCCCTATGGTTAGGCCCTATATAATTGAATACTCACCTACCTTTGTGAGACAAATGCTGGCTGATGTGCTACTGGCTTTCATACGTGATCACATGATGTAAAGAAAGAAATCGGAGCGTCGTCAGTTACTAAGATGGGTCACGCGGATCGTCTGCATGTGGGTGGCAATGCAAGTTCCTACTCGTCCTATTAAGTTACTGATCTCTTGATAGATGCTACCTGTGACGTGAATTTGGGGAGGGGGCACGGCTGACGGCACTGCTGCTCTCACCGTCAGCATGCAAGGGGTCTCCATGGAAAGCGGCCGTTGCTTCGGCCTGATCGTTCCCCCAAATCTCCCCAATCAGGTTTAGTGACGTCGACGATGATGACAAGGTCGGTGTGGCAAGGGGTATAAGGAAGACATTGCAGTGGAATTATGTCACGGTTTCCCCGCAACGGCAAGGGCGGATGCAGTCTAGGAATAATGTTTATAGCCATAAAAAGAATTTGCCAGGGTTTGGCTTATCATTTTAATATGTAGATTCAAACCAAGAGGAGCTGCAATGAAGTTGAGAATTGTAATGGAAATGAGAATGAGGGGCTAAGTGAACATGAATGTGACAAGGTGAAATTGCAGTGCTTGGGCTTTTGAGTGTGAGGGGGTTGCACCACCTTACTTGATTTTACTTGGAGACTCACTAGCTTCTAGTGGTGGCCAGCAGAGCCATTTGCTCGCGAATTTATCAGAACCTTATTATCAAGTCATTGTACGTAATTTTCCATTTTCATAATCTTTTCAAATCATATAGGAAGCCTCAGTACTACTGTGGTTATAAAGAAAGTAGTTATTTTTGTGTGGGAAAAAGTAGAAATAAAGTGTTAAAAACTAACATTGTATATTGAAATTCTGCTTCTCTGAATTACATGAAGTTAGAGTTTATTTCCAAGAAAATATCTCGTACAAGACTTTTAGACCTCAAAGGTAGAGGGTTATTGCTAATGTTTAAAGAAATTTTATGTATCGTTATAGTGATAGAAGGCATCAAAATTAGCGTCTGCAGCCTAAATTGTACTTTTGCCATTTAATGACGTAATTATGAATCTTAGTTTAATGCAGCCATTATTGTAAATGTTGCTTACACAATTACAGGTGGCTCCTCTTTACAAGAGGATTTTAAACTTCATCAGTCAGCATACCCATGCCTGACCATACTTGGGCAGAGCATTCAACTGTTCTGAGTGATGGTATACAAATAGCGAATAGACATGAGTGCGATGGTACGAGATTTCACATGAGGCGAAAGAGCGACCTTCTATTCAACGAGGCGAAGCCTCGTTGAATAGAAGTTACGTCTTGATCTTTCACCGAATGCGAAATCTCGTACCATTGCACGAATTAGAATATTCGCTATTTGTATTGTACAATGCCTCAGAAGTCTGAGAAATTGATGAAAATCAAGAAAAAACAATCACATTTTGGTTAAGAAATCAAGGTTTGTAAAACAGGGAAACAAGTTCCGACTGCAAAAATGCATGCATATGCAGCTGGTGCAGGCATAGTCTGTGCGCGCGTATCTGTGGCAGTGCGCGAACACGATTTGCTGGCGTAGCGCCTGAGTTGAGCATGCAATCAATACGCGTATAGGGTCTACAACGCAAGCTACTTGTGACATCACAAAAGGAAATAAAAGAAGTAATTTGTGGGAATCTACTGTGACGTCACGCTAACCGTGCAATGGTACATTTTGGATGGTACGAGTGCAATGGTACGAATATCGTGCGTTCAGCTCCCATAGACTTGAGTACAACAAGCTGAGTAGGCGTTGTACAATACCTCCTGTGTGAATGAGGACTTTGCTGCATGACCCTAGCTCTGTGTGACTGGGGATTGTCAGCTCATTGCCCAACCGCTGTCGTCATTTGCATACCCAGCTACTAATTCATTCTTACGCCACTTCTGTAATTTTACCTTCATGACATCACCCAGCTTAAACAGAACATTATCCAAGAATTTTAATCCGTTGAACACTAAGCCTGAGATAAGTCGGGCTAGGGTCTTTGGAAAATGTGTATTATACTGAAATCAAATTGTGCTCAATGGGTTAATAGAAGTAAGCGTTATTTTTCTGATTTAAAATAAACCACTTCTAAAACTGGAAATCTCTTTGCATCAAAAGACCAAGTGAGCCGGCTATTGTATCAGATGATGCTGAATGATAATATGACACAATTGAACTCTGAACTTGTAAACTCTTGGATCTTATGAATTTGTTCTATACCCTGTAAGACTCTCAGGTCATCTTTGAACATAATTATGTTTATATGATTGTTGATATTTATATGATTAAGTACCTGTCTTACCGGGAGAGTTAGAACATTTGTTTGTGTAATTGAATTCAGATTGTTGGGTTATCTTTCTATGTATGCAAAGTAACAGTGACACTAGTTATTCGAGTGTTAGATGCTTAATATATCAATGTGTATAGACAAAAACCCAGCTTTTGGCATGTTGGGGATGGATGAAGTATGTGAAACACTTGGAAATCTTCCTACTTGAATTTACATTTGTCACTTTGAGTTAAAATTAATTTCAAAGGACATTAAACACTGAACATGAAAGTATATGTAACTAGTTGTTTTGGAGAATTTTGTAGAGTCCAAGCTTGATCCTGACTGTTACTTAGAGCTATTTATTTGTGCACAAAATTTCCTTCACTAGCACTCTTTTTTTTAATTAACAAAGGTAACAATATGCCTATAGCACGTTAATTTATTTGATTTACAATAAAAGAGCAATGTAGATAAAATGCCTTCCTCAAGGGCGTAAGTGCCGTGCTGGGGATCTAACCCCCAATCTTCGCGTCTCCAGTCAAGCGGCTTAAACCGCTGGACCACGGCACCTCCTTTTTTAAAATGTTAACATATTATTATGATTATTATTATTATAATCATTATCATTGGCAGCAGCGGCTTATACACTCCGCAAGACACAACACATTGCCATAAGCATTGGAGTTGTTGGGACAAGAGTAGTTCTACTAACCAGGAAACGAAACAGCAACAGAGAACCCCCAACCAAATGGGTTGAATGGAAAGAGTAGTTCAATCTATTACAGGGTGTAATCTCGTTGGAAATCATGTTCTTTCGCAGTAGTTTAATTTGTTGGGTCTTTTTTCAGAAAAAGCTACAAGAAGTTGGTAATCATCTTGTCCTTTCGCAGCAGTTTAGTTGAATCTATGGAAGAAGTCATAACAAGTTTATTTGATGCTGCAGGAGTCTAATATGATGCCACAGAAGTTATGTGAAATTAATGCTCGAGATGAAATTTAAATTTTATGCTACAGAAGGGAGTTTTGTTGCTACAAAAGAAGTCTAATTTAAAGCTCAGGAAGAAATTTTTTGAATCAATCCTACAGTCATGACAGTTGAAGTTTGATTTAATGCTACAGAAGGAAGTAATTTGATGCTACACAACAAGTTTTAATCTCATGCAATGGAAGACAGTTTTGATTTGATGCTATAAAAGAAGTTTTACTGAATGCTCTAGAAGAAATGGTACCTAGTGATGTTACAGAAGAAGTTTAATCAGATTTAACTGTTTATGAAATCTTAAAAATATTTGGAAAAAAAAATTGTCACTCAATCTCGAGAAAACAAACTGTATGCTCTTTAGTAATATTATAAATGAACTTCCAAGAAATATTGTTTTCGAAAATGCTAATGTTCAAAGAGTTGTTAGTACTAAATTTCTGGGGGTAATTACTGACAAATATCTTTCCTGGAAGGAACACGTAGATAATATTTGTAAAGTCATTTCAAGAAATATTGGTATTATAAATAAGGTAAATTTTACTTTCTGACTCATATACTATTTAATCTTTATTCAACTTTGATCCTGCCACATTTAAACTATGGTATAATAGCATGGGGGGGGGGGTATTTTTGTTCGCACACTGATGCACTTTTTTATAAACATAATATCCTCAAGATCGCTGACTTATATAATTACAATCTTGGAACGCTTATGTATAAATTGAATCAAAATGAACTGTCAAATGCTTTTAATACAATATTTACAAAGAATGTCAGTATTCATCACTACTCCACTAGGTCTGCCAGGCTTTTTCATCTGTCAAGAGCAAGAACAATCCTTATGAACAAAACATTTATTTTTACTGGTTCAAAACTTTGGAACTCTCTTTCAGATCCAATTTGAAATAAACCCACACATTTTAGTTTTAGTAGAGGGTTAAAAAAATTCTTATCCAAAAATACAAATCTCAAACTGCCAGGATTTAGGATGACCTCAACATCTCCTCTGTTCAAGCTTTCCTTTTTTTTTCTCTCTTTCTCTTCTTCTCTCCTCTATCTCCTTCCATTGCCAAATTGTGCAGGCAGCTTTGCCTTGTCTTGTCTCACCTTGTTTTGTTTTCTCTTGTTGTTTGTCTTGTCCTGTCCAATTTTTCTTCATTGTGTACTTTTGTTTAGTCGAGTTTGCATATGTATTAGGGAAATCATAATATTCATAAACACATCCACATCGTGTACCTGTTTGCATAAGTATAATACCGACTTTGTATACATGAAAGAGATATTTTGTTATTTTATGTATATAGTTCAATTATGATTTAGATTCCATTAATGAAAATTATTATACTGATTTTATATTATCCCAGGGAACCCACAAAAACAAGCTGTGCTTCCCAGTGGGTTCCATTTTTCATTTCTGAATTTTGCATTTGCTTTACATTGTAAATTTTGTTGATATGGAAATGAAAATACAACAATCAATCAATCAATCAATCATTATCCACTCATTAACTTTGATTATTATAACAATATTATTCAACATATTAATCATTATTATTCAACAAATAATCTATAAACATATCATAATATTTAAGACATTATCATCATTATTATCATTATCATCAACATTAATTATCAATATTCCCTCCTTAGCAGTGGCGTAACAGCCGGGGGGGGGGGGGGGGGGGGGGGGCAGGGGGGGCACTCTGCCCCCCCTGAAGGATTTCAGCGGGAAAATCCACCAAACCACCGGGAAAAAATGAAAAGGAGGGAAAGGAAGAAAAAGGAAGGGAGAAAGGGAAAGGAAGAAAAAGAAAGAAAAAGAAAGAAGAAGAAAGGAAAAGAAAGAAGGAGAAAGGGAAAGAAAGAAGGAGAAAGGGAAAGGAAGAAGGAGAACGGGAAAGAAAGAAGGAGAAAGGGGAGAAAGAAGAAGAGAGAGAGGGAAAAGAGGGAAAGGGGGAAAAAAGAAGAAAGCAAAGGGAAACCAAAAAAAAACAAGGCAAACGCCAAGCGTTGTCTCGCCTGCATATTGCAGTCATGAAGAGACTGCATGTCAAAACTATGCTATATGACTTCTGAGGCTGTCAGCAGTTTAGGGGGTGAATTGTGGTTCTGACAGTTTACATATGCAATAATGGTATAGGCCTACTTTATCCCTAGGAAATCAGATAACACTAAGAATGCTGTTAATACTATGAAGCTATAATTATTTCCATGCAAGTAAGGAAATGAATGTTAGTGAAAAAGAATGTAACTGATAATAATGTGAGTAAAATTGTAAAATTAAATTAATTATTAAGGTGTTATGGCAAACTTATTGTTTGAAAAATGGAGGAAAGGTTGTGCATGAAAGATAAATATAAAAACTTATTGTGTGTGATTTTTAGCCATCTTGCCTTCACTTTAGCAGTAGGGTTTTCTAAATTGATCTGTGTGCATATGATAAGTAAATGATGCAAGAGTGAAGTACTACAAGATAAAATAAGTAATAGGGTATGAGTAGGAAGTTTGAAAGAGTGCAGTATTTTATAAGCAGATTTTAGTGCCAGTCATGGAAAGTTCATTGACCTTTAACCTTAATCAAATTCAATTCACATTCAAACTTGACCTGCACCTTCAAGAGATGGACCTCTGGTATGAATTTGGTGATTCCACGTCAAAGCTATAGAAAGTTATTAGGTGTACAACATAGCACAGTGCCAGTTATGAAAAGTTCATTGACCTTTGACCTTTGACCTTAATCAAATTCAACTCACATTCGAACTTGACCTGCACCTTCAAGAGATGGGCCTCTCATATGAATTTGGCAATCCTACCTCGAAGGTATAGAAAGTTATTGTGTGTACAACATAGCACAGTGCCAGTCATGGAAAGTTCATTGACCTTTGACCTCTGACCTTATTCAAATTCAACTCATACTCAAACTTGACCTGTGCCTTCAAGAGATGTACCTCTGGTATAAATTTGGTGATCCCACCTCGAAGCTATAGAAAGTTATTGTGTGTACAACACAGCACAGTGCCAGTCATGGAAAGTTCATTGACCTTTGACCTTTGACCTTAATCAAATTCAACTCACATTCGAACTTGACCTGCACCTTCAAGAGATGGACCTCTTGTATGAATTTGGCAATCCTACCTCGAAGGTATAAAAAGTTATTGTGTGTACAATATAGCACAGTGCCAGTCATGGAAAGTTCATTGACCTTTGACCTTTGACCTTATTCAAATTCAACTCATATTCGAACTTGACCTGCGCCTTCAAGAGATGGACCTCTGGTATGAATTTGGTGATCCCACCTTAAAGCTATAGAAAGTTATTGGGTGTACAACACAATTGTTGACGACGACGCCGACGACGCCGCCGACGACGCCGACGACGCCGACACCGGAAATAGTGATACCTATGTCTCGCTCCGCTACGCAGGCGAGACAAAAAAAAATGAGGGAAAATTTAGTACCAAACCCAGAGTTTCCCGGTGCTCCACTCCCTGGACAACCGCAGTGGCTTCCCTGTAGACCCCCATCATGGGCCCTAAGCCAGAACCTGGGCCCCACCCGCTAAAGGCTTCGCAACAAGCAACTCGCGGTGCGGGCTATTCTCCGCATATTCTATTTCCAGACTTAGTTACTGGGAAATTTTCGGCTCTGCCCCCCCCCCCCCCCCCCCCCGATAACAGGCAGAAAATGTATGAGACCGGTAACAGACAACGAACAATTCAAAGAAACGTCAGAGCGGGAGGGGAAAATCACCATCCCTCCACCCTTCCCCTAGCATGCCTAGGGAGTGCGCTTTGCACTAACGTTTTCTTAAAAGAAAATCCTAGCTACACCACTGATTCTAAACTTAATTACCGGGAGATTTTTTGGCTATGCGTATGCCCCCTCCCCCCCCCCCTCGATAACAGGCAGAGAGCGTAAGAAGAGCGGGAACTGACAGCGAAAAAACGTCGGAGCTTCCGCGCTTTGCGCGGGAGGGGGGAAACTCCCCCCTCCCTGCACCCTCCCTCCTAGGGAGCACTACCGTCCTCCTAAAATGAAATCCTCCTACCGACAACTAGCAATGCAGAGAAACGTCGGAGCTTCCGTGCTTCGCGCGGGAGGGGGGGGGAACTCCCCCCTTCCCTGCACCCTCCCCTCTTGGTGTAAATTCCGGGGGGGGGGGGGATCTATCCCCCCCCCACCTGGGGGAGAGAGGGGATGGTGTGTACAAATTTCCCGCCATGCAGACACACTTTTTAAAGAAGAAAATATATTTTGATTATTAATCAGTTAGTAAAAATTCTGAATATATATCTGTCATAAACAATTTCTATTTGAAAATGCTACTGAAAACAAAAAAGTGGTTATTTTTGGCTCGCTCGCTCCGCTCGCTCGTCAAAATCTTAGGATTTCCATCCAAAAATGCGATTAAAATCTAGAAAAGTGGCTATTTTTGGCTCGCTCGCATCGCTCTTTCGTCATATTTTGGGATTTTTATTCGAAAATGCGATTCAAAAGCAAAAAAGTGATTATTTTCGGCTCGCTCGCTTCGCTCGCTCGCAAAATAGATATCAAAATGTGTGTGACAGGGAAAAAATCGTTTAAAAAGTTTTTAATCCCCCACTCCTCAAATTGGATTTACGCCGATGAGCATTACCGTCCTCCTAAAAATGCAGTCCTAGCTACGCCACAAATTCTAGACATAGACTAGTTACCGGGAAATTTTTAGGCTCTGCCCCCCCTGATAACAGGTACCTGTTACGCCCCTGCTCCTTAGTTCACTCATTCACTGCTTTCGTTCACTCCATCTTTCATTCCATCATTCATACACTCTTTCCATCCTTCCCCTTTCATTCAAATCCTTCACTGTCATATATGTGTGTGTGTTTGTTTTTACAGACGTATATCTGGTACAATATATGTCTGGGACGGACCTTTAACATCACCACCCAAAAGACATGACTCAGACTTGAACCTGTGTCCAGATCAGAGTCAGCCTGTAGGAGATGAGCTGCACACAGACATTACGGATAGACCAACTCCTGCTCCCCTTTTTTTTCTTTTTCAAAAGACCACTAGCACACATTGGTATTCAAATGCCCAAAGCATGTTCAGTATTTGATATACGATAAAAGAACAATGCAGATAAAATGCCTTCCTCAGGGGCAAAAGTGCAGCGCCAGGGATCGAACCCTCGACTATCGCGTCTCCATTTAAGCGCCTTAAACCACTCGACCACAGCATCTCCACATCCCCACACTCACACACACCCTCACACGTGCACACACACAAAACAGTGCTGCCATTTAGCATATTTTCAAATATTTTGGAAAGAAGCAAAGGCCCTTCCGGGTAGCTTAGTGAAATGGAGGCTGCGAAAAGACATGGCTGGAAGGCAAAAAATACAGACAACAATATGCATTTCGGTTTCTTTACAAGTCTTTTTGCACTACAACATTTTGCTAGGCTACCTGAAATATTGATAAGGTTCCATATTTTAGACTAGAACCCAAAATGCTGATTTCCAGGTTTTATTGATGACTAGTAAATGTATCTTTTTACCAGATATGGCATTTGAGCTTCTTTTTAAAAAATCTGCCCAAATCTTTCAAATACAAGTACAGATAGCAGTCTTCACACTATTTATGCTTACCTGAAATTTGCATTGCTTCCTGAAGTGATATATAGATGGTATCAGAATGAACAAGTACACAGTACCATGAATAGGTCAAGTTACTGGATGACCCTTGGGTTACATCAGGATCATATGAGGTTGATCCATCCACGATCAAGTTTGAAGATAACCCTAGGAACACAATCATTGAAAAAAGTTGGTGATATCAGCACAGATATGGCACTTCTGTTTGATAACAAGTAAGGCATAACTGAAAAGTTATACATTAAGAACAAATTGAGCTCTGCATATATTAATGCACATGGAATTTATTTCGGGTACAGTATGGCAATGAAAAATAATCATTTCAAAATATTGATTTAGAAATCTTCAATGACTTTTCATTTTTGACAAAGACTATGATTAATTCAGCAACAAAACGACACAGAAATTACCATGTGATCGTGAAGCTCCCCCTTTGATAACAGCTACCAATGGAGAAGGTTGGATCTCCAACCAAGTGGTGATTTCTTCTTCTCCCATTAATTCATCAGATAGTTTCTGATGTGTTTCAGCTTTCAGCTTTAAGCTGTAGTTACCGTAGGCTATTGTTCCCCTCAGAATGGTCAAATGAGGTATCTGGTGGAAGGATGCAAGCAAAGAAAAACTGATGATTTAGAACTGGTGGCATGTTAAAGTACTAGACATAAAATCGGTAAAACTGACATTTCAGAAAAAACAAGATGAATCCTCGACTGCGTACAGTCGAAATTCAAGCCTCCGCACTTGCCAGATCAGAAATATATGGCATGTTCATGTTTATTCTTGTTTTATTTTAATTGAAAATTTGAGAAATCATTTTATCACTCTAGAGAAATTAACTAAAATACTATTGTTACTGCATTAAATATCTAAAATGACTGCAAAGAATATTGCCCTTAAAATTATTGCCATGCCAGTCCTGTTTGCATGAATATCACTTTTGATCATGGGAAATGTATTTGGATACATTTAGAGTACAAAACTGGAAAACAAGGCAAATGCCAAGCGTTGTCTTGCCTGCATCTCCAAAAAGGTACAAAAAGTTATATGTTCAGTGGCTTTTAATGAAGTTTGACCTTTTGACCTTTGATTTTTTCAAACTTGACCTGAGCCTTTTGAAAGATGCAACTGTGGTATGAATTCATAGAAAGTTATTGTGATTAGAGTGAAATTTGCAGAAAGTATATTGACCTTCTGACCTTTCAACTTGGTCAGATCCAACTCATTTTCAAACATGACCTGCGGCTTCAAGAAATGTACCTGTGGTATGAATTTGGTGAATCTACATTTACCTCAAATCTATAAAAGTGACTGTGATTACGGTGCTTTTTGCAAAAAGTTCATTGACCTTTGAAGTAGATCAGATCCAGGCCTCTAAAGCTCCGCCATTCTGTCCAGATTCATGAGAAGGCCGACCTAAGCCCTCATCAATATTCATGATCAAAAATGAATAATTAATTCTGTAAGATGCCTTCAACTAGTAACATTTGTTTGTATGCATTATGAAACATTACATGCATCAGCTTACCGCATGCACAGTTAATGCACAATAAATGCGCAACAAATGCGCATTATATCAAATTATCAGAATAAAACTGATACGCGCAGTAGATATGAATAATGCAACAGTGTTATAGATATTATGGCGATAACGGGTGCTTATCAGCTCCTTCAAATGGTCCGAAAGAGGCGAGGCCTAATGATATTCCTGCATGCTGCTTTTTGTCTGGTAAATTTATGATATGTCTATGGTCAGATCCAACTAATTTTCGAACTTGATCTGCAGCTTCAAAGGATAAATCTGTGGTATGAATTTGGTGATTCTAATCCAAATCCACAGAAAGTTACATGTATTGTAATTACAGTGCTTTTTTGCAGAAAATTCAATGACCTTTTGACCTCTGAACTGGGTCAGATCGAACACATTTTCAAACTTGACTTGCGGCTTCAAGAAATGTACATGGATGTGAATTTGGTGAATCTACCTCAAATCCATAGAAAGTTGTGATCACAATGCTTTTTTGCAGAAAGTTCATTGACCTTATGACCTTTGAACTTGGTCAGATCCAACTCGTTTTCAAACATGACCCACAGCTTCAAAACGTGTACATGTCCTGTGGTATGAATTTGGTGATTCTAATTCCAATACATAGAAAGTTATTGTGATTACAGTACTTTTAGCAGGAAGTTCATTGACCCTTTGACCTTTGAACTTGGTCAGATTCAACTCATTTTCAAACTTGATCTGCAGCTTCAAAAGGATAAATCTGTAGTATGAGTTTGGTGAATCTACCTCAATTCCATAGAAAGTTATTGTGATTACAGTGCTTTTTTTCAGAAAGTTCATTGACCTTTTGACCTTTGAACTTTGTCAGATTTAACTCATTTTCGAACTTGACTTGCGGCTTTTAAGAGATATACCTGTGATGTGAGTTTGGTGAATCTACCTCAAATGCATAGAAAGTAATATAGCGATCCGCTACACAGGCGAGACAAAAATGGTTCTACTTATTACATTGTGTCACCCACCTTTTAAGTTGATCCCTCAAATGGTCCTTAAGCTATTGCGAGAACGAGCAATTTTCACATATACAATGACATCTATGACCTATGACCTCTTGACCCAAAATCTACTCAGATTAGCCACTCCAATATGCACACATGGGCCAACTCTGAAAATGATTTGTCAAATGGTTCCTAAGTTATTCTGATGACGAGCCATTTTCATGTATACAATGAGCTCTATGACCTTTGACCTCATGACCCCCAAATCGAATAAGTAAGTTTGAAGTTGATTCATCACAAGGTTCTTAAGTTATCGCGAGAACGAGCAATTTTCATGTGTATAATGACTTCTATGACCTTTGACCTTTGACCTTGTGACCCCAAATCTAATCAGATCAATGTTCCTCCCATATGCATCATGAGCCAAATTTGAAGTTGATTCATCAAATGGTTATCGCGAGAACGAAAATGGGACAGACGGACAGACAGACAACACAAAAACATAATGTGTCCGGCACCCACCTTTGGTATAAAAAGTACAAGGGAATCTTGTTCTATCAATTAGAGCTCCCACTCGATGTATCTCATGCAATGTAACAAGGCAAACGCCAAGCGTTGTCTCGCCTGCATATTGCAGTCATGAAGAGACTGCATGTCAAAACTATGCTATATGACTTCTGAGGCTGTCAGCAGTTTAGGGGGTGAATTGTGGTTCTGACATTTTACATATGCAATAATGGTATAGGCCTACTTTATCCCTAGGAAATCAGATAACACTAAGAATGCTGTTAATACTATGAAGCTATAATTATTTCCATGCAAGTAAGGAAATGAATGTTAGTGAAAAAGAATGTAACTGATAATAATGTGAGTAAAATTGTAAAATTAAATTAATTATTAAGGTGTTATGGCAAACTTATTGTTTGAAAAATGGTATGAATTTGGTGATTCCACGTCAAAGCTATAGAAAGTTATTAGGTGTACAACATAGCACAGTGCCAGTTATGAAAAGTTCATTGACCTTTGACCTTTGACCTTAATCAAATTCAACTCACATTCGAACTTGACCTGCACCTTCAAGAGATGGACCTCTCATATGAATTTGGCAATCCTACCTCGAAGGTATAGAAAGTTATTGTGTGTACAACATAGCACAGTGCCAGTCATGGAAAGTTCATTGACCTTTGACCTCTGACCTTATTCAAATTCAACTCATACTCAAACTTGACCTGTGCCTTCAAGAGATGTACCTCTGGTATAAATTTGGTGATCCCACCTCGAAGCTATAGAAAGTTATTGTGTGTACAACACAGCACAGTGCCAGTCATGGAAAGTTCATTGACCTTTGACCTTTGACCTTAATCAAATTCAACTCACATTCGAAATTTGACCTGCACCTTCAAGAGATGGACCTCTTGTATGAATTTGGCAATCCTACCTCGAAGGTATAAAAAGTTATTGTGTGTACAATATAGCACAGTGCCAGTCATGGAAAGTTCATTGACCTTTGACCTTTGACCTTATTCAAATTCGACTCATATTCGAACTTGACCTGCACCTTCAAGAGATGGACCTCTGGTATGAATTTGGTGATTCCACGTCAAAGCTATAGAAAGTTATTAGGTGTACAACATAGCACAGTGCCAGTTATGAAAAGTTCATTGACCTTTGACCTTTGACCTTAATCAAATTCAACTCACATTCGAACTTGACCTGCACCTTCAAGAGATGGACCTCTCATATGAATTTGGCAATCCTACCTCGAAGGTATAGAAAGTTATTGTGTGTACAACATAGCACAGTGCCAGTCATGGAAAGTTCATTGACCTTTGACCTCTGACCTTATTCAAATTCAACTCATACTCAAACTTGACCTGTGCCTTCAAGAGATGTACCTCTGGTATAAATTTGGTGATCCCACCTCGAAGCTATAGAAAGTTATTGTGTGTACAACACAGCACAGTGCCAGTCATGGAAAGTTCATTGACCTTTGACCTTTGACCTTAATCAAATTCAACTCACATTCGAACTTGACCTGCACCTTCAAGAGATGGACCTCTTGTATGAATTTGGCAATCCTACCTCGAAGGTATAAAAAGTTATTGTGTGTACAATATAGCACAGTGCCAGTCATGGAAAGTTCATTGACCTTTGACCTTTGACCTTATTCAAATTCGACTCATATTCGAACTTGACCTGCGCCTTCAAGAGATGGACCTCTGGTATGAATTTGGTGATCCCACCTTAAAGCTATAGAAAGTTATTGGGTGTACAACACAATTGTTGACGACGACGCCGACGACGCCGACGCCGACGACGCCGACGACGCCGACACCGGAAATAGTGATACCTATGTCTCGCTCCGCTACGCAGGCGAGACAAAAACACACTCGCGAGGGATTGATCATTTTTCTTTAACAAATTTATGGCCATTGTGTTGAATATCTTTCTGCAGTTAAAACTAGCAGACAAAAAAAATATATATGTGGGCTCTTTCCATAGTTTCCAATCATTCCTACTAGCAATATACTTACATGTGTGATCTTTCCAAAAGCAGCTGGAACATCATCATCATCCACTTCAGCAGATGTCACTGCCCACCACTTGAACTCAGAGGTCATGGGATCAATGCAGTTTTCATCCAGTTCAATGTAGGCTGAGACATCTATGTCTAAGGCCCTGAAATACACATTAGGATAGGGAGCATCGCAATGCCTCTTCACATCAATGTAAAGGCTGTTGATGCATGAATGGATGACAGTCAAGATCACCTGCACAAGATAATAATAATAATAATCATAATAAAATGATAATAATGATAATAATTTTTGAGTGAGTCAGAGTCGGGTTTCGAGTGAGATGAAGAGGGCGAAGATCAAGCAGCCGTTCGTCAGCCCCAGCCCCAATGGGTTCACTCCCGTACCTGTGAACCCAACGCTGCACCTCCCGCCCCTGGGGCAGAAGAAGCCGCGCTCACGGACAGGGTGATGACAACGAGCACAGGAGATTGGAAAATAACAATTGGTAATTATCGACTAGAGAGTCTTGATAGTTCACTCAATTTATTACATAATGTAGGTCTGGGCCCGACAAAATAAAACAGAATTTAGTTTACAATAAACCCTGAAAGTGAAACTGGAACCTCATTATACTATTATATATGCAGCCCCTGACTATCATTCTCCTCCCTGAAGTGGTCACTACAAACAATGCTGTGATTGGAAGGGCCATCCCACTGAGCTCGGGTCAGCTTAATCCTTGAAATCCAATTTTTTTTTTTTTTTTCCGAGTTGCATCATCTTTTGGCATTTTCTTGAGATATACACTCCTATCCAAATGAAAACACAAAATTCCCTCCACTGTATAGTAGTTTACGGCGAGACAATTGTTCTGCGAGTTCCCCTTGCTATGTATCAGGTCACCTGACAAGGCATGTGACTGGTCCCAATTTTTTCGAGGGGTGGGACAGACTACCTGATAACTGAGCGATTTAGGCAATTTCAACGAAGTTTAGAGAAGTGCACAGATCTTCTTAATAAAAAGTATATGCGATTTCTAGCAATATGGACACAGTATTTTGATACTGGCCACCCCCCCCCCCCCCCCCGGCTATGCAGTTTTCAAATAGCCCGGAATTTTGTAGATACAATCTGAGCATGAGCAGATAAAGGTCGATTGTACAAAAAAACTAAAGCCAACTGACATGAATTCTTGATAGGTGCTAATAATTATGCACCCATGGTGCATTCCATGATGCCCAGGTGGAAGCATTCTTTTCAAATGGGAAAATAAAAGCTATTCCTGAGGCACCTCAGTCACTTTGGGAGTGACTATTCTAAGTGCACAAAAGGACCTATATGTGTTTACAATATCTGTGAATATTTAGGGTCATTCGTGACATGAGCTAACTCCGAACTGGTCTATCAGCCTAGCACAGGTATTCTGAACACACTACAGTTGCCTTATTTGTGAGTTGGGAATGACACAAGATTAAGGATGCCTTTGTAATGTCTATTCATAATCAAAGTAAAAGATTACTGTTGTATACAAATACCCACTGCCTAAGCCCAGGTCACAAATCCACCGGGGCCCCATACGATTTTCCCCACCTGGCGGCTTGCCGTGGATTTTAGAGACCATATGGGTCCCTTACAATTTTCATTTCTACGGCGCGTGGTCATATATTCTACGGCGCCCGGGCAATGTCCGGTGAAAATTGGTGGAGTGCCCGTCAACAAACCATAAGGGTGGCGGCCGGGTTTCGTGCCGTAAGCTTCCGGGCTACGTCCGATGAACAGGTGCCCCGCTGTGGCCCGGCTGGGGTTCTCATGGCGCTCGGTCGGGTGCCGTGCTGTGCACCGTTTGCTAGTACACAATATATATATATATATATATATATATATATATATATATAAAATATATATAAAATTTGTGATATTTCTTTGTTAACGGTAGCTGCATGCATTTTGTCAAGGTGCAACAGTGACACATTTCCTTCCGTTCATTCGATTTATTTTCGTTACTGTGAATGGTTTTTCCTCTCCCTTACCGTATTTCTGATTTTTTTTTCTCATGTACCACTACATAAGGTAAATGAACCTTGTTATGGAGGAGGGGTAAGGGGGGGGGGGTGAGCAATAACTTATGACCAAATGGTGAAATTTAGAAAATTTTTCAGTAGATGGGGGATGAGGGCCAGGCCCCTGGGAACGATATTTTCAAAGGCGTGCTGAGCCACCTGTTAGGTTGCCGCACCATAAGCAGCAGTAATTTATAGTATTCAGGGGAGGGGGGGGGGGGGGTACATGCGCCATACAAGATGTATACCCACAATATTTCCAGCCTTAAAAAATTCCTTTTCCCAGTTGACTTGTGCGGTACTGAGCACTAAAAGCCGCTTCAGCACCGAGAGGGGGGGGGGGGAAGGAGAATTTGAGGGCAATGTTACTGTATCATATATCAAACTGGTGGATTCGATGCTGCCGTGAGGGGACTGCACTGGCAATTTTCACATAAAAATTTTTACACATCGCCAGGACCCTTAAGCCTTAAGGGTGCCGGAGGATAGCCGTGCATCACCCTTGACCACCGCAAGGTGCCCGCCAATTTTTATCACGGTAAATGGAAGGAAAAATCATCCAGAGCCCGCCCGGCAACCAGCTGGAGCCCGCACAGGACCCCTAAGGTGCCACCACGGGCCTTCTACGGGCTTCTACGGTTTAACAGTCAGATGAAAACGCTGGGAAAATTGGGAGCAGCCAGCTCAGCACCGCAGCATCCTTACAGCTGGTGAAAAATGTCCCAGTGTCTGTGGGAATTGTAAGGGACCCTGCCGGGCACCGTACGAAATTGGCTAAAATGTCCGTTTTTAGTCACCGTATGGGTTCTGGAGTGGATATGTGAAAGTTCCTTTAGAAGAGCATAATAAAACTTTTACCTGGGGTGACACTGAAATTGTGCCGAGATTAAGTGAGAAACGTAAAAGAGATTTATTTTTGAGTGATATTGAAAATATTTTTCATATAAGCCATCCCTTGTAGATTTTTCAAATTGCATATGTTGATATACACCTGTCAAGGTATTTTCTAATGAAGAGATATCAACAAAATGAAATATGGGAGCTATATGCATCTCACTGAACATATCCAATGCAAACTATATGAATAACGGTACATATGTTTCATGCTTACATTGTACATGAACAGGCAAAAATATTCACACAGAAGTATTTATGACTATACTGCCTTAAAGTCTCTAGAGCATTCTCAAGCCCCGCCAAAGGTGTAGAATCTTGATATGTTATATTATTAATTTCTACTCACAATACAGTACTTTTTATTGAGAGTGAGATGTTGTTGAAAAACATGTTCTCTGGTTGTAATCTGATATGCAGCATGAGTACTACATACAGGCAATTTTCTATGGCATTTGATGCAAAACTAGCAAGCCACACCAGAAAAACTTCAAAATGCCATGAAGACTCATGCTTCAAGACATACCCCTTCCAACTCTTTATAATTGGTGGTGTATTATGTTCATTTTGGAAAAAAAGCTTGATGAAACTGATCAAACTTTCAAGTGTTGTAAACGACTGCAAATTAATAGATCTACCAGTACTTACCGTAGCAGCCAAAGTCTGATCTACAACAGCAGTAAGATCATAAGAGCCAACAACTGTATATGTGTAATTATGAAAGCTGGCCAGAAACCCATTCATTGAAACAGCACTGTCTTTTAAAACATCAGGGATGTCATCCAGCGACCAAGACTTTGGTTTGGCCACTGAGCAGGTGTCCTCAGAGTCTCCAAAACAGAAGGTATAATTTGAATACTCTATAACTGTATCTGTCAGGAAAGCACACCAGACTTCTTTGTTTGCAAAAACATAAGTTGGGCAAAGAATCTCCGTGGATGGAAGTACTGTTGCTGGGGCAGTAGAAACAATAGTTGTGGCAGGAAGGGTGGTGGTAGTAGGAACTATGGTGGTAGTGATCTTGGTGGTGGTAGGAACTGTGGTGGTAGTGGGCACAGTGGTGGTAGTGGGCACAGTGGTGGTAGTGGGCACAGTGGTGGTAGTTGGAACCGTGGTGGTAGTGGGCACAGTGGTGGTAGTAGGAACGGTGGTGGTAGTTGGAACCGTGGTGGTAATAAGTTCATGGTATTTTTTGCAAACAAAACGAAAATCAATGACCGTACATCTTTGCACAAACCAGACCTTGTTATCAGTATGTTTCATATAGGCACAATCACGAGCATTGGTCTGGTAGCTATTCTCTGTGTTAGAAAGAGAGAGAGAGAAAAAAACATAATCAGAGGACAATAAATATCAAACAAGAAGCTATGATTTATATCCTATCAAGACTTGGGAAAAATGATATTTTGATTAGAAGAAAGGTATCATTATGTTTAGTGTGGAGAAATAATCTCAAGGAAAATGGAAATCAAAATTGGTGTTCTCCAAGGTTCAGTCTTAGTGCAGTAACGGATGTTAAGTATGATGATTTCTCATCTGTTTCTCATTATTTCAAATTTTAGGGGTGGTATTCTGAGATTCATTTTATCTCAGATAAAATCTGATATTTTATCTTAGATAAAATCAGTGAGATAAAATACCCTTAAAATCTCTTTAAATCGGTATTCTGAGAACCATTTCATCGAGATTTTATTTCATCTACGGAACGCCCATTTATGATGTACTAACCAATTAGAAATGTTGTCAGCACTCTCATGTCACTCAGCCAATGACAATGCTTTCTGACAGTAGGTGGAGCAAAGCAGTGCGAATGCGTTGTTTGGACAAGTTTCAATATACGCTTGCATTGAAACGCGAACGCGTTTCAGCTTGCAATTCCTTGAAAAGTGAATTCAGTCATTTCCAAGGTTTCAGCATACCATTGCAAGGATCATTTCATGGACAATATTAATCAGCAAAAATCTTTAAAATTCAGTTGAATTATCATACAGGAATGTTGCTAGAGTATTACATTCAATGTTAATTGCATTTTTCTTTGTTTTTATATCAAAACTAGTAATGAATTTATACAGAAAAATGGACGTCTGAGAGATGAAATAGCCCCTACTCTAATTCAAGTTTTATTTTACCTTTTCCTTCAAAGTGGGCACAAGCGCAAAAGCTGCGCATTTGTCTTTAACTGCAGTAGATACACGCACTGGAGATGAGAGACCGAGATAAAATAAGAGATGAAATCTGAGATTTTAAAACGGTCTAAGAATACCCATTTTATTTTAAAGACAAAATAAAAAAATTTAGAGATAAAATGATGCTGAGAATACCACCCGAATGATCTAAATATGAATAAAATTCATTTCATACTCCCGAAATAAGTTCATAAGGATAGTGAATTAAATAAGTGTTAAGTTCTTTATACACATCCAAGAATTTTGTTTACCTGTGACAGTTTACGACGACGGGCTGTCATCTTTTTCAGATGGCGACTAATTGGTGAATGATGATTTTGGCCCCTATTAGAAATCACCCAGGTGTGCAGCTCGGGTGATAGCGCCATAGTAGATGTTAGACAGTTGATATGCCCCCATCCCGGTTCATATTGAGAGGGGAGGGGGTTCTCTTAATCCAGATGGCCGCTCTAATTCGTCTGCTGAGGTCCTGGCTCTCCCTCGCTACTAATCGTGTCCCCTCCCAGTTGATGAAATGGTTTTCTTTTGCCGCGTGATCTGTTATGGCTGATTTGTAGGTCACTTGGCTCGCTGATGCTCTCTTTGAGCTTGTGTACGATTGTCCACCCAACCTTTGGCAATCCTTTTTATGTTCATTGATGTGCATGCTTAACTTACGACTTGTTTCACCAATGTACGAGACTTGGCAAGATTGGCATGGGACTTTATGCACTCCTTGTGCCTTGTCCATCTCTTTGATCTTGTCTTTTGGGTGAACCAATATGTCTCTTAATTTATTGCACAGTTGCATCGGCATGGAAATGCCATATTTCCTCAAGATCCTGCTAACTGCCTCTGAGAGGCCTTTGATGTAGGGAATGACAACCAGATACCTCCTTTTGGCAGTTCTATCTTTCTTTGGTTTTGTAGAGTTTGTTTTGTCTTTGTTATCCTGTCGTTTCAATGCCCATCATGGATAACCGCATTGGGACAGAGCAGTAGAGATGGTGGCAGTTTCATCTTCCTTGTCCTTGGGGTCAGATACTACAGTGTCACAGCGGTGGAAAAGAGTATGAACCACTCCCAGTTTTTGATGCAGGGGGTGGTGCGACTCGAAATTGAGATACTGGTTGGTGTGTGTTGGTTTCCTGTAAACTGTGAATTTCTAGAGACCATCCGGCTTTCTGAAGATGACAGCCTGTCATCGAAACTGTCACAGGTAATAATAATAATAGTAGATATTTCTATAGCGCCTTTTCCACAAGATACAAAGCTCTTTGAGATGTCATCCCTGGTCAGCAAATGAGATAAAATATATACAAATTACCAGGCAGTGACAGTGTCAGTCTAAGTCCAGTGCAATCATGAGGATATCAAAATAGATAAGTCTTCAAGTTTCATTTGAATTGATCCAGTGTTGGTGACGATTTTAGAAGAGGAGGGAGCTTATTCCACAGCCTGGGTGCAGTAGAGGAGAAAGCTGCATCGCCAGCTAATTTGTAGGTGCATGGTAGAGTAAAAGTCACTGACGATGAAAGACGAGTGCGCCTAGAATGTGAATGTCTCACGAGGCATTCCTTGACATACCCTGGTGCTCTGCCATTAACTACTCTGTAAACCAGTAGTAGAAGCTTGAAGAATATTCTCTCCTTGACTCGCAGCCAGTGAAGTTGATGTATGAGAGGAGTGGCAGGACAACGTAAGCGAACATGGTACACAAGTCTAGATGCAGCATTCTGTATTCTCTGCAGTCGATCCAAATCAGCTCGACTAATTCCACCAAGAATTACAATAGTCCAGTCTAAATAACACTAAAGCAAGGACAGCTGTGTGACAAGTTGGAGTACCAATGAATTTCCTGACCTTCCACAGATTTCTGATGTAATAGCTGATTTGCAGATCTGTGAAACATGAGTGCTCATTGTTGCATCAGCAGAAAGGCAACACCCAGATTGCGCACATGTTTAGAGGGAGAGATGAGTGTTGTACCAACTGCGAATTTGATGTCGCGTACGTGCTGAAGATGACGTTGGGAGGCAAGAACATGAAACTGTTTTTTCTTCATTGAGTTTAAGCTTGCTCACAGTCATCCATTCCTGCACCTTTCCCACACATCTGGACAGTGCTCTAAGGGTGAGTTCCACATTAGAAGGGTCACTTGGGTCAAACTCAAGATAGATTTGCACATCATCAGCATACATATGATACTTCACATTCTCAGCATGGAGAAGATTTCCAAGAGGACTGATGTACATGGTGAACTATAGGGGTCCGATGACTTGACCGATGACTGATCCCTGTAGAATACCAGCATGTGAAGTAACCGCCCTAGACAGATGACCAGACATGCTGACATGACTCCTACGGTTTGTAAGGTAAGAAGCCATCCATTCAAGAGCTGAACCTTTCCAAAGGTATTGTGCAAGCAATCAAGCAAAATCTGATGACTGATTGTATCGAAAGCAGCCGACAGGTCAAGCATTACCAGCATCACCCCTTTCTGTTTGTCAATGCTGCGGAGGACATCATCCTGAACTTTGAGGAGGGCTGTCTCACAGCTATTTTCACTCTTATACGCAGACTGTAAGGACTCAGAGAGATGATGATCATCCATGTACTGAACGAGCTGAGATGTAACCACACGTTCAATAATCTTGGATCTGAGCTCAGTATTAGAGACTGGTCTGTAATTCTTGAGAATGTCTTTGTCACCTGATGACTTCTTTATCACTGGAACCACAATGGCTTGCTTGAATGAGTCTGGGAAAGATCCTGTTAACAGAGAAATTTTCACCAAAGCAGTGAGTGAAGGAGCAAGAACATGAAGATGTTTCTTCAGCAGCCATGTAGGCAAAGGATCAAGACTACAAGTCTTAGATGGGCTCTTCATGAATAATCTCAGTAGTAGTAACCTCACGAAATTCAAATTCATGCTGAGTTTGCTGATCTGCATACATGGGATTTAAGTTCAAGTTGCTACACTGCTTACTAAGGTCTCGGCTAATGTCACTGACCTTATCGGTAGAAAAAGATGCAAATTGGTTACTCAAGTCAACTTGAGTAAACAAAATTCTTGGATGTGTATAAAAAACTTAACACTTATTCATTTCATACTGTCCAAGCTTTTGAATATAAAGAAAATATTAAATGGAAAATGTATTTCAAATAGGCTTAATATCAACTCCATGAAGACTAAATTCATGATAGTTGGCAGCAGAAGAAAGAAAAAAAAAAGTAGATTATCTGGGAAATTGGTAAAAAGGAAATTGAACAGGTTGATAAAGCAACTTTAAGACGCATAACAATAAACATCTAAGGTGGCATGGCAATAATCGACTTGTTACTAGTAATTCATGTACCAGTATGCGCATAAGACTTTGAATGCTATTCCGACTGCAACATTTTGTACCACAATATACATGGTACCAGATACTCACAGAGTAACATTTCATTTATGGAATGCAGTCAGACCGCAGCACGTTTCAAAAGCACTTATTTATCAAAACTCATATGCATGTCCGAGTGACATATGAATATTCTTGAGCTCAGGGGTATGGTAGAAAACTGCCAATTACTTTGCTATCTCTGAACTTTTTTTTCTCAAATTGAAGAAGAAAAATTCTGCCCATTTTAACTTAGAATTTAACATTCTTGTTAAGAAAACTTTTCTAAAAAAATAAGACACTCACACATGGAAAATGAGATACGCAACATCGATGAAACAGTGAAAAATACTGGTCATATCTTGCATAAAATTAGTTTTTTGTTCAATGGAATTTTCATATGATAATCTTCCAGATTTCATTGAAATTCCGAGGATTCAGCTTTTAATCGGGCATGGAGCAAGACATAATCAAGCATGGTACAGATTATTCCCAAGCAAGGTAAACATTTTACTGAATGGCGCAATGTAATTGGTCCAGGGACTATGCCACTTATCCCTGATTGGTCCGTTCATCAATCACATCACACACGACTTATTCTCTGACTGGAAACTCAGGGATACCACTAGGACTACTCAAAACGTAGTAAAGTATCGGGGGTCTGGGAGCCCCCAGCGAGGTCCAGAGGAAGCGAATTTTAATCAAAACTGCCCAGAAATCCACCAATTGACACTTTTCCTGATGTAACACTACTTAGTGTACTCCAAAACTACTGCAAGTTTTTCTTCCAACCACGACCAGTTCCATTTGTTTTTGATGTTCACTTCCAGTGCATTCCAGTCATCCATTTTTTGTAACACTTTCATTTTCAACATGCTCATATATTGTGACTACCGGTATAGCCAGGAAAAATGATAATGATGATGTTCCCCTGCCGTCATCACCATGTAAACTTCTAGATGGATGTTATTAATTTTACTCTCTAGTGGGATGTTGCGTGCAGACTAAAACTGGTCCAGACCTTATAGTGATTACCCGGGGGGGGGGGGGGGGGGGGGGGGGGGGGGGGGGCACTCAGTATATAATGCGTGGTGGGTATGTGCCGCCGAGAAGACCCCCATTTTTACACTCAAATTTCCGTTCCAAAGCATAGCATTTTTATCTTGAGAAAAAGAACAAAGAAAGCCGTTCAAAAGCATAGCATTTTCTTCTTATCGAGAAAAAAGAAGAAAGAAATCCATTCCAAAGCTTCGCATGTTTTTCATTACGCTGTTCTGGCCACATTGATCCACTACATTGGGCTGCATTTTTGGTGAAAAGCGGCGGTCCGCAGAGCGCTGTCCGACCATCACCTCTGCGCGAGCGCACCCGGCGGCCATGCTGCCGGGCTAGCTGCATGCAAGTATGCCTGTTCCAATGCGTGGTGGGTATGTGCCGCGGAGAAGACCCCCATTTTTACACTCAAATTTCCATTCCAAAGCATAGCATTTTTATCTTGAGAAAAAGACCAAAGAAAGTCGTTCAAAAGCATAGCATTTTCTTCTTATCGAGAAAAAAGAAGAAAGAAATCCATTCCAAAGCTTCGCATGTTTTTCATTACGCCGTTCTGGCCACATTGATCCACTACATTGGGCTGCATTTTTGGTGAAAAGCGGCGGCCCACAGAGCGCTGTCCGACCATCACCTCTGCGCGAGCACACCCGGTGGCCATGCCGCCGGGCTAGCTGCATGCAAGTATGCCCGTTCCATAGGGATACATATGCACTCACACGCAGGTGAACCGTTCCAAAGACCCCCATTTTCACAAACATTTGTAGTTCTGAAGCCCGTTCCGAAGACCCTCCTTTTCACAATAAGCCCGTTCCAAAGCCCCTGTTTTTTGTCTCGCCTGCGGCACATACCTACCACTTTTGGGGTTGAGTACCCCCCCCCCCCCCCCGGGGTGATTACCCAGCGGAAGATCGCAAAAGTACCTCAACTTCCAAACAGTACCCAGTAGCATGCACGATGAGCAGTCATGTGATCCCATTGGCAGAAGTTTCAGTGCTGTTCGAACACTCTGGTCTAGCATATGTGCTCTTGCGTTCATCAGGTATAACGATTTGATAAGGCCCAAACTTTGCCACCAGTGCAATCATTGGACTGATGATCACACTAAACAAGAACATTGATGCAGCCGAGCCCTCAGTGAGAACCGTTCGGCTTTGCCCTTCATATGAAGTGCTACAATTATATGAAAACTAATGTAAATCTTTATTGGATGGAAATTGCAAATCAAGTATAAAGAGGCACTCATAATTATTCAAATCGGAAATGAATATTTATGAGCATCAGATATCATATTTTTGAGCACTTCCATATACGTGATTGTCAAATAGCTACAATTTTACATTAAAAAATGATACACATCTTTATTGGTTAGTGATTGCACTATCGCAGTAGATGGAGGTGCTCATGAATATTCACATCAGGGTACCGTTGCATAAAACTTGCTATTATAGTAACTGAAAGTTCATTGAATACTGGATTTTGATTGGCTGCTGAGCAACGTTACCATGGTAGTTACCACTGATTGCAAAGTTACTATAATAGCAAGTCTTTATGCAACGGCACCCTGATATCATGAATATTCATGTCACCTCATCTACTGTGATAGTGCAATCACTAAGCAATAAAGCTGTGTATCATTTTTAAATTTAAAGTTGTAATTGTACTACAATCATGTATATGGAGGTGCTCATAAATATTCATGATATCTCATGAATATCTGAGTGCCTCTTTATACTTGATTTGCAATTTCCAACCAATAAAGATCTACACTATTTTTCATATAAAGTTGTAGCACTTCACTTGAAGGGATAAGCCGAATGGTTCTCACTGAGGTCTCAGCTGTATCAATGTTCTTGTAGTTTAGTGTGATCGTCAGACACATGATCACACTGGAGGGAAAGTTTTGGCCCTATCAAATTGCTGCTGCTGGTGAACTCAAAATTTAGCACATGTGCAAGATAAGGACTTTCAAACAGCCCTGAAACTTTTTTGCCAATGTGATTAATACTGACAGGACTGATTCCCAGCACTAGAGTCTGATTATTCCTACTTTTTCTGATTAGCCGAAAAGTCTGAATCCCTAGACGTCATCTGAAAAAGTCATGAATTCAGACAAAAAGTTGGAAAAGTAGTATCCCTGGAACTTACTATTGTGACGTCACTATATCAACTCAGCTGGGCAGTTCAAACAGGAGTGGCGCACAGTGAGCAAGCCAGCCCACTGCATCCGGGCTATGTGCGTCTGTTTACCACCTGTGAGACTTTCTCCACCAAAGATGGCTTAAATGAACCTTTATTTTCTTGGACTGAAATGTTTTGCATCAAAAAAGTTTTGAGTTCATTGGCAGTGCCAACATCTAAACTTGACAATCATACAATTGACTTTGATTTTAAAATTATAAATGAGTCAGGAGCGAGGAAGAAGTAAACAGGGGTTAAAGGACTCTAAAGTTGGCCAGAATTTCAGCATATTTCAACAGGATAAAATGTAACTAAACCTGAACACAAATAGTTGCACTATATATATCAAACTGAAGAGCAAAATGTCAAAGGGAAGCACAACTACCTTAATTAATCAACTGTAGCAGTGTTTTTGATTCAGAAAAACTGTCCGGATCCCTTGCGAATTTCTCAAACTCTCATGAAATTGTGCCAGCGCTAGATTCACTTTTTTTGTAAACATGAACCTCATAAAAACTGCTTTTTCAGCTCATTAATGCACATGCTGTAGTCCAACTGAATAGAGGTCAGGGAGTGTACTTACAAGACTATACATTTTACAACTCCAAAATGATTACTGTACATACACCCGTGTATTTCCAGTTCAATGTGAAAAAGCTTGAATTTACACTGTCCATTAGCCTAGATATATCATTACCAGCCCAATTAGTGTAGTCTACTGCAGTTCCATCTGTAAACGTAGTAAACACTCCTTCCGTGTCTTGATCATGTAATCCTATCCAGGCGAATCCTGTTATAATGCCTAAAATGGAACAGAAATTAAAAAAAAAACATTTTCTTGTCAGTTGGAAGATCAAAATACATACATGTCCATGCTCAAGGACATCATTACTACTTTATGAGAGTATGTCTATGGAGTATGGAAACAATTTTTCTTCTTTGCAGTAAGAAATGGCAATAAAAAGTACATCAGTATTAATGTTCTCAAGGCACCTTCAAATTATGAGAGCACCACAAAAATTTACATATGGGTCCACATGTCACACTTGAAATGAACACCTAAATTATATTAAGTATATTTTAGAGAAAAATTTAACAAATTATTTCTTGAAATATAAAGAGAGGTACAAGGTTGAGTTGAAAAAAACTGGTCTCATGAATCAATGCAATTACTGTATGGAGGTAAGCATCTAAACGATGTTCTTATGTACACGTTCACAATAGCATAATACCATAATACTACTACTTGATAACGTATGGGACACACTGTGGACTGCCCATAATAAAAAAAAAGTAGTACAGATTCTTTAAGTAATAACAAGTCCATATCTTTATAGTGATCAAGGCCCCCATCCCACAAGACCATAGGGATCTGTGAAAATTTTGCAAAGCATGGTAGAAGCGCCCTCCAACTCCATTTTTGACCTGCAGAGCGATTGCACTGCTGTTGTGATGACGTAACAATACCAGCCGGGTTGCGCAGATGAAATGCTCTCAAATATACATTAACTGAGAGTAATTCATCTTGGGAACAGGCCTGAAAGCATGAACAATTAGCTTGAAGTATGCTTAAGGCGTCGCTGATACATTAGAAATACAGGCAGGTTGTTTTTAATATGCTCTTAAGATGACTGTCACAATCTTCCCGACCTCGACGCTCTCGCTACAAATGTTTTGAACATGTTCAAAGTTTTGTGGCGACAAGAGCGAGGGTTGCGATCATTGGTGCTTCAGAAAGGCTCAAGATACGACGGAGAAGATTAAAAAAGCTAAAGCCCACGATCTGTCATGCTTTGTTGATTTTTTTTTGAGATCACAGGGGAATAGCCTTCTCATGAGATGGGGCTTTCAGGAACAAATAGTCTCTGACATATGGACATCTGGTTGTTAAGCAGCCGAACACTTATGTATGAAGGATATTAAGAGGATTAAGATTTTGTAACGTGAAATAAAAGGAACCAAGACTTAGTCTACAGTCTCAGTTTCTTCATATCGAACTGCAAAAACGTTTCACATTATGTCCAGGGGTGCTACTCTGAGATCCATTTTAGCTTAAATAAAATGGGTGAGATAAACTATCCTTAAAATTTTTTTAAATCGTTTTTTTTGAGAATGACTCATCAAGATTTTATCTCATCTAAAACAGGTCCATTTATGATGCAATAACCAATAAGAAATGTCACACTCTAATCTTGCTCGGCCAATGAAACTACTTTCTTCCAGTAAATGGGGCAAGCAACTTGCAAATGCATTATTTGTACATATGTCAATATGCATTCAATCGCAAATGAATTTTTCCTAATTGATTCCTAAGTTATTGCCACAAGTAGCCATGTATACAAAGACCTATAAGAACTTTGACCTAGTGGCCAAAATCTAATCAGGATCGTCACTCCCATATAAGTACATAAGTCAAACTTGAAGGTGATCCATCAAATGGTTCATAAGTTATAAGAAATAGCCATTTTCACATATACAATGACCTCTATGACCTATGACCTTGTGACCTCAAAATCTGGTCAGATCATTACTGCTCCAACATGCATACATGAGCCATGTTTGAAGTTGGATCCATCAAATGGTTCTTATCACGAGAATTATGTTTTGTATATTTTCATGTATACAATGAGCTCTATGACCTTTGACCTGGTGACCCCAAAATCTACTCAGATTATTGTCACTCCCAAATGCATACATGAGCCAAGTTTGAATTTGATTTGTCTAATTTTCTTAAGTTATCGCGAGAACAAAAAAACGGGATGGTCAGACAGACGGACGGACGGACAGATGGAAAACCTGAAAACATTATGCCTCTGACACCCACCTTCGGTGGGCAGAGGCATAAAAATTTAAGAGATACAGTGACACTTACAATACCACCCCATATTTCACAGAGCTTTCTAGGTGAATTATTCTCAACCTTGCAACAAATCTCCTCTGATCAGAAGATGGTCTTCATTCTTACCAAATATAAAATCATTCTCCTCTGCGCTGTGTATGCTAGCTAGGTCACCACCTAGTTCTACGCAATGTGCTCTGGCATCTGGCCAAATTAACGGGAAATCAGTGAACAGGTAGCAATATCCACTCACAGATTCATAGTGCCAGTCAGCTCGACAGCCATATTCTGTACAAATAGAGTTTACACAAGAAAAGAGGAAACAAAAGAAAACAAGATAAATGCAACAGTGTCTCCTATATGCCTCCACCTATATCATTTAATTTCATGCCTCAAATACACACTTTTTTAATTTGTGATCACCAGAATGAAAATCTATTACACTCTCAGACCCTTACCAAGTTACCAGTGACCTAACAAACTCCAAGTCTCTACACATTGTCCTGCAAAGTCATTTATACAAAAAGTGCTACTGCGAATTGACCTCTATGACCATGACCTTTCACTATATTACCCAAATATCTAATCAGACTAGAAGTAGTCCCGATCTCCGTTGCCACGCAACAAAAGTGTATCCCCCAGCTCCTTGTGAAATTTCTACCATACAATATAACCTCCCATAAAAAAGGACTATTCCATGAAATCTACACTTCCTCCACCGCCCCCCTCCCCCCACCAAGCCCTATCAGATAACAAATAGGTATGAAAATCCCACTGACATTAACAGACAATCAGCATTTTTTTTTATTTGAAGAAATTTTTTTTGCTGCTTTGACCTACATGTGACCTTTGACCCTCAAATAACATTAATGGTCCATGTAAGGCATATACCATCCGAGTTAGGTTGCAAATGGCTTTATCAATCAGAAACCTCAGAATCAAAATGGCCAAGAAATGACAGAAAATCAAAAAATTTTGAGCAAATTTGACCTTTGACCTACGTACATGACCTTCGACCCCTTGTACAGTAGCATTTTCTATCTATCTTGAGAAGGGGTGAGGGGGAGAGCATGATGGCAAGTGGGTCCAGATCTACTCAAGATTTTGCAAAATTTTACAGTGTAACTGTAGTGCTAAATGTAATTTGTAGATCTAAATTGATGAATGTGGACATATAATGTAGCTAGATTCAAGAGTAAGACCTAGAGAGGCTACCTTGAGTGCGAGAAAGGCACCTGGTCAAACTACCTCATGATGATGAAAACCAAACTGTAAGTTGGGGAGTAAACCGTTTTTAGCTCTTTCGGAAATAGCTGTTTAATATTACAATCCTTTCAAATTGTAAACAAATTATAGCGCTTGTAATGTACTTTCGTATCCATGTGCATATTTCCAAACAAATCTGCATCAAAATTCTACATAATATCAGCAATTTGTATTCAACCTTTCACCTGCATTTGAATATACGTGTAATCGAGCAGAGGGAACCTTGATTACGGTTTCGATGTCCGATGTCATCTCTAAGTATGATACAGTCTCTTCAATCCGCTGTGTGCTTTGTGCGCAATCCTTAAAGCGAAATGAGAAATCAAAATTTATGCAAACTTTCCTGTATGGTATCCTACAAACACTACATTTTGCATAAATTTTGATTGCTAACTTCAGTTTCAGCTAGAATTGCGCACAAAGCACACAGCGGATCGGAGAGACCGTACTGAGCGACGACATCGGACATCGAAGCCGTAATCAAGGTTCTCTCAATTCGATTTTATTCAAATTCATGTGAAAGATTCATACATGTTGCTGATTATTGTGAGAAATTTTGAGGAAGATTTGTTTATTACAACTGGAAATATGTGCATGAATATGAAAGTGCATTAGCGCAGAAATTAGTAGAGATCAAGAAGAATAGCTCATTTGAAACAAATGTTCAAATTTCCGAGATTTAATCATAATCGCAGTGATGATACCGGTTTTCTCTGTGAAGTAGAGTAGAGTCTAACTCTAAAGCATGTCACGTGCGAATTTGCACAACCAATAGAAGAAATAAGGTAAAAATTAATGAATAACCATATTCAAATAACGATTATTATCATAGATATACATATTTGTAACGCTAACCCTAAGTTGGCCTAACTTAACTTTGATGAAAATATGGACATAATGCAGTGCTGTGTGACTCGAGTATGGACTCAGACTCAAATCTGGACTCGAGTCCAATATTTGATAACTCGGACTCGAGTCCAGCTTTTCTCACTTGGACTCTGACTCGGTCCCAGAAATCGTGACTCGTGACTCGCCGCTGAGTCACGCATGAGTCCAAGCAGTAGCGGCCGTGCTGTGTTGCGGCTTTTCTGAAGTCTTGACATTTAATACATTTTTGTTTATATTTTGTTGCTTGATGAATTGCTTGATGAATTAAAATACGCATAGGACTACTCTAATGTACTCCACTACTCTTTATTCAGTGTGTTTTACATTCGGTGACCTACTAGTTGCTGTGAGCTGAGCATGCATTATGCTCGCTAGCGTACAGCAGCTAGCTCGCAACAGCATCACTGATCGGTATGCATGAGCTGCGCTGTTTTTTATATCAGTTGCAAAACTTACAAAACTGCGCGTGCATAATTATATATGACCTTGGTTGGTCTACCACTTGTCCTCTGGGTTGGGGGTTGGATGTACCTGAGGTCGGACAGCTCGCCCCTACTGAGCTGAGGGCATTTAGTTCCATAACTATATGACCGAAGGTAAATTGCCTAGTTTATCTCAGGATTGAAGAAGAAACAAAAATCCAAGAAATATAAAGAGTTGGAACCAGCAAAATTATCTTGTTATAAAAGTGTTTGTTATATCTGAACTCTCTATTATGATTTTCACTGTAGATGTAATTTGTTTTCATGTTTAGGAAGATGTCTAATGTAATGTGAGCTTAACTTGTGACTCGGACTCGATTTTTTTTTGGACTAGGACTCGGACTCCGAGGTGATGACTCGGACTCAGACTTTGAGGCTATGACTTGGACTCGGACTCGGGTTTTACAACTCGGACTCGGACACAGCACTGACATAATGGAGGGTGTGTAACTTCTCCAGTAGTCAGTACGGTATTGCCAATCCGTCAACAGTGAGAAAAAATAAACTGTAATTTGGACTTAGTCTTACTGTTACTCTTAACTAGGGGAGTCTACATGTATGTATGGGTGCATGTATGTATTTATGTACATGTATGTATGTTTTACTGTGAATTCTTGTATGTATTATTATGATTTTTGTTAATTTTTATAATAAATCATTCATTCATTCAAATTCATTCTCACATTAGATACGGTAGGCCCCCTACTTGGGACCTGGATTTAGCCTGGAGGCTCCCAGAGTAGAGAGTATGGTAGCTCTACTACTCATCGACCACCTTTTTTTAAAACAACCACCTTCAGGCAATGACTTTTTGCGTATAAAATAAATAAGTATGCGTTGATGATGATGATGATGAAAAGGATAAAATGATTGCATTCACTTTATGTGCTAAATCAATAGAGAGTGGGGGGGGGGGGTCATTTTAAATAATGAGCTTGCACAGGCGCACAGTGAAAAAACATCACATGCGTTTGTCGCAGAGATTTCTGTGCATATTTTACGAGTCAACAATCTGAGCATAATTAAGATGTAGGCCAGACTAACGTTAAATCTGCTGGTTTTCTGCCCAAGTGAGGCGGAAGTATAAGGGGGCCTGGGCTGGTATTCTGAAAGGCAGTGTATACGGCACCACGCGTGGTTTTTGTCTTACTTACGGCCACACACGTGTGGTTGTATCCACAGCATCGACATGAGGATACAGCCACACTCGTCTGAATTCCCATTGTACTCTGTTCCGCGACAGCTATCACTAGCTAGTGTATGCACTGTATGGTCAGTGTATCTAATACCGACCAGTCGTATTCCGACCTCTCCATACAATGTATATTTCAGAATTACGAGGACTTGTATCGGGGGTCTTCGTATTTGGCATATGATCTAATTGAATGTCACCTGGAGCAATGCACTATCGCACGCTTAGAGAAAGCTTAATGTGCGGCACAGCTAGCTAACTACAGTTGTTACTTCAACATTCCGCCTTTGTGTGCGACGATACCGTGATGTTGATTGATTATGGAAGGTGCGACTACAATCGGAATATACTTACGGTAAATCTCTGAAAATTCAGTGTCCAGACCTTTTAATGATGAAGACAATGTGGATTTGTAATCATATTCAAGACCTTAGGGTCAACTTTGGGCATCTATATGCGTCTTAATTACGCGATCTCAATTGTGCAGTTTTTACATGGAGAAGAAGGAGATCAAAAATGTAGTGATATTACTACTGTAAAGGTCTGAAGACGAGGACTATCACTTCATCGGGTGCCTAGTCA
>CM057158.1:10704350-10752160 GCA_029962745.1 Echinometra lucunter | reverse complement strand
AACATTTTGTACCACAATATACATGGTACCAGATACTCAGAGTAACATTTCATTTATGGAATGCAGTCAGACCGCAGCACGTTTCAAAAGCACTTATTTATCAAAACTCATGCATGTCCGAGTGACATATGAATATTCTTGAGCTCAGGGGTATGTAGAAAACTGCCAATTACTTTGCTATCTCTGAACTTTTTTTCTCAAATTGAAGAAGAAAAAATCTGCCCATTTTAACTTTAGAATTTAACTCTTGTTAAGAAAACTTTTCTAAAAAAATAAGACACTCACACATGGAAAATGAGATACGCAACATCGATTGAAAACAGTGAAAAATACTGGTCATTATCTTGCATAAAATTAGTTTTTGTTCAATGGAATTTTCATATGATAATCTTCCAGATTTCATTGAAATTCGAGGATTCAGCTTTAATCGGGCATGGAGCAAGACATAATCAAGCATGGTACAGATTATTCCCAAGCAAGGTAAACATTTTACTGAATGGCGCAATGTAATTGGTCCAGGGACTATGCCACTTATCCCTGATTGGTCCGTTCATCAATCACATCACACACGACTTATCTCTGACTGGAAACTCAGGGATACCACTAGGACTACTCAAAAACGTAGTAAGTATCGGGGGTCTGGGAGCCCCAGCGAGGTCCAGAGGAAGCGAATCTCAATCAAAAACTGCCAGAAATCCACCAATTGACACTTTTCCTGATGTAACACTACTTAGTGTACTCCAAAACTACTGCAAGTTTTTCTTCCAAACCACGACCAGTTCCATTTGTTTTTGATGTTCCTTCCAGTGCATTCCAGTCATCCATTTTTTGTAACACTTTCATTTTCAACATGCTCATATATTGTGACTACCGGTATAGCCAGGAAAAATGATAATGATGATGTTCCCCTGCCGTCATCACCATGTAAACTTCTAGATGGATGGTTATTAATTTACTCTCTAGTGGGATGTTGCGTGCAGACTAAAACTGGTCCAGACCTTATAGTGATTACCCGGGGGGGGGGGGGGGGGGGGGGGGGGGGGGGGGGGGGGCACTCAGTATATAATGCGTGGTGGGTATGTGCCGCCGAGGAAGACCCCCATTTTACACTCAAATTTCCGTTCCAAAGCATAGCATTTTTATCTTGAGAAAAAGAACAAAGAAAGCGTTAAAAAGCATAGCATTTTCTTCTTATCGAGAAAAAAAAAGAAAAGAAGAAATCCATTCCAAAGCTTCGCATGTTTTTCATTTACGCTGTTCTGGCCACATTGATCCACTACATTGGGCTGCATTTGGTGAAAAGCGGCGGTCCGCAGAGCGCTGTCCGACCATCACCTCTGCGCGAGCGCACCGGCGGCCATGCTGAGGGCTAGCTGCATGAGTATGCCTGTTCCAATGCGTGGTGGGTATGTGCCGCGGAGAAGACCCCCATTTTTACACTCAAATTTCCATTCAAAAGCATAGCATTTTTATCTTGAGAAAAAGACCAAGAGAAAGTCGTTCAAAAGCATAGCATTTTCTTCTTATCGAGAAAAAAGAAGAAAGAAATCCATTCCAAAGCTTCGCATGTTTTTCATTACGCCGTTCTGGCCACATTGATCCACTACATTGGGCTGCATTTTTGGTGAAAAGCGGCGGCCACAGAGCGCTGTCGACCATCACCTCTGCGCGAGCACACCGGTGGCCATGCCGCCGGGCTAGCTGCATGCAAGTATGCCCGTTCCATAGGGATACATATGCACTCACACGCAGGTGAACCGTTCCAAAGACCCCCATTTTCACAAAAATTTGTAGTTCTGAAGCCCGTTCCGAAGACCCTCCTTTTCACAATAAGCCCGTTCCAAAGCCCCTGTTTTTGTCTCGCCTGCGGCACATACCTACCACTTTTGGGGTGAGTACCCCCCCCCCCCGGGGTGATTACCCAGCGGAAGATCGCAAAAGTACCTCAACTTCCAAACAGTACCCAGTAGCATGCACGATGAGCAGTCATGTGATCCCATTGGCAGAAGTTTCAGTGCTGTTCGAACACTCTGGTCTAGCATATGTGCTCTTGCGTTCATCAGGTATAACGATTTGATAAGGCCCAAACTTTGCCACCAGTGCAATCATTGACTGATGATCACACTAAACAAGAACATTGATGCAGCCGAGCCCTCAGTGAGAACCGTTCGGCTTTGCCCTTCATATGAAGTGCTACAATTATATGAAAACTAATGTAAATCTTTATTGGATGGAAATTGCAAATCAAGTATAAAGAGGCACTCATAATTATTCAAATCGGAAATGAATATTTATGAGCATCAGATATCATATTTTGAGCACTTCCATATACGTGATTGTCAATAGCTACAATTTTACATTAAAAAATGATACACATCTTTATTGGTTAGTGATTGCACTCGCAGTAGATGGAGGTGCTCATGAATATTCACATCAGGGTACCGTTGCATAAAACTTGCTATTATAGTAACTGAAAGTTCATTGAATACTGGATTTTGATTGGCTGCTGAGCAACGTTACCATGGTAGTTACCACTGATTGCAAAGTTACTATAATAGCAAGTCTTTATGCAACGCACCCTGATATCATGAATATTCATGTCACCTCATCTACTGTGATAGTGCAATCACTAAGCAATAAAGCTGTTATCATTTTTAAAATTTAAAAGTTGTAATTGTACTACAATCATGTATATGGAGGTGCTCATAAATATTCATGATATCTCATGAATATCTGAGTGCCTCTTTATACTTGATTTGCAATTTCCAACCAATAAAGATCTACACTATTTTTTTATATAAAGTTGTAGCACTTCACTTGAAGGGATAAGCCGAATGGTTCTCACTGAGGTCTCAGCTTGTATCAATGTTCTTGTAGTTAGTGTGATCGTCAGACACATGATCACACTGGAGGGAAGTTTTGGCCTATCAAATTGCTGCTGCTGGTGAACTCAAAAATTTAGCACATGTGCAAGATAAGGACTTTCAAACAGCCCTGAAACTTTTTTGCCAATGTGATTAATACTGACAGGATGATTCCCAGCACTAGAGTCTGATTATTCCTACTTTTTCTGATTAGCCGAAAAGTCTGAATCCCTAGACGTCATCTGAAAAAGTCATGAATTCAGACAAAAAGTGGGAAAAGTAGTATCCCTGGAACTTACTATTGTGACGTCACTATATCAACTCAGCTGGGCAGTTCAAACAGGGTGGCGCACAGTGAGCAAGCCAGCCCACTGCATCGGGGCTATGTGCGTCTGTTTACCCTGTGAGACTTTCCACCAAAGATGGCTTAAATGAACCTTTATTTTCTTGGACTGAAATGTTTGCATCAAAAAAGTTTTGAGTTCATTGGCAGTGCCAACATCTAAACTTGACAATCATACAATTGACTTTGATTTTAAAATTATAAATGAGTCAGGAGCGAGGAAGAAGTAAACAGGGGTTAAAAGACTCTAAAGTGGCCAGAATTTCAGCATATTTCAACAGGATAAAATGTAACTAAACCTGAACACAAATAGTTGCACTATATATTCAAACTGAAGAGCAAAATGTCAAAGGGAAGCACAACTACCTTAATTAATCAACTGTAGCAGTGTTTTTGATTCAGAAAAACTGTCCGGATCCCTTGCGAATTTCTCAAACTCTCATGAAATTGTGCCAGCGCTAGATTCACTTTTTTTGTAAACGTGAACCTCATAAAAACTGCTTTTTCAGCTCATTAATGCACATGCTGTAGTCCAACTGAATAGAGGTCAGGGAGTGTACTTACAAGACTATACATTTTACAACTCCAAAATGATTACTGTACATACACCCGTGTATTTCCAGTTCAATGTGAAAAAGCTTGAATTACACTGTCCATTAGCCTAGATATATCATTACCAGCCCAATTAGTGTAGTCTACTGCAGTTCCATCTGTAAACGTAGTAAACACTCCTTCCGTGTCTTGATCATGTAATCCTATCCAGGCGAATCCTGTTTATAATGCCTAAATGGAACAGAAAATTAAAAAAAAAAAATTTCTTGTCAGTTGGAAGATCAAAATACATACATGTCCATGCTCAAGGACATCATTACTACTTTTGAGAGTATGTCTATGGAGTATGGAAACAATTTTTCTTCTTTGCAGTAAGAAATGGCAATAAAAAGTACATCAGTATTAATGTTCTCAAGGCACCTTCAATTATGAGACACCACAAAAATTTACATATGGGTCCACATGTCACACTTGAAATGAACACCTAAATTATTTAAGTATATTTTAGAGAAAAATTTAACAAATTATTTCTTGAAATATAAGAGAGGTACAAAGGTTGAGTTGAAAAAAACTGTCTCATGAATCAATGCAATACTGTATGGAGGTAAGCATCTAAACGATGTTCTTATGTACACGTTCACAATAGCATAATACCATAATACTACTACTTTGATAACGTATGGGACACACTGTGGACTGCCCATAATAAAACAAAAGTAGTACAGATTCTTTAAGTAATAACAAGTCCATATCTTTATAGTGATCAAGGCCCCCATCCCACAAGACCATAGGGATCTGTGAAAATTTTGCAAAGCATGGTAGAAGCGCCCTCCAACTCATTTTGACCTGCAGAGCGATTGCAACTGCTGTTGTGATGACGTAACAATACCAGCCGGGTTGCGCAGATGAAATGCTCTCAAATATACTTAACTGAGTAATTCATCTTGGGAACAGGCCTGAAAGCATGAACAATTAGCTTGAAGTATGCTTAGAGGCGTCGCTGATACATTAGAAATACAGGCAGGTTGTTTTTAATATGCTCTTAAGATGACTGTCACAATCTTCCCGACCTCGACGCTCTCGCTACAAATGTTTTGAACATGTTCAAAGTTTGTGGCGACAAGAGGCGAGGTTGCGATCATTGGTGCTTCAGAAAGGCTCAAGATACGACGGAAGAAGATTTAAAAAAAGCTAAAGCCCACGATCTGTCATGCTTTGTTGAATTTTTTTGAGGATCACAGGGGAATAGCCTTCTCATGAGATGGGCTTTCAGGAACAAATAGTCTCTGACATATGGACAGCTGGTTGTTAAGCAGCCGAACACTTATGTATGAAGGATATTAGAGGATTAAGATTTTTGTAACGTGAAATAAAAGGAACCAAGACTTAGGTCTACAGTCTCAGTTCTTCATATCGAACTGCAAAAACGTTTCACATTATGTCCAGGGGTGCTACTCTGAGATCCATTTTAGCTTAAATAAAATGGGTGAGATAAACTATCCTTAAAATTTTTTAAATCGTTTTTTTTTGAGAATGACTCATCAAGATTTTATCTCATCTAAAACAGGTCCATTTATGATTGCAATAACCAATAGAATGTCACACCCTAATCTTGCTCGGCCAATGAAACTACTTTCTTCCAGTAAATGGGGCAAGCAACTTGCAAATGCATATTTGTACATATGTCAATATGCATTCAATCGCAATGAATTTTCCTAATTGATTCCTAAGTTATTGCCACAAGTAGCCATGTATACAAAGACCTATAAGAACTTTGACCTAGTGGCCCAAAATCTAATCAGGATCGTCACTCCCATATACGTACATAAGTCAAAACTTGAAGGTGATCCTCAAATGGTTCATAAGTTATAAGAAATAGCCATTTTCACATATACAATGACCTCTATGACCTATGACCTTGTGACCTCAAAATCTGGTCAGATCATTACTGCTGCTCAACATGCATACAATGAGCCATGTTTGAAGTGGATCCATCAAATGGTTCTTAATACGAGAATTATGTTTTGTATATTTTCATGTATACAATGAGCTATGACCTTGACCTGGTGACCCCAAAATCTACTCAGATTATTGTCACTCCCAAATTGCAGACATGAGCCAAGTTTGAATTTGATTTGTCTAATTTTCTTAGTTATCGCGAGAACAAAAAAACGGGATGGTCAGACAGACGGACGGACGGACAGATGGAAACCTGAAAACATTATGCCTCTGACCACCCACCTTCGGTGGGCAGAGGCATAAAAAAATTTAAGAGATACAGTGACACTTACAATACCACCCCATATTTCACAGAGCTTTCTAGGTGAATTATTCTCACCTTGCAACAAATCCTCCTCTGATCAGAAGGATGGTCTTCATTCTTACCAAATATAAAATCATTCTCCTCTGCGCTGTGTATGCTAGCTAGGTCACCACCTAGTTCTACGCAATGTGCTCTGGCATCTGGCCAAATTAACGGGAAATCAGTGAACAGGTAGCAATATCCACTCACAGATTCATAGTGCCAGTCAGCTCGACAGCCATATTCTGTACAAATAGAGTTTACACAAGAAAGAGGAAACAAAAGAAAACAAGATAAATGCAACAGTGTCTCCTATATGCCTCCACCTATATTCATTTAATTTCATGCCTCAAATAACACTTTTTTAATTTTGTGATCACCAGAATGAAAAATCTATTACACTCTCAGACCTTACCAAGTTACCAGTGACCTAACAAACTCCAAGTCTCTACACATTGTCCTGCAAAGTCATTTATACAAAAAGTGCTACTGCGAATTGACCTCTATGACCATTGACCTTTCACCTATATTACCCAAATATCTAATCAGACTAGAAGTAGTCCCGATCTCCGTTGCCACGCAACAAAAGTGTATCCCCCAGCTCCTTGTGAAATTTCTACCATACAATATAACCTCCCATAAAAAAGGAATATTCCATGAAATACTACCACTTCCTCCACCGCCCCCCTCCCCCACCAAGCCCTATCAGATAAACAAATAGGATGAAAATCCACTGCATAACAGACAATCAGCATTTTTTTTTATTTTGAAGAAATTTTTTTGCTGCTTTGACCTACATGTGACCTTTGACCCTCAAATAACATTAAGGTCCCTGTAAGGCATATACCATCCGAGTTAGGTTGCAAATGGCTTTATCAATCAGAACCTCAGAATCAAATGGCCAAGAAATGACAGAAAATCAAAAAATTTTGAGCAAATTTGACCTTTGACCTACGTACATGACCTTCGACCCCTTGTTACAGTAGCATTTTCTATCTATCTTGAGAAGGGGTGAGGGGGAGAGCATGATGGCAAGTGGGTCCAGATCTACTCAAGATTTTTGCAGAATTTTACAGTGTAACTGTAGTGCTAAATGTAATTTTTAGATCTAAATTGATGAATGTGGACATATAATGTAGCTAGATTCAAGAGTAAGACCTAGAGAGGCTACCCTTGAGTGCGCGAAAAGCACCTTGTCAAACTACCTCATGATGATGAAAACCAAACTGTAGTTGGGGAGTAAACCGTTTTTAGCTCTTTCGAAATAGCTGTTTAATATTACAATCCTTTCAATTGTAAACAAATTATAGCGCTTGTAATGTACTTTCGTACCATGTGCATATTTCCAAACAAATCTGCATCAAATTCTACATAAGATCAGCAATTTGTATTCAACCTTTCACCTGCATTGAATATACGTGTAATCGAGCGAGGGAACCTTGATTACGGTTTCGATGTCCGATGTCATCTCTAAGTATGATACAGTCCTCTTCAATCCGCCGTGTGCTTTGTGCGCAATCCTTAAAGCGAAACGAGAAATCAAAATTTATGCAAACTTTCCTGTATGGGTATCCTACAAACACTACAGTTTGCATAATTTTGATTGCTACTTCAGTTTCAGCTAGAATTGCGCACAAAGCACACAGCGGATCGGAGAGACCAGTACTGAGCGACGACATCGGACATCGAAGCCGTAATCAAGGTTCTCTCAATTCGATTTATTCAAATTCATGTGAAAGATTCATACATGTTGCTGATTATTGTGAGAAATTTGAGGAAGATTTGTTTATTACAACTGGAAATATGTGCATGAATATGAAAGTGCATTAGCGCAGAAATTAGTAGAGATCAAGAAGAATAGCTCATTTGAAACAAATGTTCAAATTTCCGAGATTTAATCATAATCGCAGTGATGATAACCGGTTTTTCTCTGTGAAGTAGAGTAGAGTCTAACTCTAAAGCATGTCATGTGCAAATTTGCACAACCAATAGAAGAAATAAGGTAAAAATTAATGAATAACCATATTCAAATAACGATTATTATCATAGAAATACATATTTGTAACGCTAACCCTAAGTTGGCCTAACTTAACTTTGATGAAAATATGGACATAATGCAGTGCTGTGTGACTCGAGTATGGACTCAGACTCAAATCTGGACTCGAGTCCAATATTTGATAACTCGGACTCGAGTCCAGCTTTTCTCACTTGGACTCTGACTCGGTCCCAGAAATCGTGACTCGTGACTCGCCGCTGAGTCACGCATGAGTCCAAGCAGTAGCGGTCGTGCTGTGTCGCGGCTTTTCTGAAGTCTTGACATTTAATACATTTTTGTTTATATTTTGTTGCTTGATGAATTGCTTGATGAATTAAAATACGCATAGGACTACTGTAATGTACTCCACTACTCTTTATTCAGTGTGTTTTACATTCGGTGACCTACTAGTTGCTGTGAGCTGAGCATGCATTATGCTCGCTAGCGTACAGCAGCTAGCTCGCAACAGCATCACTGATCGGCATGCATGAGCTGCGCTGTTTTTTATATCAGTTGCAAAACTTGCAAAAACTGCGCGTGCATAATTATATATGACCTTGGTTGGTCTACCACTTGTCCTCTGGGTTGGGGGGTTGGATGTACCTGAGGTCGGACAGCTCGCCCCTACTGAGCTGAGGGCATTTAGTTCCATAACTATATGACCGAAGGTAAATTGCCTAGTTATATCAGGATTGAAGAAACAAAAATCCAAGAAATATAAAGAGTTGGAACAACAAAATTATCTTGTTATAAAAGTGTTTGTTATATCTGAACTCTCTATTATGATTTTCCACTGTAGATGTAATTTGTTTTCATGTTTAGGAAGATGTCTAATGTAATGTGAGCTTAACTTGTGACTCGGACTCGATTTTTTTTTGGACTCGGACTCGGACTCCGAGGTGATGACTCGGACTCAGACTTTGAGGCTATGACTTGGACTCGGACTCGGGTTTTACAACTCGGACTCGGACACAGCACTGACATAATGGAAGGTGTGTAACTTCTCCAGTAGTCAGTACGGTATTGCCAATCCGTCAACAGTGAGAAAAAATAAACTGTAATTTGGACTTAGTCTTACTGTTACTCTTAACTAGGGGAGTCTACATGTATGTATGGGTGCATGTATGTATTTATGTACATGTATGTATGTTTTACTGTGAATTCTTGTATGTATTATTATGATTTTTGTTAATTTTTATAATAAATTCATTCATTCAAATTCATTCTCACATTAGATACGGTAGGCCCCCTACTTGGGACCTGGATTTAGCCTGGAGGCTCCCAGAGTAGAGAGTATGGTAGCTCTACTACTCATCGACCACCTTTTTTTAAACCAACCACCTTCAGGCAATGACTTTTTGCGTATAAAATAAATAAGTATGCGTGGTGATGATGATGAAAAGGATAAAATGATTGCATTCACTTTATGTGCTAAATCAATAGAGAGTGGGGGGGGGGTCATTTTAAATAATGAGCTTGCACAGGCGCACAGTGAAAAACATCACATGCGTTTGTCGCAGAGATTTCTGTGCATATTTTACGAGTCAACAATCTGAGCATAATTAAGATGTAGGCCAGACTAACGTTAAATCTGCTGGATTTTCTGCCCAAGTGAGGCGGAAGTATAAGTGGGCCTGGGCTGGTATTCTGAAAGGCAGTGTATACGGCCACACGCGTGTGTCTTTACCTTACGGCCACACACGTGTGGTTGTATCCACAGCATCGACATGAGGATACAGCCACACTTGTCTGAATTCCCATTGTACTCTGTTCCGCGACAGCTATCACTAGCTAGTGTATGCACTGTATGGTCAGTGTATCTAATACCGACCAGTCGTATTACCGACCTCTCCATACAATGTATATTTTCAGAATTACGAGGACTTGTATCGCGGGGTCTTCGAATTTTGCATATTGATCTAATTGCACTTGTCACCTGGAGCAATGCACTATCGCACGCTTAGAGAAAGCTTAATGTGCGCACAGCTAGCTAACTACAGTTGTTTACTTCAACATTCCGCCTTTGTGTGCGACGATACCGTGATGTGATTGATTATGGAAGGTGCGACTACAATCGGAATATACTTACGGTAAATCTCTGAAAATTCAGTGTCCAGACACTCTTTTAATGATGAAGACAATGTGGATTTTGTAATCATATTCAAAGACACTTAGGGTCAACTTTGGGCATCTACTATGCGTCTTAATTACGCGATCTCAAATTGTGCAGTTTTTACATGGAAAGAAGGAGATCAAAAATGTAGTGATATTACTACTGTAAAGGTCTGAAGACGAGACTATCACTTCATCGGGTGCCTAGTCAAGACATGTCGTCAATGTCATCGCGTCAATTCATCCTCCTCATAAATGGCCAAGTTAAGCCTCCTGTATTTGCATCGGCCTACCAATAAACCGATATATGGTGTCAGGATCATCGAATCCAGTGGTAAGGAAGAATAGGAGGATAATTTTAAGGTACGGACCGGGAGAAGTCGATGACGTCGTATCAATTCAGCGGACATGATAGATTGCGCAATAGTGAATTGAGTGTGAATTTCATGCATGTGTGTGTGTACTAAAGTGAACGTGAATTGCCTAAACAGCTGATTGTTGTGATCAATGCAATGTAGTTGTGATTGCCTCGGTGAAGGAACTGTGAATGCTGGTTACGCTATGATCTAAAGGATATAGGTAACTCGAGCATTGCATAGTTGCCTAAATAAAACTGAACTTAATAGTGTAAATAAGTGCTATAAGCCACTAGGGCAACAACTAAACTAGTGATTAGTTTAATTGTAGGGATCGGCTCTAACATTGATACACTAATGACCCCTCACCATACATAACATATGTACACATATCCGTCATGGCTACTAGTCTTAGTCAACCAGCACTGCTAGATTTGTTGACTGGAAATATTGCAGAAAATTGGAAAAAGTTCCGACAGCAATTTGAGTTGTACAATGTAGCCAGTGGAATGGCTGAGAAAGGGGTTAAGTCCCAATGCTCATTATTCTTGCATTGCATAGGTGATGCAGCTTTGCAAGTGTATAACACATTTGTCTTTGCAAATGATGATGACAAGATGAAGTTGAAAGTCGTCATGAAGAAATTTGAAGAATACTGCATGCCTAAAAGAAATGTCACATATGAAAGACACAAGTTCTTCACACGTTCACAAAACACACATGAGACAATTGATCAATATGCAACAGACTTGAGAAACAAGGCACAGTTGTGTGAATTTGGAGAGCTGAGTGTCTGATACAAGATCGCATCTGTGGAATGACTGATAATAGCATAAGAGAGATTGTTGAGACAAGAAGACTTGAATCTTGAAAAGACCTTGCAGTTGTGTCGTGCTGCTGAAACTCAGCTCAGCTCAGGCCAAAGAGCCTTGTTCCCAGGATGAGAATTTATCAGTAGATGCTCTCGGTAGTAAGAGAAAATCCTTTCCAGGTACAAACAAAACTCCAGACAAACTCAAAGTACTAGTCAAAATTTGAGACCGAAACAGGGTCAAGGTCAGAAATCCACTCAGAAATCCAGGAATGCCTGTACCAGGGGCCCGTTGCATAAAACTTTTGCCGGAGTTTTTTATGGCAAAATTTGAGGAAACTACGGCAAAAAAAAAATTGCCATAGTTTCCATTACATAAAAATTTGCCAGACTTTTTTTTGCCAGAAAAAAAGTCTGGCAAAAGTTTTATGCAACGGGCCCAAGGTGTGTTAATTTCCATGGTAAGAGCAATTGTCCGGCTCAAGGTCAGATTTGTCAGAAGTGCGGACGACGTAATCACTTTGCCAAGTGTTGTAAGACACCAATAGACAAAGCAGTCAATGAACTGCGAGAAGATAAGGGATTTGTTACCAAAATCCCTATTGAATTTCTTGTTGATGCTATCGATAGAGATGGGTCAAAAGACGAGAGGAAAGCTGAGATTGAGGTCAATGAGACTCTGGTAAACTTCAAGCTTGATACAGGAGCGCAAACAAGTACAATTTCTGAATCAGTCTACCAGAAATTGAAACCAAAACCAAAGTTGCATTCGGTGACAACACAGTTGTCAGGATATGGCGGAAAGCGTATTCCTGCAAAAGGTCATTGCTACACGCAAGTCCAGTACAAGGGTATTTCCCATAACATGGCATTTTTCGTAGTGCCTGGCAATAGTCAACCATTACTTGGCTTACAAGATTGTGAAAGACTGAAACTTGTGAAACGCGTCCATGTCGTTGAAAAGAACTCAGACAATGAAATTGTTGACGAATACTCAGATGTGTTCGAAGGCCTAGGATGTTTGCCAGGAAAACATCATATTGTGTTGTTAGAAAACACACAGCCAGTGAAACACGCATGTCGCAAAGTTCCATTTCCAATTTGTGACAAACTAAAGCAAGAATTAGACAAAATGGAGCGCATGAATGTCATTCAATCAGTGGATGAGCCAACAGATTGGGTCTCATCATTAGTTGTCATGACCAAAAAGAATGGAAAGCTTAGGGTATGTTTAGACCCGCGAGACCTTAACAAAGTGATCAAACGAGAACACTATCAGTTACCATCACGTGATGAAATCACAGCAGAATTTACCAATGCAAAGTACTTCAGCAAACTAGATGCTTCCAGTGGATTTTGGCAAATTGAGTTGGATGAACAAAGTTCAAAACTATGTACATTCATTCATTGGTAGATACAGATTTCTCAGGTTACCATTTGGTATTTGTAGTGCACCAGAAGTATTTCACAAGATAATACACAACGTGTTTGTACATGTACCAGGTGTCTACTATGATGGATGACATTGTGGTATTTTTTTTTTTTTATAATTTTTTTAGCCCTCCATAGGCTATTTTATTGAGTTAAATAAACATTTCACAATGTAGAAAAATGTATTTTACACTCAAATGAAATACAATACTTTACATTTCTCTCTTTTAGTTTTAAACAAAGATTTAAGTGACTGCCATTTAGCAACAAATTTGTTATGTGTACCTGAAATAAGATTAATATATCTCTCATCTTCATAATATTGAATAACCTTTTTCTTTATGATACTAAAAATAGGAATTTTATTATTAAGCTTTTGTACGAACATTTGTTGTTTGATCAAAATTACTATGCATTTTAATGCATCATTTCTCTTTTCTTCAAAGCCAAAAATTATATTTCGTAAATTAAACTTTATCTGTACTAAAGAACCTTCATTTATCCATTTTGCTGTTTCCTTCCAAATTGATTTACTGATTTCACAGTCGTAAAAGAAATTTACAATGTCTTCCACCTCTTTTTTACAAAACGAACATGTTTCATTACTGACTATTTTCATCTTATACAGTTGCTTATTCAAAAACAAAATCCTGTTTACTATCTTATACTGAAAATATCTTAAAACAATATCCGGAATAAATCGAAATATCATAGTATGACAATTCTGCATAAATGAAATATCAGGGCTGTAATCTAAATGTTGTTCCCATTTTAAACATACTGAGGGTATACATTTTGTTTTTCCAATAAGAGATTTGTAGATGTATCGACATCCTTGTACGTCATATACAAGTATTTTGATATGTGACGGCATCAATGGACCTTCTACATTTTTTTCACATTTTTCAATATAAATTCTATACTGACACTTTATAGCTTGACTGATAGAATAGTAAGACAAATAGTTCAGTTTCAAGAAAATTTTTTGTTCACATTCTTCACGAGTTAACAAATTCCCCTTACTATCAATTAAGTCATTGATACATCTGATGCCTTTTTCATACCAAGATCTAAAAAATACAGATTTTTGCCCAATTTGGATAGAACTATTCCTCCACAATGGATACATTAACCACCCATCTCCTTCTGCTTGACAAAGCAAAGACAAAGCATAAAATACATCTTTCCAAAATGGATTGGCAACTTCATGGGATAATGTTAAAAAATATTCATCACCAAACCCTACTACAAATGGTTTTGTTAAAAACGAATGCATTAAATGATAACATCATTACATGTACCTAAGACCAATCTTCGAATCCACGTGAGCTTTAATGACATACTAAAAAACTCGACATCTGGCATCTTAAGACCCCCTTCTTCATAAGTGCCCACAACCTGTTTCCTACTAATTTTATCAGGCTTATTCTTCCATATGAAATTAAAGAACTTTACTTTTATTGCTTTCATTAACTTAGCTGAAGGAGCTGGGATTGACATAAACAAATGATTAAACTGTGGTAACAGTAGTGATTTAGCAACTGTAACTCTTCCAAGAACTGTAATGTTCCGTTTGATCCAAGAAATCATTTGACGCTTTACTTTGTCAAAATTCTGTCATAATTATAATCAGGTATTTTATCAATATCAACATGAAAGTCAGTACCAAGGTAACGAAAATAATCATTATACACAAAATTCACTTGTCTTCCTTCCAATCTTATATCTTCACTACCTTTTAAGGCACCAATCCAAATTGCATTTGTTTTCTCCATATTCATCTTAAGCCCACTACAATTTCCAAATGACTCCAAAATATGAAGTACATTGCGGAAACTGGCAGCTGTGCCATCTAAACACAATACTGTATCATCGGCATACTGAAGGATCTTGAATTCTTTTGACCTGACAGAAATTCCTTTGACCGAGTGTGAATTTCGAATTAACACCCCAAGAATTTCCGCGCATAACAAAAACAGGTAGGGCGAAAGTGGGTCACCTTGCCTAGAGCCCCTTTCTATGCAAAATCTAGATGTTATTTGCCCATTAACCATAACACTAGAGTACGCATCACTATACAGTAAATTTATCCACTTTATGAAAGAGCTTCCAAATTTAAACAAGGCGTTTGCGATGTTGTGTCTCGCCCACTTGTGAAAATAACTAGAAATATCGCGATCTGTGATGGCACACAACAGAACTGTATCGAAAGCTCATTGTGAAATAACTGGGATGGAATAACATTTGATAAAATATGAGAAGGGTTTTTTATGAAATGGTACTGCATTTTCACGTGCATGTACTTTCCCTGCTTCTACTCTCATCCCTCTGATATGAGTAACATTGTATGATTGATATTTTACATGTGTGGAGTTGAAAAGTGTTTGTGGTTGTAGTGTAGCTGAGGGCTGCAGATGATGTAGTGTGATAATGAGCTTATAATTTAGAGAAAAGAAATACGAGAACAGTTATGTTTTGTTAAGAAGAAGGGTTAGTGAGTAAAATCTTTTATGGTATATTGAATACTGCCACAGGAAAAAAAAAAAGCAGATTTTTTTCTCTCCAGCATACCCTTAACTAGGATTTTTCTCTCCACGTATACCCTTAACTAGGATTTTTCTCTCCACGCATACCCTTAACAAGGATTTTTCTCTCCACGTATACCCTTAACTAGGATTTTTCTCTCCACGCACACCCTTAACTAGGATTTTTCTCTCCACGTATACCCTTAACTAGGATTTTTCTCTCCACGCATACCCTTAACTAGGATTTTCTCTCCACGCATACCCTTAACTAGGATTTTTCTCTCCACGTATACCCTTAACTAGGATTTTTCTCTCCACGCATACCCTTAACTAGGATTTTTCTCTCCACGTATACCCTTAACTAGGATTTTTCTCTCCACGCATACCCTTAACAAGGATTTTTCTCTCCACGTATACCCTTAACTAGGATTTTTCTCTCCACGCATACCCTTAACAAGGATTTTTCTCTCCACGTATACCCTTAACTAGGATTTTTCTCTCCACACATACCCTTAACAAGGATTCTTCTCTCCACGCATACCCCTAACTAGGATTTTTTTCCCTCCACGTATACTCTTAACTAAGATTTTTCTCTCCACGCATACCCTTAACTAGGATTTTTCTCTCAACGCATACCCTTAAACTAGGATTTTTCTCTCTCCGTATACCTTTAACAATGATTGAGAGCATTGGACTTAAAAAGCACCCTTAACAAGGACTAGGTCAAATATAACTCTTATCATTAGAGCAAGACTGTAGGAATAGTAAGAATGTATCATTTAAAAGTTCTTTCAAAAGCAACAGGGACTAAGTTCATATTTTGATAATAAACAAGGCGTTTGCGATGTTGTGTCTCGCCCACTTGTGAAAATAACTAGAAATATCGCGATCTGTGATGGCACACAACAGAACTGTATCGAAAGCTCATTGTGAAATAACTGGGATGGAATAACATTTGATAAAATATGAGAAGGGTTTTTTATGAAATGGTACTGCATTTTCACGTGCATGTACTTTCCCTGCTTCTACTCTCATCCCTCTGATATGAGTAACATTGTATGATTGATATTTTACATGTGTGGAGTTGAAAAGTGTTTGTGGTTGTAGTGTAGCTGAGGGCTGCAGATGATGTAGTGTGATAATGAGCTTATAATTTAGAGAAAAGAAATACGAGAACAGTTATGTTTTGTTAAGAAGAAGGGTTAGTGAGTAAAATCTTTTATGGTATATTGAATACTGCCACAGGAAATAATTAAAGCATGCATAAAATTGAAGAGAACAGAAAACTGATCCCTCAGCCACTTTGCACTGAGTATTTATGTATAGTTTTAATATTCTTTCAAGTGCAAAATGTTGCCTGGCACCCGCAAGATAGACGCGTATAACCTGTCAGGGGTAAATTGACTAATTAGATAGAGGTTAAAGGCAGCATTTTGTTAATAATTAGTAAAAAGCATGCCTGAAATTGATGAGAACACCAGATTTGAATGCTGAACATAATAATTGTAATATGGTATGCATGTAAATTGAGTTTGTGGGAGAGAAACAAAAGACCAAAATTTGTTGAAGACAAAGTTTTGTGTCATAAGAGAGTCTTGCACGTAAACTTTAAACCGTTCAACGTTTGACCTGTAATGACCTTTGACCTGACCATGTGACCTCTGACTGGACCATAACATGCAGGTCCCCTTAGTGCATCTACAACCCAAGTTTGATAGATAAGTGTCACATGGTTGCAGAGTTTTGTGTCATAAGAGAGTCTTGCACGTAAACTTTAATGTTTGACCTGAAATGACCTTTGACCTTACCATGTGACCTATGACTGGACCATAACATGCAGGTCCCCTTAGTGCATCGACAACCCAAGTTTGATAGATAAGTGTCACACGGTTGCAGAGTTTTGAGTCATAAGAGAGTCTTGCACGTAAACTTCAACGTTTGACCTGAAATGACCTTTGACCTTACCATGTGACCTCTGACTGGACCATAACATGCAGGTCCCCTTAGTGCATCTACAACCCAAGTTTGGTTGAAAAGTGAGTCACGGTTGCAAAGTTATGTGTGATAAGGGAGTCTTGCACGTCAACTTTAACATTTGACCTGAAATGACCTTTGACCTTACCATGTGACCTCTGACTGGACAATAAGATGCAGGTCCCCTTAGTGCATCTACAACCCAAGTTTGATTGAACAGTGTCACACAGTTGCAGAGTTTTGTGTCATAAGAGAGTCTTGCACGTAAATTTTAACGTTTGACCTAAATTGACCTTTGACCTTACCATGTGACCCTCTGACTAGAGCATAACATGCAGGTCCGCTTAGGGCATCTACAACCCAAGTTTGGTTGAAAAGTGAGTCACGGTTGCAGAGTTTTGTGTCATAAGAGAGTCTTGCACGTAAACTTTAACGTTTGACCTGAAATGACCTTTGACCTTACCATGTGACCTCTGACTGGACCATAACATGCAGGTCCCCTTAGTGCATCTACAACCCAAGTTTGGTTGAAAAGTGAGTCACGGTTGCAGAGTTTTGTGTCATAAGAGAGTCTTGCACGTAAACTTTAACGTTTGACCTGAAATGACCTTTGACCTTACCATGTGACCTCTGACTGGACCATAACATGCAGGTCCCCTTAGTGCAACTACAACCCAAGTTTGGTTGAAAAGTGAGTCACGGTTGCCAAGTTATCTTTCATAACGTTTGTGACGGACGGACGGACGGACGGACGACGGACGGACGACGGACGGACGACGGACGGACGACGGACGGACGACGGACGGACGACGGACGGACGACGGACGGACGACGGACGGACGACGGACGGACGCCATTTGGATCCCTTAGTCTCGCCTTCACCTCCGGTGGGCGAGACAAAAAGGAGAGAGTTTTATATAAAAAGTGATGAGAAAGACTATCAAAAGCCTTTTTCGAAATCAATTAACAAAATCATACCAGGAACCTTTTCCTTTTCAGTATAAGCAATTATGTCATATAAAATTCTAATATTTTCACCAATAAATCGTCCAGACAAAAATCCTGTTTGATTACCATGGATAATACGAGGTAATACTTTTTAAAGTCTATTAGCAATACAGCTCAATAATATTTTATAAACAACGTTCAACAAAGAAATTGGTCTCCAGTTTTTAATTAAATGTCTCACTTTGTCACCTTTAGGAAGTAGTGTTATCAAACCAAGTTTTTGTGAAAAAGATAATTTTCCAGAAGTGTAAGCAAAATTCATACTACGCATCATATATATACCTAACTCCTCAAGAAAATATTTGAAAAATTCCACTGTAAATCCATCTTGTCCTGGGGCTTTATTATTTTTCATGTTCTTTACTGCATATTCAATTTCCCTGTAAGATATTTCTCCTTCTAAAGAAACACACTCTTCTTCTGTGAGACTTTGGAAATGATCTTCCCTTATACGAGAGAAAATAACTTCTGCATCACAATTTGCATGATATTTATACAAACGTTCATAATATGATCCAACTTCTTTCAAAATATCTTCTTGCTCTTGCAACACAGTACCATTGTCATCAATCAGTTTTAGAAATGTTTTTTCAGTTATCCTTTGTTTTTCCAAATTCAAAAAGTATTTAGATGGTTTTTTTCCCCAAATTGCATTACTTGAAGCCGTAGTCTATTTGCTGCCATTTCCAGCTTCTGATGTCTGAATTGTTCTAATTCTTCTCTTAATACTCGAATTTTTTCTAAATTCTCTCTAGTATCTGTATTCTGTTCCAACAATCTTTCTAACGTAAGTATCTCAGACTCCAGGTCCTTTTCTACACTTTCTTCCTTCTTTTTCTGACGAATTGCATACAAAATTGTTACTGCTCTCAACTCCATTAACAGTGTATCAAAAAACAACTGGTCATTAATTAAAAATCTATAGTCTTTTTTACTAACATTCTCAAAATGTCTTCCATCCAGAGACTCAATATCAAGGTACTGTAAAGTAACTTCTTTTACCTTTTCCTTGATAAGATCAACAAATTCAGACTTTTTCAAAAATGAATTATTAAACTTCCAATAGTTAAATCTCTTATGACATTTATCTAACACAATGTCTACACTAATCATTGAATGATCAGTACGATAACCGAATTCAATCTCACATTTCCTAACTAAAGAAAAGATATCTGAAGACATTAAAAAATAATCCAATCTACTTTGCTTTAATGGGGTGGGTTGTCGCCAGGTGAAAGATTTTATATCAGGATGAAGTTGACGCCATGGATCAACTAAGTTAAAATCATTTTTCATCTCAAGGACCTTATCCCTCGCCTTTCTATTACTAAGTCGAAGATAATTAAAAGTATCTAACTCTAAACTGTATACCAAATTCCAATCACCACAAATAATTTTGTGAGGATCATCCCAATCCAGTAAGATATTTTCTATACGTCCAAAAAATTCTGGATAATCAGTGTTTGGCCCATAAAGTGCTATCAATGAAAAATCTAGAAAACCACATTGGATACTAAGGGCTACAAAATTACCATCACTATCACACTTCACTCTTTTTATAACAAATTGTGTGTTTTGATCAAATGATATTGCAACTCCTCTTGCATTAGATGATTTATATGAAAAGAAACCTCTTCCTCCCCACTCTTTCAATATGTCTTCTTCTAATTCCAAAACAAAATGAGTGTCTTGTAGACAATAAATATTTGCTTCTTTCTTTTTCAAAAAATCAAACAGATCCTCCCTTTTACATCGTTCTCCAAGTCCACGGCAGTTTAGTGAAAATATTTTGATACCTTTACTACTCATAACAAATAAAAACTATGTACATGACATTATTCATAGCCGTTGCACACATGGTAATAGTATAGAGGGAAATGAAATGCATAAATATACTGGAGGGTTTTTTATTTTTACACAAATACAACATACACACAATTACAAAAAACAAAAAACATGAACACAATACACACATAACTACACAAAACAAACAATACAACTTTGTTTCCAGTTCAAGATGCAACACAGTATACTCCCATGATAGATCACTTTTCAATGAGAGCCTTATAGACTAAAAAGTTAATCTTCTTTCAAAAATCCTCTTTTCAGGTTCTTAATTCCTGCTATCTGCCTAGTTTCTTCGTTATTTCCTTTCACAACTATTGCTCCTTGTATCTTTCCAGTCATCTGCACCACTCGCTTTCCTTGTCTGAAGAACAACATCTGTGCCAATCACTCTGATCCTTGTTAGAAATCCTTGCTGTCTTAGCTCATACGCTCTTGACGCTAGCTGACTTCTCTTAATCTTCATCTTCCGTGGCAAATCTGTACGGATAGACACGCGATACAATGGGTCATCCTCAGCGATGGCTCACGGAGTAGCAGCATCAGCACTCGTAGCTGCTGTACCTCTTCTCTTCCTTCTGCTCTGGGACGAGTTGTAGGCGTAAAAAGCACGCAAAACCTTCTCCCTGTCAGCAAATCTGACGAACCTCATAATGATAGCATCTGGTGCCTTGTCTCCTTCAAAATCCGATGGGTTACGTCGGCGAGGTAATCTATGGATGCTTACAAATTGCATTTTCTCTATTTCATCATCACTTGTAGGCTTGTTCATAAAGAGCGCAAACTTCTGCTTTGCAACATCTTCCACATTCTCGTTAGGCCTAGTTTGCACACCATACATCAAGAGGTTCTGCTTTCTCTCGTGCAACACTGCTGCAAGTAACTTGTTCTCACATTCTCGCTCTACTCTTTCAATCTCTCTCTGAAGTTGTGGGACTTTTTCATTTTCCAACACCATAATTCTGTTAGCATTGTCTTGTACAGCAACTTCAATGGTACTCACAGAATGTTTGATATCTGCTATGTCCGTCTTGACCGAGTCGAGCTTTGAATTGAGTTGCACAGAAAGCTCGTGAATCATGTCGCGTAGGTCCCCTTGACCTTGTAGCTCTCCCTCGCCACGCGCCTCCGGTGGTGATGCTCCCTGTCTCGTGCTCTTACTCCTCGCCCTACGCTGCTCGTCTCCACGTGCTACATCGCTGTCACTTTCCGACATATTTTTGTCCTTATCCTTTCTTCCTGATCTAGATCTTAGACTGTACTGCTTCCGCTGACCCTTTTTTCCTTTACGACTATTCTCCTGGCTCATTTTAAAACGAATAAACCATCATTTTGCAACTTTTTCTGATCTTTTCACGGGAGCACGTGAAAGGTGGTCACTCCATGCTGCAACCGGAACCGGAACCGGAAAATGTGGTATATGGAAGCACTCAGGACGAACATGATGATCGTCTGAGGCAAGTCTTAGAAATTGCAGGCAAATCAAACCTAAAACTCAATCGAGACAAGTGTGAGTTCAGTGTGAACCAGTTAACCTTCATTGGTGACATGATCAGTCAAAATGGAATCAGCCCAGATCCAAAAAAGGTTACAGCCATCAGAAACATGGCTAGACTAGCCTGCAAACAAGACGTACAATGTTTCTTGGGAATGATAAATTACCAAAGCAAGTTCATTCCAAACCTATCTACAAGGTCAGCTCCCCTCAGAGTCCTACTGGACAAGAATACAGAGTGGATGTGGGAAGATGAACAAGAAAAGGCATGGCACGAGTTGAAAGAAGCTCTCATGAAGCAGCCAGTGCTACACTTCTATGATTCCACAAAGCCCACAAAGATATCAGCTGACGCTTCCAAGAATGGCCTAGGAGCAGTTCTCCTACAGCAACATGAACAGAATTCATTTTTTTTCATTTTCATTTCGTTTATTTCCACAATAACAGCAAAGATAATTATTTTACAACAGAAATGTGAGTATAGAATAAATTAACAATTAGAAATATTGAAATAGTTCACAAAGGTCCAGTACACAGATATAATGTATAATTGAATTTTAGAAAGTTCAGTTTTAACTTAAATGCTAGCTGTATATTGTGGGGGAAACCTTGGAAAGCGGAGCTTGTAATTCAGGTTCCCCAAAATAATATTACAGTATCATGAATTAATGAAAATGGTATAAAAAGATACAAACTAGACGGGACGATACAAGACTACACTAAACGGGACAAGTACATCAGAACAACTCAAGCACAAACATGGGACAATGAACAGCCTCCTGCAGGAAAATCATAGTGTAACATTATAGTTATTTATCAGTGTAGTCTTAAGCTTATGTTTGAACGAAAATAAGCTTGGTGTCAGTTTTAAAGATTCATCTAGAGAATTCCAAAAATGGGGACCAGTATAAACAATAGTCTTCTGTTTGTAAAAAGTTCTGAGCTTCGGAAGATGGAAAGATGACGATAATCTGGTGGGGTAGCTGTGCAAAATCTCGTTTCTTAAAAACAGTAAACTTAAGGAAGTTGGCAGCTCTCCTTGGTTTAACTGAAACATAAAGCAGCCCAGGCGAAGAGAGTATAAATCCTGTATTTTTAAAACTTTATTGGAGAAGAACAATTGATCTGAGTGAGCTAATCTGTGTTTATGACAAATGATTCTCATTATTCTTTTCTGTGTAAGTAGTAGTCTATCCAACTGATTTCTAGAGGAACTGCCCCAAGCTAATATCCCATAATTTAAGTAAGAAAGAATAAGGGTATTATACAAATTTGATAAAACGTTTGGAGGCAAAAAAGTTTTTAGTTTGTTTATGACGCCAACATTTCTAGATAATAGTTTTGATAAGTACGTAATGTGCGGCTTCCATGAAAATTTGTTATCTATATATAGACCAAGAAATTTCGTTGAATCGACAATATCGATTAAAATATTATTAAGAAAGACGTTCCTGGGTAGAGCTGTGATTGAATTACTAAAAAGCATGCACTGGGTCTTTGCAACATTTAAAGAAAGTTTGTTACAACAGATCCATTCATGAATACATCTGAGTTCAGTATTTACTATGTTTACAAGAGTATCAGGATTTTTATGTGAAAAGAAAACACTGGTGTCATCTGCATATAATATGAAAGACAAGGCCTTTGATGAATCCTGAAAATCGTTGATGTATAAAATGAATAATAATGGCCCCAAAAGCGAACCCTGGGGTACTCCGCAAATCATGTCATTATAATCGGAATTAGAATTGTTTATGGAGACAAACTGTTTTCTTCCAGTAAGATAACTTCTGTACCACTCCAAGGCCTTCCCCCTAATTCCATAATGTGATAGTTTAGACAATAAGATTTCATGGTCAATGGTGTCAAAGGCCTTGGAGAGGTCCAGAAAGATACCAAGAGTGTGAAGGTGGTCGTCAACAGCAGTCGCTATATGATTAATGAAATATAAGATTGCATGTGTTGTTGAATGCTTTTGCCTAAAGCCAAATTGTGATTCTGATAAAAGACCAAAACTCCTCACAAATTTTATTGTACGATTGTATATAATTTTTTCTAAGACTTTGGAAATAGAAGATAAGAGAGATATAGGTCTATAATTACTTATATCGGACGGATCTCCCTTTTTGTAGATAGGAACTACCTTCGCAATTTTCATTCGGTCGGGAACTATACCATTAACAAGAGATAAATTCATGACGTGTTCTAAAGGAATAACAATTTCGTTAATGATATCTTTTAACAAGTCATTACTTATTTCATCACAGCCTGGACTTTTTTTACTTTTAAGTTCTTTTACTATCTTTATGATTTCATTAGCATCGGTTGGAATAAAAAATAGTGAATGTGGGTTTTGGTTCTTTAGAAAGCATTCAAAGGTTTTATCTGTGTGTGGTATTTCGTTGGCAAGATTTGGACCAATGCCTGAGAAATAATTATTAAAGTTCGTAGCTATATCAAAATTATCATCAATAACTGAATTGTTGATCTTCACATGTTTTATAGTATTGCGATCTTTTTTCTTATTTAAGACATCATTGATTACTTTCCATGTATCTTTTATATTATTTGAACTCGCTGCAAATTTAGAACAATAAAATTTCTTTTTTTCAGATCTCAAAAGAGTTGTCAAGGTGTTTTTATATTTGACGTATTTTTCACGAGCAGCATCTGTCGGGTTTGCACGATACTTATAATAAAGGTTATTTTTTCTATTGATAGATCTTAAAAGTGATTTACTAACCCAGGGGTTTCGTGGTGTCCGTTTGTTGTTTGGTTTATATATTACAAGAGGGATACATTCATTAAAAGAATCGAGAAGGATAGTCATGAAATTATCATATGATTCGTTAACATCGTTTGTAACTAATACTTCGTTCCATTTGAGTGAACTTAGCTTATCCTTGAGTTTGGCAATCTTTTCAGGGGTAATTTTCCTAACCATTTTTACATGAGAAGAGTACGAGTTGTTATCAAGGAAAGATAGTATCCTAGCGAAAATAAGAAAATGGTCAGAGATGTCAGACAGAATGACACCAGAATCAATTTCTCTCTCAACGTTTGAAAAAATATTGTCAATTAAAGTTCCTGAATGAGAAGAAAATCTCGTGGGTCTGGTAATCAACGGAATAAATGAAAATGATAATAAAGTGTTTAGAAAATCTTGAGAGAAATTATCCTCTCTGCATTTTAAGAGGTCAACATTAAAATCGCCCATCAAAAAGCAATGTTTATTTTGAAGCAAAGGATTAGAAAGCAGTTGTTGTAATTCATTTAGAAACGTATTATGATCGGAAGAAGGTGGACGATAAACTGTACCTATAACTACGTTTTTTCTTTTGGATAATGTTATTTCGATAAAAACCGTCTCCATCGTTTCATTCATCAGATTTAAGTCATGAAGTACAATGTAATGCAGGTGTATTGGAACGTACAGTGCTACTCCACCACCTCGCCTATTTACTCTATTATTAAATATAAGGTTATGCTGAGACAAGGAATGTATAGTGTGAGGAACATCCGTAAACCAGGTTTCGGTCAGGCCAATAACAAAAGAATCTACTTTAGTATTATCTAATAATAAGCTCAGTTGTTCGAAATTTTTATTTGCACTGCGGATGTTAAGATGCAAAAGGTTCAAGTCATTCTTTCCAGCTGACTTTAAATTGTTGACAAATTGGTTCTGGGTGTAGTATTGAGATTTAACAAAGGATTTGTCATTGACATCAAGAGTATATTCAAATTCTTCTACGTTGTTGTTCATAGTGTCAGAAATATTTTGTTCATATTGTTCGTCAGAAATCGAAAAACTGCCAGCATTATGCTGTAATTGAAAAAGAAGGTTCAAATCAAAGTCACTGACATCACTAAATGGAAAACTACTCATGCCAAGTAAAACAAGACTGAAAAATGAATATTTCCAGGTGAAGCAAGACTACATAATCAATTGAGGTTAAACAAATAAGGAGCACCAAAGAAACTTCAGGCAACAGCTGCAGAAGGCCACACAGAACGAATAAACAGAACATGAATTTGAACGGAAAATTTAAGCACATATAACTACAACGATAAGTATACGTGTAGATTTTCCTCTGTAGATGGCAGCTAAATCAGCTGTGGCTTTCAGCCTATGCCCTATACATGTATACAAAGATCAATATCATTTGCAATTAAATCTTGTAATAATCTTGACTGAATGAACTTAACAATTATGTTATACAGTACCATCACAGTGAGCATGATGAGAGAAAAAAATAGTGAGCACATTGTAGGTAAGCATTCCAATAAAGAATTCATACTTTTCATGGTGGAAAGGAAAAGAAGAAAGAAGTAAATTGAAAGAGAGAGAGAGAGAGAAAGAGAGAGAAAACCACGCATACGATCTGTTACATATATACAGCATTAAAGCTATAACCTTTCGGTGTTGATGGAAATTCAAACGAGTGTTGTTAGCGGTATCATTCCCACCATGATACTAAAATTATTTTTCTTTTCTTACTCTCTCTCTCTTCCTTTTCAAAGACAGCAACTAGAAAAAAAAAAAAAAAAAAAAAAAAAAAAAAAAGCTCATTCCCAATACGGAAACACCCATTCTATATACTTAACATTAGCGTTTGACTAACCAAAACAGATCTGGCTGTGTGCATCAAAGTTCACATGTTTACGAATTTACTTTTTCACTCCCCGAGCAACCAACCAAGAAGCCGCCGAGTCGGCCAAGGAACGAATCCGTCACAATTTAGTACACTGTTCTACTCAATTCTTCATGCTTTAGTTTCCAAGTCGGCAAACTCAACCCCAATCCAGCCCGACAAATCCCAGCCAATTGCTCGAAGAGTGTGACATTGAAAACTAGGCCTATATGAAAAAATGAACATGTTATAAAGAAAAAAGAAAAGGCAAACAAACAGCCTTGTAAGGCTATTCTGTAAAGAGCTTTGAAGGATGAGAATAATTGACTCACTGATCGCAGAAAATATGATGTTATTCAACTGATTCAGCGATTCATATAAGACAGGTTCAATGACAAGAGAAATTGAGTTGCATTGTTGATTTGTAAAATTATTCATTAAAATGTGATACTCTGTTGATTTCAGTTTCAGCAGAATACTTGCATGTTACTGTGTTATAATGTTCAATACAGAAGCTAGTTCGTGGAGAGGTATGAATTAAAAGGTATAACATTACTGAGCGATACACGATCCAGCAAAGTGAATACAGGATAATGCAACCTTTAAATGTATGCGTCAATGAATATCTTTTTTTTATTTTAAATTACATCTGTAATATATCTTTAAAGATTCATATGGAATAAAATAACCCTTTTACTAATACAAATCATTAGTTATGCATGCAAATGAAATGAAATGTGCGCACATATAACCTGACATTAATATTAAAAGGTGTATATTTTACAGTGTCCTCAAATCGGTCTTTGAAATCGAGTGTAATGTATATAGGCTAATGCAATTCATTAGTAATGCATGAAACGTGTGCGCACATACACGTAACCTTACTACAAAAAAAAAAAAAAAAAAAAAAAAAAGTTGTAGGAAGTATCTTCTTTTCTTTCTCTCTTCCTCTTCTTCTTTTTTAATGTCTTCAAATCAATCTTTGAAATCGAGTGCCAATACAGGCTTATTATGCCTTATTAAGGATGTAAACTTTCAAAGCCAAGCGAAAGTACAATGACATGAAGATAGCGAGTCTGTAGTAAGTGAATGGTTGAAATTAAATAGAGTTGCATGCAAGCCGTATGTTTGAGACACTTTCTTCTAGCATGCATTAAAATATAAAAAAAAATGGCTTGCGTTGATACCAATGTAATTCATTAGTACCATAATGTATGAAATGTGTGCACACATACCCTAGCATATTAAAGGAGCGTAAACGATTTTTTTTTTTAGTGTCTTCAATCGGTCTATGAAATGAAGTGTAATGTATATAGGCAAATGCAGTTTATTAGTAATGCATGATACGTGTGCACACATAACCTTACATACTTAAAACAAAAATAAAAACAAAACAAAAAACAAAAAACAAAAAAAAACCTGTACGATATATCCTTTTTTGAAAAGTGTCTTCAGGGGAGCGTCCCACGAAGGGCTCCGCCAGCGATTCTTCACCGACAAATGTTACAAGCTACTGAAAATCCTCTCATGTAATTGGCTGACAGCAAATTAGTCGGTGAAAACCGCCGACAAAACCCCTCATGAAACGCTCCCCTGATCAGTCTTTGAAATCGAGTACAAATACAGGCTAATGACTTGTTAAGAATGTGAACTTTCAAAGGTAAGTGATAACACAAAGACATGAAGATAACAAGTCTATATCAAGTAACTGGTTGCATGCAAGCAGTATGCTTGACACATTTTCTTCTATCATGCGTAAGAAATTCCAAGAGCATAATAAGACAGGCATGTTGAATAACGGCTTGAATTAAGTATAAAGCCATGCCTTGAAGCACTGAATACAGATTCATGAAAGTTATCCTTTTTTATGCAAATAGTAGTAGAATGTACAATGTATAGAGCAGGGTTAAAAAGAAACAGTCAATGTTTTTATGGGCAGCTACTATATACCCAGATCCAGAATTTTTATGCATAACCATAACATGAAGATAACAACTCTATAGCAAGTAACTGGTTGCATGCAAGCAGTATGTTTGACACATTTTCTTCTATCATGCGTAAGAAATTCCAAAAGCATAATAAGACAGGCATGTTGAATAACGGCTTGAATTAAGTATAAAGCCATGCCTTGAAGCACTGAATACAGATTCATGAAAGTTATCCTTTTTTATGCAAATAGTAGTAGAATGTACAATGTATAGAGCAGGATTAAAAAGAAACAGTCAATGCTTTTATGGGCAGCTACTATATACCCAGATCCAGAATTTTTATGCATAACCATAATAACGTTTCAGGTTGACGTGGCCAGATAAACCAATCGTATAGTGACCTAAATATTTGACCTCTTATTGGCTTTCACAGGCTCACAGTGAGAAAACTCTGTTGGGTATATAGGCCTATAAAGCAGCCACATTGCCCAACATAACATTTCTATTTCAACAAAATTTCAGCTAGAATTACAGAGTGATTGATGTTTGAATGGGTTTTTCCTCTAGTGAAGCAACTGTTGAAAAAGGATGACGAATAAAAGCAACAACATACACAAGTATTTCGAAAATCGTTCCTCTTTCGCTAAAAGCGACTTAATGGGAAAATTGCTCGAACGTCAGCTTTGAGAACAACTTCAGCGAAGATTTCCCTCGTTTCAAAATGGCACCACAATCGAGATGAATCGAGATTGGTTGATACATCAAAAATAAAAACTGGTTGATACGTCAAAAGACGTCAAAATACATTATGTAGAAGCATTGTGAGAAACATTTCCTGGTTTATTACTCTTTGCAAAGAACGACTTATGGAAATTACTGGAACATGGGCTCTGAGTACAGCTTAGGCGAAAATTTTCTTCGTCTAAAAATGGCACTAGAATCGAGATGAACAGGGGTTAATAAATTGAAAATTGAAATGCGAAACATCAAAATGAAAGAAAACTCCAACGCTGATAATTTCGGAGATTTCCATGATCCTTTAGTCGTGTTGTAAGAAGTGATTAGGTCATAGGCTATCATAAATGAATAATAGTTTAACAGATTTAAGCTTACGTGCTTTCATGATCTCACACATCGTGATCATTCCACTTGGTTGCGCCTTTTTCTTTCCACTGCAAGTGGACCTCTGTTCCCTTGACGAAGATTCTTGTCGAAAGCCCCTTCTCCTTCCGTAGCTTGTACGCTTCATTCGCGAGGATCCAGCGGCGGGTTTTCATGGCGGGCGGTAGGTCCGTCCTGACGGTCAATCGCGGTTGGGCGTGGCTGGAATCAGCGGGATTCTTGGCGCGCTTTCTCTGTTGGTCTTCGAAGGCCGCTAAGATGCTATTCCTGTCGCGCATGTAACAAAATCGTGCTATGATGGGTACGGGTGGCTGTTGGGCGGCATGGGCTCCCAAATCCCGTCGAGGGAGACGATGGGCGTTGGCGATGGCAATTCTAGATGCTGCGGCGTTCTCAATCCCGAGGGAAATAAAAGCTGCCTTCAACACTTCGTAGACATTTTCTCCTTCCTTTTGCTGTAGGCCGTAGAAGAGTAGGTTAGATTTTCTACCGTGAATTTCAAGTGCCAGGATTTTATTTTCCAAGGATTGGATCTTTTTTTGAAGAGAGACTTCCAGTTCGGGCAATTTTTGCTTTTCAATTTCTGTAATTTTTGCAGAGTTGAAGTCAACACTGTTTTTAAGATCATCAAACCTTTTATTGATGGCAGTAACATCAGCCGCGATGTTATCAAGTTTACTGGATATGAAATTCTTGAAGTCGAGAATGCTATTCTGCAGGTCTCCAAGGGTGGGTTGGGCTTCGCATTCTCCATCCTCTGTTTCAGACGCGGCAGCCGCTGCCGCTGCAGCAGCTGACGTTGCTGAAGCCGGTTTCGGCTTAGAAGCGGTGGTTTTGCGAGTCATCATGGCTGCTTCGGTTCTATACCGACAGGCGTTGATAAGAAGTTTTTTAGAGCCCAAATGACATGAAGTGTCTTGTATAATCACTATATGTTTGTGGTAGATATTCAGCAAGGTACTGTTCCAGTTAAAAGCTCAGTCAAAACATGTTAAAATTGTAGATAAACTAAATATGGGCGTAGGCTGAAGAGCTCTATCGCTACACGTCCGCTCCCATCCGTTGCTTGAGTCGTATATTGGCATCCCATAGCGTATGCATCTAGAGCTATGACTGATGCAGAGACACGTTATGCTCAGATAGAAAAAGAATTGCTAGCTATCACATACGGTTGTGAAAGATTCCACCAGAATATCTATGGTCAAGTGATAGAGGTAGAGACGGATCATAAGCCACTCATTCCATTGTTTACAAAGCCACTGAGTGACTGTCCACTACGGATCTAACGTCTTCTTATCAGGGTGCAGAGATATGACCTGAAAGTCTCCTACACGCCTGGCAAATTCATGTATACGGCAGATGCATTGTCAAGAGCAGTAGATCCTGAAGCTGAACAGAATCAGGAAAGAGAAGAAGACATCAAAGTGTATGTAGATGCTATCATCGAAACACTACCTGTGACTACAAATAGAAAGACACAATTTGTTGAAGAGACAAAGAAAGATGAAACACTGCAGCAACTCAGTCAAGTCATCAACACAGGATGGCCAGCTGCAAAACACCAATGTCAAATGACTGTTGGACCTTACTGGAATGCCAGAAGTGACCTTTCAGAAGCCAATGACTTAATCCTAAAAGGTAGCAAAATTGTAGTTCCGGTATCAATGAGAAAGCAAATGCTCAACAAGATACATGAATGACATTAGGAAATAGAGAAGTGCAAGAGAAGGGCACGTGAAGTCCTCTTTTGGCCACAGATGAACCATGATATCACTGAAATGGTTCAAAACTGTACAGCATGTATGATGTACAAACCCAAGCAACAGCAAGAAAGTCTGCAACATCATCAGACTCCAGAGAGACCATGGCATCCAACTTGTTCACATTCAATGGTAAAGACTACTTAGTTGTCGTAGACTACTACTCCCAATTCATTGAGCTACGTACTATGACAACAACCAGCAGCCAAGCCATGATCACACAGATGAAGGAGATATTCTCTAGACACAGTACACCTTGTGAACAGAGGCGTTCGATCCTGGGGGGGCAGGGGGGGCATTTGCCCCCCCAAAGAAAATTTCGGGGGGCAAAGATATCATTTTGCCCCCCCCCCCCCAATAATTTCCCAACCAAAAAAAAAAAGAAAAAAGGAAAAAGAAAAAAGAAAGAGAAAAGAAAGGAAAAGGAAGGAAGGAAGTGAAACGAAAGCGTATAACAAGAAAAAAGAAAGAAAATGGGACACTGGGAAGAGCTCGCTCGCTTCGCTCGCTCGCATTTATTGTATCTTAACCAATGCCGATGATAATTACTATTCTTATGAAAGGAAATCGGTTTGCGTCTTGTGTTTCTATCTAATGGTATACTATTCTTCTACTCATAGGAAGTAATATAACCAAACAAGATATCACTCCTAGAAATCGAGCAGCCAGTTGACCTAAAAAAATAGATAAAATTTCAGGAGATAAGGGCCTGGATTTAAAAAAAAACGCAAAACAAAAACATATTTTTCGTTAACTCGCTCGCTATTACACTGTACTCTCGCTGGTAAAAGCTGATGATTTCGGGCAGCAAGTAGCTTATTATAGCAGTGAGATTCCAAAGTATCATTATATTTGGGCAGCAAGGTGGTTGACAAAGATTTTGGGACGAATCCATATAATTTGCTGGGATCAGTCGTTGACTTTGCTCGCTACAGCAGAAACAGAATGGATTCGGACTGCAAGCGAGGTAGCTAAACAGTGTCATATTCGGCACACAGGTGATCGGATGTATTATTTAGATATCATACAGGCATGACAGGTTTATAGTGTATTCTGATGATAATGATAATAATAATATTCCGTTCTTGTATAGCGCATATCACATTTTTATCACATTTTTATGATGACGAAATAACACTTCTATCATATGGAAAAGGGTATATTTTTCCTCGCTCGCTGTGCTCGCTCGTTTCATATTAATGGTTTTGAAAAGCAAACAAATTCGGTGGGATGAGACCAAATAGATAATGTAGATGTTTCATTGGCTCACAGCGTAATTTGCCGAAGGGTTTACTACATCTACCATGAAAAACAGTGTGTGCTTCCTCGCTCGCTCGTAATATTAAAAAAACAGAGTGGTTTGGAGGGCAGCGATGTGACAAAATAGAGTTCATATTTGGCAGCGAAGTAACCATATAAATGTATATCAGGTATCATTTATGCCCATATGATAACTAAACTCTTCTCTCATAACAAGAAATTCGTTATTTTTTGCTCGCTCGTTTCGCTTGCTCACAAAATTAAAAAAAAAAAGAGCAGGATGGTTCACATAGCAAGTTGCTTAATTTCCCCAATTTGAAAATGCTTCACGTTGATAAAGGCCTATGTTATATATATTATATATAGACCTCTATATACATATACATACATATGTGTGAGGGTGTGTGTGTGTGTGCGTGTGTGTGTGTACAAATAGTAGCCGTGGGTTCATCTCCGCTTGGTCGTCTTGCCCCTCCAATCTGAAAAATGGATCGACGCCTCTGCTTGTGAACTAGTATCAGACAATTGTCTTCAGTACGCGAGTTGTGAGTTCAAAGCCTTTGAAACTGACTAAGATTTTGTCCACACAACAACCAGTCCATACTATCCCCAGTCTAATGGTCGCGCAGAGGGAGCAGTCAAGATAACCAAAAATCTATTGCGCAAGTGCCAGCAGAGTGGTCAAGACATCTACCGAGCTCTTCAAATCTACAGAAGCTCACCACTCTCCTGTGGCAAATCCCCTGCAGAACTCCTCTACAATCGCCGATCGAGATCTAACCTGCCTATGATGGACAACCTTCTTAATCCACAGAACATTGATCCTCATCAGGTGATGGAAAGAAAGGAAAGGCAGAAGGCAAAACAGAAACAACGCTATGACCAACATGCTTGTGATCTTCCAAAGCTTCACATCAGTCAGCATGTCAGACTCCTTGATATGCAAACCAACAGATAGTCACAGCAAGGCGTTGTCAAGGCCGAACTACCAAATCGGTCTTATCTGATAGAAACTGAATATGGTGTGACACGTCAAAGGAACCGCCATCACATCAGGCCAGCCCCACATACAGATCAGTATCCGTCTCATGATATCGACGACGATGATGCACATCCAAGAGATGATGATGCTAGCCCCCCAGCAGTAGACGCACCATCAACATCTGCACCATCAAATGCTACATATACTACGAGGAGTGGACGCAATGTGAAGCCACCAGCTTGCTTTATTGAACAGTAAATTGAAGGAACACTAACTTGAAAGAAACTGTAGATCTAAATATACCTTCAAGAAATCAAAATCAAAACTGAACTGAACTTATAATTTCACAGGATTTGGAAACATTTATTATCAACGAAATTACCAGAGACTGAAGAGTGATTATTTTGAAAGGACTCTAATTACAAAGACTCTCTCTCTCAGAAGTTTTTCGGGCAACATAATTATTTCAGCACCACATGATTATTCACATTGTATGTTTATCATATTGAAGGCTGTTTACAGAAACCAAGGTTAAACAGGCTTCAAAGAAAATGTTATCATGTCTTTAAATGTAAAGGCACAAGATGAAAAGTAGATCTACTTGTCGTACTTGTCTTAAACAAAAAGTGAAAACCAGTTCTCTTTTATTAAAGAAAGGGAGGTGTAGATCTAGAGCCTAGAGGTCTAGATCTAGTGATATTACTATTGTAGAGGTCTGAAGACAAGATTATCACTTCATCGGGTGCCTTGATCTAGTCAAGACATGTCGTCATCGCGTCAATTCATCCTCCTAACAAATGGCCAAGTTAAGCCTCCATAGTTATAAAAGACCTGTGTGTCATGACTAATGTATTTGCATCAGCCTACCAATAAACCGATATAAAAAATGTCTACTAGGCCTAGACAGATCTATAGAAAAATACCTTTAAAATTAAAATGATATTTTCGAAATTGTATTTAGATCTAGATTTTAGACTCTCTAATCTATCAGTAAACTATAGACTCTACAAATATGGTAATTAACATCTCAGGCATCTTTTAGAATTGTAGACTATTCGATTTCAAATAGATCTAGAGGTCTATGGCTTATTTTTATCTAAATTTTGAATCAATTTCATCGACAAATCGCAAAGTCGGCTTTGGGCTGGCTTTGTAAGGTGTAATTAATTAGACCTAAAAGTTAGATCTAGCCTAGAGGAGTCTAGACTAGAGTCTAACTTTTCTTAGAGGGTCTAAGTTAGACTCTAAAGGCGGTCGATGAGCAGCAGTTAGTAGGTCCAACCACATTCTCTAACGTTACTCGTTAGGCCTCCAGGCTACCCGAATTTGGCCTTCGGAGTTAAAATCAAACTTTTCAAGAACTTGTCTTGGCATCTTATTACGTGAATCGAATCTGAATGATGAGTCAGTAGATTCTAACTTTGTTAAGTTTAAGACAAGTTAACGTGTTAGACCAAACAGTTAGGGGCCTACCTGGTGTTAGTCTGGCTGTCTGGAAACTGAAAATGGCGTTGAGAAGAAATGAAGTTAAAATACCGTAATGCTGATACATAGCAGAAACCAGTCAGGATGTGCATTTTCCATATGGATTGTTACTCTTACTGGAACTAACATTAATTAACGGTAACGTTAGGCTTTGTCTTCGCTTTGCCTTTGCCTACCCTCATATCTGAACTAGTGCTGGAGTACGCGCGCGGTGCATGCATATAGCGCATGCACATGTGCAAGAGAGTAGTACCGGTACGTACGATCCGAAATTATAAGAGAGAGTAGGCCAGCATAGCCAGCGCCCGGCGGCCGGGCCGCGTGTTTTTTTACCGTACCGCTAACGCGTCATATTCTCTAATTTAATGCCAAAGAGCGACTTGAGCGGAGGCCGTTATCTGTCTACGAATGCCTCGGCTATCTCGATCTCGCTCGCGCGCGCGCGCTATACAAATCACACATGCAGCATAGCAGCCTATACTGTACTCATGTCTATATAGTGACTGCAATCACTAACGAGGCAAGTCCACGCGCATGCGTATTGCACAATTATTGCACAACTTTCGTGGTATTGCACTTTTTTGGTAAGCACTATATGGGTACCAATCCTGCAGACGCAAGCTGAAACTCTAACCCTAATCCTAACCCTAATCCTAACCATAACCCTAACCCTAACCCTAACCCTAACCCTAATCCTAACCCTAATCCTAATCCTAATCTTAATCCTATGAATATTTAAGAATATTTATGAGCTTGCGTCTGCAGGATTGGTACCTATACAGTGCTTACCCACTTTTTTGCGTACCGAAAGCGATAATGGCCTCTGCTCAAGACGCTCTGCGGCATTAAATGAGAGAATCTGACGCGTTAGCGGTACGGTAAAAAAACACGCGGTCGGGCGACCGGAGTACGAGTAGGCCTAGCGCAGCCTAGCCTAGATAGCCTCAATCGACGTACGTACGTACGCGCGCGGCGTGCATGGCGATCGATAGCGATGGCGTGAAGATCGAAAGCACTCAATTGCGCGCGTAATGCATACGGCGTGCGCATTATGCGCACTGTTATGTCGAGTACGAGTGCATGCAGTGCAGGCACGCAGGGCAGGTGTGGCGGAGCCGCGGGCGGGGCGGGGCAAGGGGCACAGCTAGTACGGAAGCCCGCCCCCCCCCCCCCCACTTCAGGGTCGGAGGGACCGCATGCGCTTCCCAAAATTGAGCAACACTGCGCAGGGTTACGGATTTAGTGGGTCTCCAAGGCAGGAAAAGCCCACGAAAAAGCCCACGAAAGGGGAGATTCAGAAGTTTTGGCTGTCCGGAGATGGGGGGGGGGGGGGGGTGCTTGCAATTGGGAACAAGCATATGGATGCGTACCCTAAATAACACCGAGTGGGGGGGGGGGCCGGGCATGAAAGCCCATTAAGGCCACGATTTTTTTTTTCTTTTCGGATGTCCCCAATTAAACATCTGGCGCCGGCCAGATATTTTTTACGTCTGGTTATCCCCCTTTTTTCTTGTGCCACATCCTCCTTTAATCATCCCTTTTCACATCTGGCAAGTGATTTAATTTAAAGTCCCCATAATATTATCATCTAGCACCAAAGAATCAGAGAAACTTCCTGATTACAGTGGGGCAGTGGAACAAGAGGCAAGAGCTAGGGGCAAAAAGCCCAAAAACTTTTATAAGAACGGACGGTGCCCCTCAATCAGAGGCGTCGATCCTGGGGGGGGGGGGCCGGGGGGCAGTTCCCCCCCCCCAAAGAAAATTTCGGGGGGCAAAGATATCATTTTGCCCCCCCCCAATAATTTCCGAACCAAAAAAAAAAAAGGAAAAAGAAAAAAAGAAAAAAGAAAGAGAAAAGAAAGGAAAAGGAAAGAAGGACGTGAAGGAAGTGAAATGAAAGCGGAAAACAAGGAAAAAGAAAGTAAATGTGAAGCGCTCGCTCGTTTCGCTCGTTCGCATTTAAGTATCTTAACCAATGCCGATGATAATTACTATTTTTATGAAAAGAAATCGGTTTGCATCTACAATTCCTATCTAATGTTATACTATTCTTCTACTCATAGGAAGTAATATAACCAAACAAGATATCACTCAAAAAAATCGAATCGCCAGTTGATCTAAAAATAGATAGGCCTACACTTTCAGTAGATAACAGCCTAGATTTAAAAAAAAACAAAAAAATTTTTCGTTAGCTCGCTCGCTACTCTCGCTGGTAAAAGCTAGATACAAGATGATTTCGGGCAGCAAGTAGCTTATTATAGCAGCAAGATTCCAAAATATCATAATATTTGGGCAGCGATGGGGTTGACAAATTTTTGGTGACGAATCCTTATAATTTTGCCGGGATCGGTCGTTGACTTCACTTGCTAGCTAATGGTAGAAACAGAATGGATTCGGGCTGCAAGCCAGGTAGCTAAAACAGTGTCATAATTATTCGGCACACTGGTGATCGGATGTATTATTTAGATATCATGCAGGTTTATAGTGTATTCTGATGATGATAATGATAACATTCTGTTCTTGTATAGCGCATTATGGAAAAGGGTATATTTTTCCTCGCTCGCTACGCTCGCTCGTTTGATATTAATGGTTTGAAAAGCAAACGAATTCGGTAAGTGAGATGAGACCGAATAGATAATATAGATGTTTCATGGGCTCACAGTGTAATTTGTTGAAGGAGTTACTACATCTACCATCAAAAACATTGTGTGATTCCTCGCTCGCTTCGCTCGCTCGTAATATTAAAAACAGTGTGGTTTCGGGGGTAGCAACAATGGACCAGCGATGTGACAAAATAGAGTCATATATGGCAGCGAGGTAACCATATATATATATATATATATATATATATTGGTTATCATTTATGCCTATAGTGTATTTTGATAACTAAACACATCTCTCATAACAAGAAAGTTGCCATTTTTTTGCTCGCTCGCTTCGCTCGCTCGCAAAATTAAAAAAAAACCACCACAACAAAAAACCAGGATAATTCACAGTCTAGCAAGATGCGTATTTTCCCCACATTGAAAATGCTTCACGATGACATAGGCCTATGCCATGTATACATGTATGTATATATATATATACACACACACACACACACACACACATAAACATATACATATATATATATATATATATATATATATATATATCTCAGTAGCCGTGGGTTCATCTCCGCTTGGTCGTCTTGCCCCCCCCCCCCCAATCTGAAAAATGGATCGACGCCTCTGCCCTCAATATATTGAAGTAATAGGGATCCCCTCCCCCCCAAAAAAAGTTCGCTTGCACTTTATTATGTCTCAGGCAAAGGCTTATCAAGTGTGTTGTAAACATAAAGTATTTTCCTATTCATGTCGAGATTGTGCTTCTGAGATTTAAATCCCTTTTTCGGTTTTCTTCACCGTAATAAAGACTAGAAAACTATATTAAAATGATTCTTATAATTCTGTTCACATAGAATGTAATATGGTTATACCAACGCCTTAAAACGCGATTTTTCCTTCTTATGTTCACCCTTTGTAATTGCCCCCTTTTTTTTTAAAGTACACTTTTCGCCGGTGGTGCCCCCCACTTTGACAGACGCTCCACCGCCCCTGGAAATAGCTCGATTAGCTTCTGCTGGCGGGTTTAATAAGTAAACAGACATTTACACAATCCCTTCTCCGCAGCCCCCATTATGTATACCCATCCCTTCTCATGTCTACAGTTTTTATTAAGGGCTTAGCGGTTTTTTGTTTTTGTTTTTTTTTCAGAGAATTATCTAGCGGCTGCCAGATAATTATGCGGCGGCGGCCACAATTAACTGGGGACATAAACAAAAAACAAAACAAACAAACAAAAAACAAAACAAACAAAACAAACAAACAAAAAAATCGCGACCTTGATGGGCTTCCGTACAGCTATAGTGCCTCCACTTTTCAGAGCACCCTGTAAGTGCCTTTTACCAATGCAAAATGGGCACCGGTCCATTCACTGCCGTTTCCACTCCGAAAGACTCGTACACAATGCGAGCGCACACGCGTGATGAGAGGTGACAGAGAGTCACGATTTAGGCCGGAAAATGCCCATTTTCAAACCTGTTCAGTGCCCCTTTTCCTTCTTACAAGGGTCCAGTTTCTTCTTCATGAATGAGAAGTCAGTCATAACCTGCTCATTGCCCCCTTGGCCCTTTTCCTTCTTATACAAGGGTCCATTTTCTTATTTATAGCCTAATTATTAGTGCCCTTTTTCCCCGTTCTGCTGATTGCCCCCATTCACATTTGATAAGTTCTTTCTTTCTTTCTTTTTTTTTTTTTTTTTTTATAGTTTTTTGTTGGAAATTAAGCATTTATTTCTCCATATAACATAACATAATTACATCTTCCATCTTTTGGTAAACATCACATAGTAGGCCAACATAGAAAAAAACAAGACAATATATATATATATATATATATATAAACACTGAAAGAAATGAAAATGGGAGAATAATAATTGCGTAGCTCCCTCAATGTTCCCCAGAGCTGTCATCCATTTTGAATCAAGGGTTGAAAAAATGCCTCCGCCGGGAATCGAACCCGGGTCACTGGCTTAGAACGCCAATGCCTTACCACTAGACCACAGAGGCGGGCCAGCAGTTAGGCGTGACCGAAATCCAATTGACCGACAGACAGATTTCCAACCCCTTTTTGATCCTTTATTTTGGTGCAGATGAGTTAATGAACAATGAGAAGCCGCATGCCTCAGTTGGATCTCAGCTAGAAGCCTGGATACATGCATAAGTCAGAATAAGGGGACAATACATTGAAAGAAATTTGACAAATGCAAACAACTTTGGCAACTCCCTTGTAAATAATAAACACTGAAAGAAATGAAAATGGGAGAATAATAATTGCGTAGCTCCCTCAATGTTCCCCAGAGCTGTCATCCATTTTGAATCAAGGGTTGAAAAAATGCCTCCGCCGGGAATCGAACCCGGGTCACTGGCTTAGAACGCCAATGCCTTACCACTAGACCACAGAGGCGGGCCAGCAGTTAGGCGTGACCGAAATCCAATTGACCGACAGACAGATTTCCAACCCCTTTTTGATCCTTTATTTTGGTGCAGATGAGTTAATGAACAATGAGAAGCCGCATGCCTCAGTTGGATCTCAGCTAGAAGCCTGGATACATGCATAAGTCAGAATAAGGGGACAATACATTGAAAGAAATTTGACAAATGCAAACAACTTTGGCAACTCCCTTGTAAATAATAAACACTGAAAGAAATGAAAATGGGAGAATAATAATTGCGTAGCTCCCTCAATGTTCCCCAGAGCTGTCATCCATTTTGAATCAAGGGTTGAAAAAATGCCTCCGCCGGGAATCGAACCCGGGTCACTGGCTTAGAACGCCAATGCCTTACCACTAGACCACAGAGGCGGGCCAGCAGTTAGGCGTGACCGAAATCCAATTGACCGACAGACAGATTTCCAACCCCTTTTTGATCCTTTATTTTGGTGCAGATGAGTTAATGAACAATGAGAAGCCGCATGCCTCAGTTGGATCTCAGCTAGAACCCTTGATTCAAAATGGATGACAGCTCCGGGGAACATTGAGGGAGCTACGCAATTATTATTCTCCCATTTTCATTTCTTTCAGTGTTTATTATTTACAAGGGAGTTGCCAAAGTTGTTTGCATTTGTCAAATTTCTTTCAATATATATATATATATATATATATATATATATAAAACATACTTTATAATTATGAGGGTGAATATGTGTGTGTATATATATATACACACACATATTTAACTATTGTTGGCAGCAAAAAGGGGTTTCCATTTCTTTTCATGAAAGGACAATTTTCCTTTACTAAAAGCAATATGTCTTTCTAACTCTTCTTGGTGCCGAATATAGTTAAGAAAAACAGTGAATGTTGGTTTGCTATGGTTGTATTTTTTTGTATAAATGAAATATTTAGCTGTTAGTATTTTATCAAATGGAAATGGTTTCTTTTTGCATAACCAAAACATAATTCCTCTGTTGATAGAGGGTGCATGAACCAATAAACCTTTTGTCATAAGCCATTGTGAGATAGCTTTCCAAAGTATTGTTGAATACTTACAGAATATAAATGAATGTGAGATAGTTTGGTTTGATTCTTTACAAATATTACACAGAGGGCTATCTCTTTGTAATATCAAATAGGTATTAACTGTTGCCACTTTCCTATAAATAAACTTGAATTGGAAAACCCTTATTTTTTTGTCAACTGTGCATTTATAATAATGATTCAAACCTCTTACTCCATGTACCGTTATTACTGCCCAAATCAAATCCAATCTCTATTTCCCATTTTTCTTGCTGATTTGTATTTCCCACTTCTTTTAAATGCTTGAGTAATAAATTGTTGTAACCAAATTGCAATACTTTCTTTTTTTGTTAGTAACACACTGAGATATTAATTGTAACGAATTACTGTAATTTTCTTCAGACATTTCATCTCGAACATCGAATAACCCTGATAGCAGAGACTGGTAACAATTACGTTACATTTGCCTCTTTTTAAAGTCTTGTCAGACGTCTTATTTACGTTATATATTTACGTCTTTAAGACGTCATTCTGCAACAGCACAAGACGTAAAATAAGACGTCATATTTTTACGTCAATGTTACGTCATATTGGTCAAAAGAGACGTCTCTATGACGTCTTTACGACCCAAAGGAATCATAGACTGGTATAATCACGTCATATTCACGTCTTCTCACGTCATGCCATACGTTAAGACGACTCAAAGACGTCAAAGCTGGTTTAAAAAACGGGGTCCGCCCACTTGACCGAAGGCCCGCGAGGCCGAAGGCCCGCGAGACCGAAGGCCCGCGAGACCGACTTTTTTTTTTGTATCTTATTTTCCTTCATCAGGTGCTGCGGTCGAGTGGTTTAAGGCGCCTTGTTGCAGCGGCGTAACAGGTGCCTGCTATCAGAGGGGGAGGGGGGCAGAGCCGAATATTTCCTGGTAACTCCGTCTAGAATTAGTGGCGTAGCTAGGATTTCAGTTTAGGGGGCGGTAGTGAGCACGGGAAGCGTGCTCCCAAGGGGGGTGCAGGGAGGGGGAGTGTCCCCCGCGAGAAGCGCGGAAGCTCCGACGTTCCTTTGAATCGTTCCTTTTCTGCTCCCGCTCATCTTAATACGTCCTCTGCCTGTTATCGGGGGGGGGGGGGGGTGGGGGCAGAGCCAAAAATGTCCCCGTAACTTAGTCCAGAATCAGTGGCTTTGCTAGGATTTCATTTTAGGGGACGGTAGTGAGTACGCAAAACACTTACGAAACACTTAATACTGAGCGCACGAAAGGCGCTCCCTATAAGGGGAGTTTTCTCCCTCCCCGCGAAGCACAGAAGCTCCGATGTTTTCTTCGAATAGTTCCTTGTCTGCTTCTGCTCTCTCTCTCCTTCTAGAGCTCTTACCCTACCCTATCACCCCCTCCTCTCTCCTTCTACTTCTTACTTCACCACTAACTTCTTCCATGTATCTCTCAATCCCCTTTTCTCTCCCTTTCCCCCGTATTTTCCTTGACCTTATACTTCTTTATATATCTCGGGCTTTTCTTGCAATATTTCTCACTCCCTACAGGGGAGCCCCAATGGCACTGTGATGATGGTTCAAGCCTTTATTGTAAATTTATTGTACCATCACGCAGTGTCTTACGTGTTCAGAGTTCATTGTCTGGAGTACAATTATTGTTTTCAAGTGATTCAAAATTCATTACGTGGAGCATTCATTTCCCTTTGACATAATTCTATCCTAAGTTATAGTTTACTAGTGCAATATTATTTCCTGTTATTTGTTATTCTTATGTCCTGAATAGCATAATTAGTAAATGTTGTTGCACATAGCTTTTTTCCACTGCGAACGCATATTTTCATATTTTTGCTCATTTCTGACATGTAAATATTTTCGCTATTTGGCAGAATGGCAATAGCAACTGCTCCAATGAGCATATTTTAAATAAAAACAATTGAATAGATGAGGTACCGTAATCCTCAATGGGTACCCCCCCCCCTCCGTCCGTGTTCGTTATTCTGAATAGCGCCCTCTAAACATGGGTGTCGATGGGGGGGGGGGAGCACCTCCCCCAAACTTTTAAGGGTAGGTGAAACAATGGGGTATCCCCCCAATTTTAAACTGAGGAATTTTTTTTGTTGCTTGTCAGCAAATTTTTGGTTGTGTTCCCCCTCCCCTTTTTATGTCCCCACCGAAATTTGAACATGAGAACCTTTTTATCATATTTTTTTTTGCTTGTCAGCAAATGTTTGGTGTATGTCCCCCCCCCCCCAAAAAAAAAAAAAAAAAAATATTGGTGTGTTACACAGACTTAAGTGATGCATGAAAAGATATAAAGAAAATTCAAAACAAGTTTTGGAATGACCAAAATAGCATTTATTGCCAATGTCAAAGTGGACAAACCTTCATGCTCACATTACTTTACAAACAGATTTCAAGCAACATATAAGTATTGAATTCATAATGTACACTTATAATTATTTGAGACTGTTAATTCAGTTTTCATATTTGGTATATTTTTTAAAAGATCAAAATATTTTTTGCACTGGCAATGACACATGTTTAAGTGAAGGTACATGTATAATTACGTATCTTCCAATATTATCTTCGTTATTTTCAATGTTGTATTTTCTTAGGCAAAAAAATTTGATACCAAATATACAACTTTTCTAACTACATGGAAAGTCATATTTCTATTTCATAGAAGACCATCACATTTCAAGTTCATTATCATAAATCTTATGAATGTAGTCATTTGTTGCAGTTAAACCGGCTCATTTACATGAAGTAGTAAAAGTCATGCTTCCAACAAACATACTGAAATATCTTCTCGGAGAGGAATACAGAATATTATTTACAGAATAAGTAAGAATTCGACCACCAAACTCTGGAAATCCCATCCAATGATAACAATATAAAAAAAACTTCATTTAATAATCAATACATAAAGCTATACTTGTACCATCCATAGCCAAAAGCAATTTCAACATTCTTAAGGAACAATAATAAATGATAAGTTTGTTCTGTTTCAGACATAATAAGCAAAGGAAAAACAAACTGTTCAAATGATTTTTGTTGTTTTGGGGTTTTCTGTATACATTTTTTTTTTTTTAAACCTAAATGCACATGTACGTTTAGGGTGAAAGATATCCTTGAAAACAATTGAATTTTCTGTCTTTACTTTTCAAAAGACTCAATCTTGGTGTCATTTTTTTTCTTTTTTCTTTTTTTTTTGTTGCAAATTCTTGCTTACATTTCAAATTTACTAATAATTTAACTATTTTCATAAACGTGACAAATGAAAACACAGTGCATCTAGGACATGTCAGTATCTCATGTTAGTACACGTGCAGAATATAAACCAACAATAAATGTACGTAACATTAGTATAAACCATTTCAGAAGGATCATTCCAGTCGACTGTCAGCCCATAACATACATGACTGGTAAAATTCATTAGACGGTCAGTCCGTAAAAAGCAACAAAACAAACAAATAAGAACTTTTTTTTTTTAAAAACACATAAGAACTTGTTCGACCCTTACAATGTATTTCCAAAATACAGAACTTTTATACAAGGTATTAGAAGCCTGCAGGACCAACATTGTTGGTATTGTAGGCAGTAGCAATTTCAGAATAGAGGACGATAAGTAGGAATCCTTGGAAAGAAGAAAACGAAAACCAAAAGAGTGTGAAAGTTTTGGTATTTCACTAACAAAAAGACTGAAATTCTCAGTATAATGAAACATTTTGTTATATATATATATATATACATATATCTAAGCTATATGATGTCTTTGTTTGAACACAGCAGTTCAGTGTCTCCTTTTGTGAAATTTTTACTGCATCATTTGATCAAGAATGATCGGAAGAACACCATACACATGAGTAACAAGGGCTAAAATCACAGATAATTTTGGATCTATTTATAATGCAGTACACCTTAATGTTTAGGCAAACAAGACATATCACTGAAGGTGAAAAATAGCCGCGCCCCCAATGTGTTTGCCAAATTTTATGAGCATTGCTTTAAAAATGAGGACGTATATGGTCAGCAATATTTTTCCTGATTTAAAGGTAGCCCGTCCCTTTTGCAGACCTAATTCTGAAAGTTCCGACTCTATCATCATTTGAGAGAGAAAGGCTATATAACCTATCCCTGAAATTGACAAAGTGTGAAATTCGGTTTTAAGGAAGTAATCTTTGATAATTTATCTGAGCTTTCTTTTTTCGTATTAATAATAAAAAGATCTGAAGATTCGAAATTTAATTCGACCATTAGTGAGAATGGCTACCTCAGCTGAAAGATAGCACACAACGAAAAGATTCATGTTACAAGCGCTGCTATAAATTATTATGTACGGTATGTGTGGTGGCTGTACGCACAAGCTGCATGGCTGAGCTAGCTAGCTAGCTGGCTGCACCACATATCTACTGTACTGCCGGTGATCTGATCCAACTTGCTTATTCAAGGTTGGTAGCCAGATTTTCATTTTATATTAATAACGTAAGCAACGTACGACTGCAAATTTAAATAAACACTATCAGAAGGGCATATCCTAAAGTTACGCCAAGTTGTATGGATTTTCATAGATTTTGCACAAGGGACGGGCTGCCTTTAATGCCATAATATGGCGTTACCATGGCAACAAATTTAAAAAATGACTTGCACAACTTCATCTCAAGACCAATGTGAGTGCCATAATTCACGAGCATTGCTCGAAAAATGAGGAAGTAGTTTGCTCTGCATGTGTGTACTGCACTTATGGAGGTAAATCTATTTTGAGAATTTGGGCTAATCTTCTTCAGTGGGCTAAGGCATTAACAAGTACATCCGGCACTGAGCTAAAGCAATTCATACAATTTTCAATTTTCAACGAATTGAGACTGAAATGAATAAGGAGCATATGTATTCAAATCTGTCACATACGTATTGGGAAGTGCCTGTTACAGATTGGGTTAAATGCCATGTTAAAATGAAACATTGACCTGCACATTAAAATATATCAGAGATACATCTAAGTCATTTTTTGCAAGTCAACAAATAAAGGAGGAGAAGCATTAATTGTGATTTTGAATAAACTTTTGCATAACCATAAATAATATTTAAAGGCACAATTTCAAAATGTTGTGTAGAAGTTCTGTGTACCTCATGTAGTTCTAACAAATTTAAAAAAAAATCAAAATCGGTCTATAAATGAAGGAAATGAAGCATTTAATTACAATTTTGAATAAATGTGCATAAATTACCATAAATAATGTTTGAGACAAAATTTCAAAATTTGGTGTAGAAGCTTTGCGTACATCACATAGTTCAACCAGATGAAACAAACAAAAAAATCAAAATCGGTCCACAAATGAAGAAAAAGCTTCTTTTTTGTGATTTTTGAATGAATTTGTTTTTTGAATAAATTTGCATAAGTTAGCATATTTAATGAATGTTACAGTTTTGTGTAGAAGTTTCAAATCCCCTACCTACTCCTATCATATGAAGCAAACAGAATTTAAATCAGACAAGAAATGAGAAAGAAGAAACATTTTGGAATTGTGGACAGATGACATAAGCTCATCTGGCCCATTCGGGGTTTGATGAAATAATGAGCACATCAATGATGTGGTGCTCATCCGGCATCCGGCAAAGAAATTCACAATTAGCATGACTAATTTTCCAGACAAAATTAAAAATTCTGTGTAGAAGTTTGGTGTACCTCACGTAGCTCTACCAGATGACAAAAAAAAAATCAAAATCGGCTAACAAATCACGAAGAAGCAGTCTTTGTGATTTTTGAATAAATTTCGCATAAATTAGCATAGATAATTTTTGGGACAAAAGTTCGAAATTCTATGATGTTCGGTGAACCTCATGTAGCTCTACAAGATGAAACAAAAAAAAAAATCAAATCGGTCAATAAATGAAGGAAGGGAAGCATTTTTTTTTTTGTGATTTTAGAAAAATGTGCATAATAGCGTATTTCATGAGTTTCAATATTCTGAGCAGTTTCGAATCCCCCACCTAGTGCTATCATATAAAGCAAACGGAATTGAAATTGGGCAAGAAATGACAAAAAAGAAACATTTTCAAATTGTGGACGGACAACGGACGCCAGGCCATGGCATAAGCTTATCTGCCCATTCGGGCCGGATGAGCTAAAAATCATATCTCTTGAAGGGGACCAAACTTGACTGACTTTTGCTATTATGCCGGCCCCATCATAATAATATGGTTTTGTTATAATTCTACCTCACTTTGAAAATATTGGTTATAAAAAATAACTTACAATACAAATAAACAATGTACGCTTATATTTCAGCGCACTACTGTCTGCTCACTGGACAAGACCTGTGTACTGTACTAATATGGAGGCAAATCTCTTGAGAATTCTGGCTAATGCTTCTTCAGTGGGCTAAGGCATTAAAAATCATATATCTATTGAAGGGGATCAACTCTGACTGACTTGTGCTATTTGCTGGACCAGGGTGTTGCTATAATTCTACCTCATTTTGGTGATATAAAAATAACTTACAATACAAATAAACAATACTACACAATACAAGGCATAGCCTATTAGGATGGATACTAAAACCTTGACTGCAACAGATTTATCGCTTGGAATAATGTTGATGATGTTGATCCTGATAGGTGGGATAGTGAGCGAGGATCCAAAGAAAGTTAGGTGATTGCACAGGCACTGAGTTGTTGTGGGGCTGGAGAGTGGCCCAACCTGTGAAGGATGAAGGGACAAAAATAGCGAGAAGGAAAGCATCTCCTGCTAGTTTATCAGCACTTGAAGAAGCGCCTAGAATCTGTAATTAATTCAGAAGTGCCTATTTAATGAGCCATATTTAATTTTCTTCACAATTGTGCAAACTGAGCTTGTGTGTTCGTGAAAAGTATTGCCTGTAAATGCTATATAACTTTATGAAGCTAAAGCTGTCGTCACTTTTTAGCTTATAGAGCCAACA
>CM057158.1:10693553-10703850 GCA_029962745.1 Echinometra lucunter | reverse complement strand
CTCTCTCTCTTTCTCCCCCTCCCCTCACCCCCTCACCCTCTAGCTCTCCCTTTACCTCTCTCCCACCCTCTCAATGATTCATAAATGTGCCTTTTCATGCGGTCGTGAATAAGGCTGGGTGACGTGGTTGAGCGTCGAAACAGAAACTTGGGGGGAAATCCCACTTTCATTTCTTCTATGTACCCGAATGTAGTGTGGCCACAACAGAAGTTCAAAACCACTGTATGCACTGCAGGCCTACAGTCAGTGGCGGCACCAGGATTGTTAAAGTGGGGGGGGGGGGGGGGTAAATGGAGGGCAAAAGAAAATGTTGGGGGGCAGGGGCAGTCAATTTTTTTTTTGCGTGTATGGAAAAATCGAGCGTGAAGCGCGAGATGTAGTCACCGGCGTAAATCCACTTTGAGGAGTGGGGGGGGGGGGATAATTTGTATTTTTGGATTTTTTTTTTTTTCCTCTTACACACATTTTAATATCAATTTTGCGAGCAAGCGAACAAAAAATAGCCACTTTTTTTGTTTTTAATCGCATTTTCGAATAAATATTCTGAAATATGACGAGCGAGCGAAGCGAGCGAGCCAAAAATCACTACTTTTCCTGTTTTTAATCGCATTTTAGAAAATAAATTTTAAAATATGACGAGCGAGCACAGCGAGCGAGCCAAAAATAACCACTTTTTTTGTTTTCAATCGAAGTTTTGAAGAGTGGAAAATGGTATTTTAGAGGACTTCACAGCTTGAATATGATGCTTATGACAACATCTACTTATTTACAAATTACTGTATAATTTTTCTTTTCAGTCCTCAAAATTTCTGGGGGGGGGCAAAGCTTCTGAGTGGGGGGCAAATGCCCCCCATGCCCCCCCCCCCCCCCCTTGGTGCCGCCACTGCCTACAGTATACACATCTAATAGACTTTACCGACATTCGACGACATGCTACATGTATTGGAAAGTCTGCTCGCACACTGCGCAGAACAATGGGAGTTCTTTGGCAATTTGAATTACCATTTGTCCTGAGTGCACTGGATTGTGTTCAAATTATTGGTAAGTAACAATTGTACCAGCACGTGCAAAAGTAATTCACATATAAAATTCGAACGAATATAACATGAATAAATAGATAAGTAAATAAATAAGTAAAGTTATTAAGTTTTAAGTAAGTAGGCCTAAGTTAATAAGTAAAGTATACACGTATAATATAATTAGATAAATCAATGAATCAATAAGTGAATACATACAACCCAGAAAAAAAACAAAACAGATAAATGAATAGCTAGAGCCAATAAAGAAATGAATGTAGGAATGAATAAGTAAAAGTAGAAATAAACAGATAAATGGATAAATGGACAGAGGGCTTTCAGACAACTCTTGATATTCCCCTTTCAGGGCGCTTAATTGCGTTTTCCTTCCATGTAGCCTTTTGAAAAATATGATTTTTCTTTCCACACAATTTTAGGCCTAACTGGATAAAAGAGATAAAAATGTATCAGAGAAAGCAAGTTTGAGGATCTGTCATGTGTGCTATAGAAGTTTTGTTATTTTCAGAAGCTTTTGATTACCCGCCGTTTTTTGTTTTTGTTTTGTTTGTTATTATATGCCTATGCTGTAAGGCTTGCAAGAGGATTTATCCAAAATAGCAACAACTAATGTACGTAAACTGGATTTGTTCTATTTAGATCCATTGTGCATAACATGCTGAAACATAGGCGGCGGTTCCGGGGGACGGGGGATTTACCCCCCCCCCCCCTCGATTTTCTGGGAGGACTATCGGGGATTGTTCCCCCTCCCCCCCCCCCCCCCCTCTCGATAGTCCAAGCTTTATATTTCTATTTTTCTATTTTGTTAGCATTGTTGGTGGACTTTGTATCTACGAACCTGCTCAAAAGATAAATGTGATGGAAATAAATCATGAAACTTTGTTAATGCGGGGGGGGGGGGGTCAAATTCACACTTTCTACTTTTTTAAACATGATAATGGCACATACCCGTCAAGTAGCCATTTACAGTATGTCAGTCTATTTCAAAATTAATAGTGATATACATGTATACATGTTATTCGAGGCGCTTTTGTCGCGTGTGAAGGCATAATTATTTTGCCTTCGGTGTTTCTTCCCCCACTCCATTGGCGTAAATCCGGGGGGGGGGGGGGTAATGGGGGGATATATTTCCCCCCCCCCCCCCCCCACTTTTTTGAGAGGGGGGATGGCGTGCACAAATATCCCCCCTACTTTTTAAGGAAGAAATGATATTTGAATTAATCTTTAAATATAATTTCTATATATCTGTCGTAAACAGTCACCATATTTTAGAATTTCTATTTGAAAATGTGTTTTAAAACCAGAAAAGCGGTTATTTTTGGCTCGCTCGCTTCGCTCGCTCGTCATATTTTCAAATTTTCATTTCAAAATGCAACTGAAAACAGGAAAAGTGGATATTTTACTTATTATACTTAAAATGTGTGTAAGGGGGGTCTGTGCAGGTGGGTGAGGGCGTGTGTTTATAGTTAAGTGTGAGTTCGGCAGAAAAAAAAAGTCGATCAACCCCCCCCCCCTTCCTCAAAGTGGATTTACGCCGGTGCCCCACTCGTTACATGAAATCGCCGCTACTGAACTGAATAGTTGATAACCAAGCGTCCTGGAGAGAAACATGTATAAATTTGAATACATTAGAAAACACTAGAGGTCTATTGTTATTGCGTTATATGTCAAATTTTCGTGAATGGCTATTACAATTGAAAGAAATATTACAAAAAGCAAAAGAAAATGATCAACTGCAGGGCCTAAGGCTACAACTATATAGGACCAAGAAGTGCTATGTATCACATTAGAAATACACTGCAGGCAAACTATTTCCTCCTCTAGCACTCCACATGCATTCAACGATTGAAAGGCGAGGCTTATGCATTGGTTTGGTTTTGCTTTCCCAGCCGATAAGATATCACGTTTCATTTAGAAAAACAAAAACAAAGAGAATTTACTTCCGTATCGTGTACTAGGTGTTTTTGTTTTTTCAAACAGGACACCATTAATAACTCAAAAGTTGACATTCGTAAAAGACTGATCGGTTATAACAGTGTAAACTTGAAGGACGTCAAATTGATTTGGACTTTTGGTTTTGTAAATTTATCTTCACTGATGATCAGAGCCCGACAATAATTATTGCATTCATTGCAGCTGAAATGTCACTGTACCTCTTTCAATCCAGAGTCATGAATCGTCAATGATATACACAGCAGAGCAAAAGGTTGACAAAAATAACAGGTGCAATGCACAATGATATTATTGTGTCTGAATTATTTACCGAAACACACAAAATTTTGGGCCTGATTTTTTTTCTTCAAAAATTAAAAATATGAATAAATATTCAGAGCATTATTTTATGAATATTAATGAAGGGATGTTCACAAAACCTAGTTAAAATAAATTTGACATCCATCAACTACCAAGTGGAATGATCACGATGTGTGAGATCATGAAAGCACGTAAGCTTAAATCTTATTATACTATAATTCATTTATGATAGCTTATGACCTAATCACTTCTTACAAACACGACTAAAGGATCATGGAAATCTCCAAAATTATCAGCGTTGGAGTTTTCTTTCATTTTGATGTTTCGCATTTCAATTTTCAATTTATTAACCCCTGTTCATCTCGATTCTAGTGCCATTTTTAGACGAAGAAAATTTTCGCCTAAGCTGTACTCAGAGCCCATGTTCCAGTAATTTTCATAAGTCGTTCTTTGCAAAGAGTAATAAACCAGGAAATGTTTCTCACAATGCTTCTACATAATGCATTTTGACGTCTTTTGACGTATCAACCAATTTCTATTTTTTGATGTATCAACCAATCTCGATTCATCTCGATTGTGGTGCCATTTTGAAACGAGGGAAATCTTCGCCGAAGTTGTTCTCAAAGCTGACGTTCGAGCAATTTTACACATTAAGTCGCTTTTAGCGAAAGAGGAACGATTTTCGAAATACTTGTGTATGTTGTTGCTTTTATTCGTCATCCTTTTTCAACAGTTGCTTCACTAGAGGAAAAACCCATTCAAACATCAATCACTCTGTAATTCTAGCTGAAATTTTGTTGAAATAGAAATGTTATGTTGGGCAATGTGGCTGCTTTATAGGCCTATATACCCAACAGAGTTTTCTCACTGTGAGCCTGTGAAAGTCCATAAGAGGTCAAATATTTAGGTCACTATACGATTGGTTTATCTGGCCACGTCAACCTGAAACGTTATTATGGTTATGCATAAAAATTCTGGATCTGGGTATATAGTAGCTCCCCATAAAAGCATTGACTGTTTCTTTTTAACCCTGCTCTATACATTGTACATTCTACTACTATTTGCATAAAAAAAGGATAACTCTCATGAATCTGTATTCAGTGCTTCAAGGCATGGCTTTATACTTAATTCAAGCCGTTATTCAACATGCCTGTCTTATTATGCTCTTGGAATTTCTTACGCATGATAGAAGAAAATGTGTCAAACATACTGCTTGCATGCAACCAGTTACTTGCTATAGACTTGTTATCTTCATGTCTTTGTGTCATCACTTGCCTTTGAAAGTTCACATTCTTAACAAGTCATTAGCCTGTATTTGTACTCGATTTCAAAGATTGATCAGGGGAGCGTTTCATGAGGGGTTTTGTCGGCGGTTTTCACCGACTAATTTGCTGTCAGCCAATTACATGAGAGGATTTTCAGTAGCTTGTAACATTTGTCGGTGAAGAATCGCTGGCGGAGCTCTTCGTGGGGCGCTCCCCTGGAGACACTTTTTAAAAAAGGATATATCGTACAGGTTTTTTTTTTTTTTTTTTTTTAAGGTTATGTGTGCACACGTTTCATGCATTACTAATGAATTGCATTAGCCTATATACATTACACTCGATTTCAAAGACCGATTTGAGGACACTGTAAAATATACACCTTTTAATATTAATGTCAGGTTATATGTGCGCACATTTCATTTCATTTGCATGCATAACTAATGAATTGCATTAGTAAAAGGGTTATTTTATTCCATATGAATCTTTAGAGATATATTACAGATGTAATTAAAAAAAAAAAATTCATTGACGCATACATTTAAAGGTTGCATTATCCTGTATTCACTTTGCTGGATCGTGTATCGCTCAGTAATGTTATACCTTTTAATTCATACCTCTCCACGAACTAGCTTCTGAATTGAACATTATAACACAGTAACATGCAAGTATTCTGCTGAAACTGAAATCAACAGAGTATCACATTTAATGAATAATTTTACGAATTAACAATGCAACTCAATTTCTCTTTTCATTGAATCTGTCTTATATGAATCGCTGAATCAGTTGAATAACATCATATTGTCTGCGATCAGTGAGTCAATTATTCTCATCCTTCAAAGCTCTTTACAGAATAGCCTTACAAGACTGTTTGTTTGCCTTTTCTTTTTTCTTTATGAAATGTTCATTTTTTCATATAGGCCTAGTTTTCAATGTCACACTCTTCGAGCAATTGGCTGGGATTCGTCGGGCTGGATTGGGGATTGAGTTTGCCGACTTGGAAACTAAAGCATGAAGAATTGAGTAGAACAGTGTACTAAATTGTGACGGATTCGTTCCTTGGCCGACTCGGCGGCTTCTTGGTTGGTTGCTCGGGGAGTGAAAAAGTAAAGTCGTAAACATGTGAACTTTGATACACACACCCAGATCTGTTTTGGTTAGTCAAACGTTAATGTTATATAGAATGGGTGTTTCCGTAATGGGAATGAGCTTGTTCTTTTTTTTTTTTCTAGTTGCTGTCTTTGAAAAGGAAGAGAGAGAGAGAGAGAGTAAGAAAAGAAAAAGAGTTTTAGTATGGTGGGAATGATACCGCTAACAATACTCGTTTTAATTTCCATCAACACCGAAAGATTATAGCTTTCATGCTGTATTTGTAACAGATCGTATGCGTGGTTTTCTCTCTTTCTCTCTCTCTCTTTCAATTTACTTCTTTCTTCTTTTCCTTTCCACCATGAAAAGCGTGCATTTTTTTTATTGGAATGCTTACCTACAAAGTGCTCACTATTTTTTCTCTCATCATGCTCACTGTGATGGTACTGTATAACATAATTGTTAAGTTCATTCAGTCAAGATTATTACAAGATTTAATTGCAAATGATATTGATCTTTGTATACATGTATAGGGCATAGGCTGAAAGCCACAGCTGATTTAGCTGCCATCTACAGAGGAAAATCTACACGTATACTTATCGTTGTAGTTATATGTGCTTAAATTTTCCGTTCAAATTCATGTTCTGTTTATTCGTTCTATATGTGGCCTTCTGCAGCTGTTGCCTGAAGTTTCCTTGGTGCTCCTTATTTGTTTAACCTCAATTGATTATGTAGTCTTGCTTCACCTGGAAATATTCATTTTTCAGTCTTGTTTTACTTGGCATGAGTAGTTTTCCATTTAGTGATGTCAGTGACTTTGATTTGAACCTTCTTTTTCAATTACAGCATAATGCTGGCATTTTTTCGATTTCTAACGAACAATATGAACAAAATATTTCTGACACTATGAACAACAACGTAGAAGAATTTGAATATACTCTTGATGTCAATGACAAATCCTTTGTTAAATCTCGATATTACACCCAGAACCAATTTGTCAACAATTTAAAGTCAGCTGGAAAGAATGACTTGAACCTTTTGCCTCTTAACATCCGCAGCGCAAATAAAAATTTCGAACAACTGAGCTTATTATTAGATAATATTAAAGTAGATTCTTTTGTGATTGGCCTGACCGAAACCTGGTTTACGGATGTTCCTCACACTATACATTCCTTGTCTCAGCATAACCTTATATTTAATAATAGAGTAAATAGGCGAGGTGGTGGAGTAGCACTGTACGTTCCAATACACCTGCATTACATTGTACTTCATGACTTAAATCTGATGAATGAAACGATGGAGACGGTTTTTATCGAAATAACATTATCCAAAAGAAAAAACGTAGTTATAGGTACAGTTTATCGTCCACCTTCTTCTGATCATAATACTTTTCTAAATGAATTACAACAACTGCTTTCTAATCCTTTGCTTCAAAATAAACATTGCTTTTTGATGGGCGATTTTAACGTTGACCTCTAAAAATGCAGAGAGGATAATTTCTCTCAAGATTTTCTAAACACTTTATTATCATTTTCATTTATTCCATTGATTACCAGACCCACGAGATTTTCTTCTCATTCAGGAACTTTAATTGACAATATTTTTTCAAACGTTGAGAGAGAAATTGATGCTGGTGTCATTCTGTCTGACATTTCTGACCATTTTCTTATTTTCGCAAGGATACTATCTTTCCTTGATAACAACTCGTACTCTTCTCATGTAAAAATGGTTAGGAAAATTACCCCTGAAAAGATTGCCAAACTCAAAGATAAGCTAAGTTCACTCAAATGGAACGAAGTATTAGTTACAAACGATGTTAACGAATCATATGATAATTTCATGACTATCCTCCTCGATTCTTTTAATGAATGTATCCCTCTTGTAAAATATAAACCAAACAACAAACGGACACCACGAAACCCCTGGATTAGTAAATCACTTTTAAGATCTATCAATAGAAAAAATAACCTTTATTACAAGTATCGTGCAAACCCGACAGATGCTGCTCGTGAAAAATACGTCAAATATAAAAACACCTTGACAACTCTTTTGAGATCTGAAAAAAAAGAAATTTTATTGTTCTACATTTGCATCGAGTTCAAATAATATAACAGATACATGGAAAGTAATCAATGATGTCTTAAATAAGAAAAAAGATCGCAATACTATAAAACATGTGAAGATTAACAATTCAGTTATTGATGATAATTTTGATATGGCTACGAACTTTAATAATTATTTCTCAGGCATTGGTCCAAATCTTGCCAACGAAATACCACACACAGATAAAACCTTTGAATGCTTTCTAAAGAACCAATACCCACATTCACTATTTTTTATTCCAACCGATGCTAATGAAATCATAAAGATAGTAAAAGAACTTAAAAGTTAAAAAAAGTCCAGGCTATGATGAAATAAGTAATGACTTGTTAAAAGATATCATTAACGAAATTGTTATTCCTTTAGAACACGTCATGAATTTATCTCTTATTAATGGTATAGTTCCCGACCGAATGAAAATTGCGAAGGTAGTTCCTATTTACAAAAAGGGAGATCCGTCCGATATAAGTAATTATAGACCTATATCTCTCTTGTCTTCTATTTCCAAAGTCTTAGAAAAAATTATATACAATCGTACAATAAAATTTGTAAGGAGTTTTGGTCTTTTATCAGAATCACAATTTGGCTTTAGGCAAAAGCACTCAACAACACATGCAATCTTATATTTCATTAATCATATAGCGACTGCTGTTGACGACCACCTTCACACTCTTGGTATCTTTCTGGACCTCTCCAAGGCCTTTGACACCATTGACCATGAATCTTATTGTCTAAACTATCACATTATGGAATTAGGGGGAAGGCCTTGGAGTGGTACAGAAGTTATCTTACTGGAAGGAAACAGTTTGTCTCCATGAACAATTCTAATTCAGATTATAATGACATGATTTGTGGAGTACCCCAGGGTTCGCTTTTGGGGCCATTATTATTCATTTTATATATCAACGATTTTCAGGATTCATCAAAGGCCTTGTCTGTCATATTATATGCAGATGACACCAGTGTTTTCTTTTCACATAAAAATCCTGATACTCTTGTAAACATAGTAAATACTGAACTCAGATGTATTCATGAATGGATCTGTTGTAACAAACTTTCTTTAAATGTTGCAAAGACCCAGTGCATGCTTTTTAGTAATTCAATCACAGCTCTACCCATGAACGTCTTTCTTAATGATACTTTAATCGATATTGTCGATTCAACGAAATTTCTTGGTCTATATATAGATAACAAATTTTCATGGAAGCCGCACATTACGTATTTATCCAAACTATTATCTAGAAATGTTGGCGTCATAAACAAACTAAAAACTTTTTTGCCTCCAAACGTTTTATCAAATTTGTATAATACCCTTATTCTTCCTTACTTAAATTATGGGATATTAGCTTGGGGCAGTTCCTCTAGAAATCAATTGGATAGACTACTACTTACACAGAAAAGAATAATGAGAATCATTTGTCATAAACACAGATTAGCTCACTCAGATCAATTGTTCTTCTCCAATAAAGTTTTAAAAATACAGGATTTATACTCTCTTCGCCTGGGCTGCTTTATGTTTCAGTTAAACCAAGGAGAGCTGCCAACTTCCTTAAGTTTACTGCTTTTAAGAAACGAGATTTTGCACAGCTACCCCACCAGATTATCGTCATCTTCCCATCTTCCGAAGCTCAGAACTTTTACAAACAGAAGACTATTGTTTATACTGGTCCCCATTTTTGGAATTCTCTAGATGAATCTTTAAAACTGACACCAAGCTTATTTTCGTTCAAACATAAGCTTAAGACTACACAGATAAATAGCTATAATGTTACCCTATGATTTTCCTGCAGGAGGCTGTTCATTGTCCCATGTTTGTGCTTGAGTTGTTCTGATGTACTTGTCCCGTTTAGTGTAGTCTTGTATCGTCCCGTCTAGTTTGTATCCTTTTATGCCCTTTTCATTAATTAATGATACTGTAATATTATTTTGGGGAACCTGAATTACAAGCTCCGCTTTCCAAGGTTTTCCCCACAATATACAGCTTGCATTTAAGTTAAAACTGAACTTTCTAAAATTCAATTATACATATATCTGTGTACTGGACCTTTGTAAACTATTTCAATATTTCTAATTGTTAATTTATTCTATGCTCACATTTCTGTTGTAAAATGATTTATCTTTGCTGTTATTGTGGAAATAAACGAAATGAAATGAAATGAAACTTCACACTGTGTAAACTTCGGTATTTTTTAACTTTTGAATTATCAACGAGCAAAAGTGCAATTTTTTTCCTCTCCCTAGTATCATTTTGCATATTAGGGGTTTCTTAATCAATAAATCTGTCAGCCGGACCAGGAAAATATGTGAAATTGCATTAGAAGACTCTCTGTGTATAACGCAGACGTAGCCTATGTCCACCTCGAGACAGTAGAACAGTTTCAACTTGAAAATAGAAGAAGCGTATCTCTGCGCAGGTAATGAGTGTTAGATTTGAGTAGTAACTAGTTCTGCAATACAGTCACCAGGGGCTTTATATAAGAGCTTAAGCGCCCCATTCCGTTTAATATGGGAGCACTTTGGTACACTCTTAAAAATTCCGGGTCAGATTGACCCGGAAAA
>CM057158.1:10681311-10693053 GCA_029962745.1 Echinometra lucunter | reverse complement strand
CGCGCAAAGATGTCGCAACTGAAGACACCATCAGAGTTGGAACATGCCTGAATGTGAGGACACTGTATCAGAGCGGCAAGCTGGAAGATTTCGAGCAAGAGAATGATAAGGCTAAACTTCAACGTACTAGGAATAAGTTAAAGAGAGTGAAGAAAGCAAAAATTTAGAAACATAATAGACATAACTCAGTAACAAGCTGCGCCTACAATACACAATACAAGTAATGAATAGTTTTGATGGACTCAAAAGATGAAGGGTAGGAAAAGCCATGGACGCAATGAAAAACATCTTGATAGAAGCAGCAAGGAGGCTGTATTATACCTTGGAGAGAGAGAAAAAGGAAAAAAATAAAGATGACAGAGGATATATGATGAGGATAGACAAGAAATCAAAAATAGGAAAAGTATGGAATATATGGATCTGGACCAGGGCCTTACACAGAAGATATAAAATGTCCGAAGAACACGTAAGCGAGGGAGAAAAGCGACCGAGGTGGTCACGAGGGCCCCCTTTTTAAAAAAATTGAAATTGAAGAATCTGGTGCACTTTAGATGGAATCTTGGAAAATTTTCAGTAAAAAATGCAAGTCTTGAAAATTTCGGGGGGGGGGAGCAATTGAAATATGTTTTGAAATATATTTTCGTACTTTTTTTTTATCAATTCAGTATCAATTAGGATTAAGGATTTAAACTGAAATTGTGTCACACTCTGTTTGGAAAAGATGTTCTCCATCCATTTCCATTCAGTACTATCCATGCATTTCCCAATTTATGTTTCCTGCAGTAACAGGTATGTGCATTTAACTTGTCCTAGTCATAACAAAGTACATGTAACTACGTACCATACCAAAATTTTTTGTACAGTGTCTTGAAATGAACTTTTAGTATTGAATTACAATACTGTACTATTCTGTTTGTTTGTGTATTTTCTTATTTCACACTGTCTTCATTTTGCTTTTTATTTCGGTGCGGGGAGGGGAGGGGGTAGGGGGTAAGGGGGGGGTGATTGAAATGTGAAATACACACTTGTATTCAGTAGATAATGTTCGGGCTGGCCTTTTTTCACTTAAAATATATATATCTATATGGCTTAATTTTGCCTGTTGATGCAAAACCATCTTTGGCTAATAAAGAGTATGAAAATATATTAATTATTATTATTAGTAGTAGTAGTAGTATTTTATTCGCAATTCAACAAATACAAAGGAAATCAAGAAGAAATATTGAGAAAAATGAATAGTTGATGATGACCATACATGCCCGGTGCTGCCTGGGAAGGAAAAGTAAAATGAATTACTATAGTCCGCAGACTTTCCGCCCGACCCGGACATGCATGCAGCATCCATCAGAACAATTACATAAAATAATATACATAATAGAATAATACAAATAACATAAAGATGATATAACATACATATATCGGAAAATCATGAAATTGAGGTGGTTCAAACAAAACAGAATAATATGACTAATTGGATATTGGATTTGCTATGACAGAAGAATTGTAACGCATTTAGGGAGTCAATCGACCTTAACAGCAAACTAATGTTTAAAAAATGTAGGCTTTTGTTTCCCAAACACACAAAAAATAAGGGTGTGAAAAAAGGTGAAAAAAGGGTGAAAAATTTGTTTAGGTGTAAATGGGCCCCTGAACAGAAAAGACCTTTTATTCTTCTTTGTTTTTAAGTAAAAAAAAAAAAAAAAAAAAAAAAAAAATATATATATATATATATATATATATATATATATATATGTGTGTGTGTGTGTGTGTGTGTAGTTTAAAAGTTTGCTTGTTGCATATCGATTTATCAATGCATTTATTCATCAATATTTTTACTTTAATGCCTTTTTTTATTTGAAGTGATTTCGACAATTTAGCAATAACTATTGTAAACAGTTCATAATTATGAACCACCGCAACAATGTTTCAAAAGGGGGGGGGGGAATTAAAGATGCTCGGTTTAAAACCTTTGTGATCAGGGGCGTCGCTAGACTTTTTTAATGGGGGGGGGGTGTAGAGGCCAGATTGCCGACAAATTATGCTCCGATTGCCGACGACCAACGTCGACAAATTCAACTGTATAAAGCCCACGAGGCATGTTCAATTGTGTGCCTCTATTATATTTTCCTTCTAATTATATTTGTTCACCTCACTTGCTGAATGTGTTAGCTTTCCGAAAACATTCTCTATCTAAATATAATACGACGAGCGCAGCGAGCGAGGAAAAATATACACTCTCTTTCGTAGAAGTGATAGTTCTTCATCAAACGACATGATGGGCTTAAAGATATCTAAATCATATATTTGGTCACCTCTCTCACATGATTCATTCGCTTTCAAAGACCATCCTAAATCGTAATATTATACGAGCGAGCACAGCGAGCGAGGAAAAAATCTATATACTCCTTATCATATAATCCTTTTCATGGTAGAAGTGAAAGTTCTTCATCAAAATACACAATGGGCCTTTAAGATACCTATTGTGATATATTTGGTCACCTCTCCTACCTAATCTATTTGCTTTCAAAGACCATCCTGTATCTAAATATTATACAAGCGAGCGCAGCGAACGAGGAAAAATATATTTACTCTTTTTTATGGTATAGAGGTGATAATTCTTCAACAAAATACATGATGGGCCCCAAAATATCTAAATTATATATTTGTTTATTTCACTTGGCAAATGTGTTTGCTTTCCGAAAACATCCTGTATCTTAATATAATACGAGCGAGGAAAAAATAGGCTCTCTTTCGTGTTACCAGTGTTATTTCGTCGTCAAAATGCACAAGCAAATAAGCCGAATATGTCTCTATTTGGGCACCTTACTCATCTTTCTCTTTTCTTTTTCCCTCCTTCCTCTTCCCTCTCCTTTCTTTCTCTCTCTCTCTCTCTCTCTCTCTCTTTTGCCGACAGCGATCGCGAATTTGCCGACAAGAATCTTTAATGGGGGGGGGGGGGGTGTCACACCCCCACACCCCCCCCCCCCTCTAGCAACGCCCCTATGTGTCCAGATCTACTTTAGATTTTTTTAACAGAATTTCTGATAACTGTTTCAACGTTAGCTGTTAGATCTTGTAAACTGATGAATGTGGACATTAAGACCTAGAGTAAAGTAAAGGTCATTCAATAATTGTTTCAAATTCAAATGTTAAAGGCTTACAAGAGTTAAAAAACACTGGCAAAATCAACCGGGGCCGTACCCGCCGACGTATACAGTGTGTTAATTGTGTGCTCTCATGATCCAGTCTGCAATGCAATGCAGTTGTCACTGTCACTGTCAGCTAGTCCGATACTGATTTAGATCAAGATCTAGATCTAGTCTACACACACTAGCGGTCTAACAGTTAGTAATAATCTAATAAATTCTGCCGGAGTGTTCACTCACAAAAATCCTGTTGTCTAATCTAGGTCTGAATTTGATTTTTCATGCCGCCAAACTCTGATCTGAACAATCTTAAATATCAAAACCGTACAAGAACGGTCAACGTGAACACCAGAATTATCATAGATGGCCCCCGGCATTAGCCCAGGGGAGCTACCTCGAGTACATGGTGAAAGAACGGTACCCGCGGTCCGGCCCGCGGTCAATCTAGCTCATGACGATGAAAACCAAACTGTAAGTTTGAGAGTACAATGTTTCTAGCTCTTTCGGACACAGCTGTTAGCAATTATTTCAAATTGTAAAGAAATTATTGTAGATTAAGAAGAATAGCCAACTATTTTGAAACAAATGGTCAAATTTCTTATATTTAATCATAATTGCAGTGGTACTCACGTTTTCTCTGCGAAGTAGAAACCTCTTAACTTTGTGCGAGTAAGCACGTCACGCATGAATTTGCATAATTGTGACGTAATAAGGTCAAATGAATAACCATATTTCGAGAACGATATTATCGAATTAAATACATATTCATGAGGCTATAATCCAATCAAAGGTACTTATTTCGGTTCATGAATATTTAGAAGGGCTTATTTTGGGCTTCTAATGGACGAAAGCTGGGCGGGGCGCGTGTTTTTTTACCGTACCGCTAACGCGTCATATTCTCTAATTTAATGCCAAAGAGCGACTTGAGCGGAGGCCGTTATCTGTCTACGAATGCCTCGGCTATCTCGATCTCGCTCGCGCGCGCGCTATACAAATCACACATGCAGCATAGCAGCCTATACTCTTACCGTAGCGTAGACTAGTTTTTGTTTCTAAGTATATTCATAGAATAAATCTGCACGAATTTGGAGGTTGGGAAGGGCTTGTTGCCATAAACTACCATTACAATATACCCCAATTTATCCTCATTATCAGGTCCTTCGGAGAGGACCTTAAGCCGTCGGTCCCCGGCCTGGTTGCTTGCTCACAGGCACTTGTGGTTTCTTAGCAGTCGGGTAAAACCTCGATGTATATGTGTGTACTCATGTCTATATAGTGACAGCAATCACTAACGAGGCAAAGTCCACGCGCATGCGTATTGCACAATTATTGCACAACTTTCGTGGTATTGCACTTTTTTGCGTACCGAAAGCGATAATGGCCTCTGCTCAAGACGCTCTGCGGCATTAAATGAGAGAATCTGACGCGTTAGCGGTACGGTAAAAAAAAACACGCGGGCGGGGCTTAGCCCCATAGGCGTAATGCTTTCCGCGTGTGCTGCTTTCTGTCTAGCTCTGGGGAGCGTTTCATGAAGAGTTTTGTCGGTGAAAATCACCGACAAATGTTATAAGCTACTGAAAATACTCGCATCTGATTGGCTGAAAGCAAATTAGTCAGTGAAAACCACCGACTAATTGTTTCATGAAACGCCCCCCAGGTCTAGCTATATATTTAAAACGTCTTTGTATGGTACCATACCATAGAGTTAAATACGGTGTTTAGGTTTATATAACTCTATGTACCATACGTACCAAGGTACGTACCGGTCGCGTGTTTTTTTACCGTACCGCTAACGCGTCATATTCTCTAATTTAATGCCAAAGAGCGACTTGAGCGGAGGCCGTTATCTGTCTACGAATGCCTCGGCTATCTCGATCTCGCTCGCGCGCGCGCTATACAAATCACACATGCAGCATAGCAGCCTATACTCTTACCGTAGCGTAGACTAGTTTTTGTTTCTAAGTATATTCATAGAATAAATCTGCACGAATTTGGAGGTTGGGAAGGGCTTGTTGCCATAAACTACCATTACAATATACCCCAATTTATCCTCATTATCAGGTCCTTCGGAGAGGACCTTAAGCCGTCGGTCCCCGGCCTGGTTGCTTGCTCACAGGCACTTGTGGTTTCTTAGCAGTCGGGTAAAAACCTCGATGTATATGTGTGTACTCATGTCTATATAGTGACAGCAATCACTAACGAGGCAAAGTCCACGCGCATGCGTATTGCACAATTATTGCACAACTTTCGTGGTATTGCACTTTTTTGCGTACCGAAAGCGATAATGGCCTCTGCTCAAGACGCTCTGCGGCATTAAATGAGAGAATCTGACGCGTTAGCGGTACGGTAAAAAAAACACGCGGGCGGGGCTTAGCCCCATAGGCGTAATGCTTTCCGCGTGTGCTGCTTTCTGTCTAGCTCTGGGGAGCGTTTCATGAAGAGTTTTGTCGGTGAAAATCACCGACAAATGTTATAAGCTACTGAAAATACTCGCATCTGATTGGCTGAAAGCAAATTAGTCAGTGAAAACCACCGACTAATTGTTTCATGAAACGCCCCCCAGGTCTAGCTATATATTTAAAACGTCTTTGTATGGTACCATACCATAGAGTTAAATACGGTGTTTAGGTTTATATAACTCTATGTACCATACGTACCAAGGTACGTACCGGTCGCGTGTTTTTTTACCGTACCGCTAACGCGTCATATTCTCTAATTTAATGCCAAAGAGCGACTTGAGCGGAGGCCGTTATCTGTCTACGAATGCCTCGGCTATCTCGATCTCGCTCGCGCGCGCGCTATACAAATCACACATGCAGCATAGCAGCCTATACTCTTACCGTAGCGTCTATATAGTGACTGCAATCACTAACGAGGCAAAGTCCACGCGCATGCGTATTGCACAATTATTGCACAACTTTCGTGGTATTGCACTTTTTTGCGTACCGAAAGCGATAATGGCCTCTGCTCAAGACGCTCTGCGGCATTAAATGAGAGAATCTGACGCGTTAGCGGTACGGTAAAAAAACACGCGTACCGGTCAGGCCCCGTAATCTCCGCCATTTTGTCGGGGACATTTGAACACGATTTGAACGCTTCCCGAAGCCCCCATGAATAATTCATTTTGTAAGATGCTCCCAGAGGCCGCATATGATTTCCACGCAAAAGAAACGCAAACACAGTACAGCGCTGAGCATGCGCATTAGGTAGAGGTCAACTTGTATTATCTATTCATATATGTTAATGTATTCATGTATAAATTTATTCCGACGCAGCAGAATCGGCGAATCAGAGTCCTTCAATTATCTAATTATAATGCAAGTAATATGCCAAATATTAATGAAGAAGCAGTGTGACGTTGTTGATGGTTTCATCATAGCGTTTCATTCCTGACGATTCACTGGTACAATCGCATACCAAACTTAGAAATTTTATAAGTAATATTCAGAATAAGTAAGGAGCTGCTGGTAACTCCTTGGAAGAACTGACCATTCCATATTATGTTAGATATAATCAAGGTTTCCCTGGACTTAAAAAGAGAGAGAAGATGTGTGTGTGGTGAGCTGGAGGGAGATTGAGAGAGAAAGAAAAATTAGAGAACGAAAGACAGGAAGAAATATACTAGCTAGGGAGAAACGATATCGTGGAGAAAAAATGATCTCTCAGTCATTCCTGGCTTAAATTATTTGACTTATTTGTGCATTTGACAAACTCTTCGGAATTATTGATGGTGTGAAAATAAAGTGAAAAGGGAGAATTATGACAGCAACATTATATTTAAGTATCAGTAATCAAAAGGTAGTAAACTGGATCAGATGCTGCACAATTCAGCAAACGTATGGTACTGACGTAGCAGGAATCAGCGGGGGGGGGGGGGCCAAGGCGAGGACGGGAGAGTAGGGGGATTTTTTTAAAAATCGTGCATGAAAATTGCATTTTCTGCACACTCAATTTTAGTATTAGGTGGTAACTTACATGAGATGAGGCACGTTGCAAATTTCATTCATTTATTTATTTTTTTGCTCGCCGATCAAGGGGGGGGGGGGTACGGCCCCATAATGCCTCCCTTAGCTATGCCCTGATTAAATGTAATATCATGTGAGATCAGATCAGTTTACAACCATACAACCAGAGCTCTCAACCAAGATGATACCTCTTCTGCATCATTAATATTATTCTGCTTTCTAAAGAAAAAAACAATCAAACATTAGAATGTTAGAGTCCCCCCCCCCCCCCCCCCCGGAGTCATTAGTCGCTTTACCGGCTGATCAGTAGGAGTTGTTGTGCTTAATTATCTGTCTTTACTCTGAAATCCTTACAAAGCGGGTAAAAGAATGAAGCCCCCCCCCCCCCCCCCAACAAAAAAAAAAAAAGAAAAAGAAAAAGAAAAAGAAAAAGGAAACAAATGTGTACAAGGTATAATTGGCAAAAGTTTTCCCCGGTGGCTGCTTCTTCACTCTCTCTCTCTCTCTCTCTCTCTCTCCTATTCTCTCTCCCTCTCTCTCTCTCTCTCTCTCTCTCCTATTCTCTCTCCCCCTCTCTCTCCCTCTCTTTCCCTCCCTCCCTACTTCTCTCCTTTCCTCTTTCCCCAAAGTCACATCTTTATCTCGTTCATTACTTTTTATATCAAAATTTTTATTACCATCTCCATGATCTCACGTCATCTCTCTTGTTATCTCTTCTTTTGAGATGCCTCACTCTCTATTGTGTTTCACAATAATTTCTAAACTATTTAATCCTTTTACTTACAGAAAACAACAAAATAAGTGGATTACTGGGCTTAAAAAAGATCAAGTTTATTAACATCATTATGTCAATGATGAATTTATCATGTTTACATGTTAACTGATCAATTCTGCAATCTATAACAGATCTATGCCCAGTGTAGGCCTAATTACATCAGCTTTTGGAAATGTTATAACTAATTCTCACAAACTTATGATTGCTTTTACCTTCATGTTTATATGTCATTCTTGCATAAAAAAATACATTTTATGACTAATTCATTAACATGAAAGTATTACAGTTTCTAATCTTATACTTTTAGAAGTATCCCACGTTTCCACAACACTGTCAGAATTGGAAGAGAAACTAGCCAATTTCAATTTCAAATCGCAAATATTAAATTTTGTGCAAAACTGTTATGTTACAAGGGAAAAAAATACATGGGGGCTCGGGGCGAATTCGCCCCGAAATGCCAAAAAGAGCCGTGGAAATCTAAAAAAGAGCCCCTGAAATTCTCATAAGGTCCAATGTAAACTGTCATACAATGTAGAAAATTCGAGCGGGTGGGCTCAAAAAGTAGCCCTGGAAAAAAAAATTTTTTTCCCTGAATGTTACTAAATTTACAATACTCCAAAGAATAAGTGAAAATGAATGGTTTTACTCTTACAGCGTCAGGAAGAAGCGTTAACAAAGCAAATAAAATAAAAGAAAATTTGTGTTGAATATGTCCTATTCGATCCTAAACGGAATGTACTGGGATCTAAAACTTTATTTAGGATTGTTTTTCTGTGGCTTACAGCAAGATTGAGTGCCACTTGCAAAAGTGGGCTATTATCTGTAATGCATGAAATTTTTTTGCAAATATATTTTTTTAAACTGAAATCTTAAACAGATATCCTGTTGTACTCTAGGGAGTTTAAAAGATTATGACCTATGCTACATCATACATTTCTTGATTAAATCAGGGTTTTACTCAACACATTTATCCACTATTCTGAACCAATTGATGGATGGAACAATGATCATCTAAGAATTCACAGTTGCAAAGAATGTTTTGCATATTGGGTGTTAAAACAAGAACAAAGATTATCTTAATTTTCTTTATATACACATAAGGCATGCACCGAAATCAATAACCGCTTTTCAAATTCGTACCCTACAGGTGATTTGTTACAATTGAGCAAACTTACAGCTGTGTTGAAAAATAGAACCTTCCCGTTAAAGCTTAAAAAAAAGGGGGGGAGAATACAATCAACACAAACACACAAACAAAATACACAAAACAACAAAAGTTTGGTGGAGATTTAAAAAGGATCAAAGACCTATCAGCTTGGCGAGCACTTCAGCGATAACATTAGGGGCACTACAATGTCCCAATTTATCTGAGAGAAAAAACTCTATTCTCAATTACGAACTAAACCTTATGATAGATCTGTGGGTAGTAACTAGGGATGTGGCATGCTAATCAAAGTAAAGAGCTTTTGATACTGTCCCTCTTTTTACCTATTAAAATAACTTCGGGATAGGCCTATGTGCAGAGTTTGATCTTGTCCATCTGCCATCCACAATGAAGATGAAGAGGTGTGAACTCCTGAATATCTGTTGCATGAAAAAAATGAAAAAGAACAAAATTTAACAAATATGTAAGACATTTGAGGTATGTAAGAGACAGATTCATAAACATGTATTTATTATAGCAAAATAAAGCTATGTTACCAGGGGCGTAGCAGGTACCTGTTATCAGGGGGGGCAAAGCCCAAAATTTCCCGGTAACTACTCTATGTCTAGAACCTGTGGCGTAGCTACGACTGCATTTTAGGAGGACGGTAGTGCTCCACCGGTGTAAATCCAATTTGAGGAGTAGGGGATGAAAAAACTTTTTAAACGATTTTTTTCCCTCTCACACACATTTTGATATCTATTTTGCGAGCGAGCGAAGCGAGCGAGCATAAAATAACCACTTTTCCGGTTTTGAAGGGCATTTTCGAATAAGAATTCTAAAATATGATGAAAGAGCGAAGCGAGCGAGCCAAAAATAACCACTTTTCTCGATTTAAATCGCATTTTCGGATGAAAATCCTAAGATTTTGACGAGCGAGCGAAGCGAGCGAGCCGAAAATAACCACTTTTTTGTTTCCAGTAGCATTTTCAAATAGAAATTCTAAAATATGATGGTTGTTTATGATAGATATTCAGAATTTTTACTAACTGATTAATTAAAATATATTTTTCCTTAAAAAGTGTGTCTGCATGGGGGGAAATTTGTACACACCATCCACCCTCTTCCCCAAGTGGGGGTGATAGATCCCCAATTTACGCCAATGTAGTGCTCCCTAGAGGGGAGGGTGCAGGGAGGGGGGAGTTTCCCCCCTCCCGCGCGAAGCGCGGAAGCTCCGACTTTTCTGACGTAACTAGGATTTCATTTTAGGGAGATGGTAGTGCTCCCCAGGGGGAGGGTGCAGGAAGCTCCGACGTTTTTTCGCTGTCAGTTCCCGCTCTTCTTACGCTTTATGCCTGTTATCGGGGGGGGGGGGGGGTAATTAAGTCTGGAATCAGTGGTGTAGCTAGGATTTCATTTTAGGATGATGGTAGTGCAAAGCGCGCTCCCTAGGCATGCTAGGGGGAGGGTGCAGGGATGGTGATTTTCCCTTCCCGCGCGAAGCGCGGAAGCTCTGACGTTTCTTTGAATTGTTCGTTGACTGTTCCCGGCCTCTTACATTCTCTGCCTGTTATCGGGGGGGGGGGGCGAGCCGAAAATTTCCCGGTATCTAAGTCTAGAAATAGAATATGCGGAGGTGAGCCTGCACCGCGAGTTGCTTGTTGCGAAGCCCTTAGCGGGCGGGGCCCAGGGTTCTGGCTGAGGGCCCTCTGATGGGGGTCTAAGGGGAAAGCCACTGCGGGGGTCCAGGGAGTGGAGCACCGGGAAACTCCAGGGTTTTGGTACTAAATTTTCCCTCATTTCTTTTGTTTCCCTTTGCTTTTTTCTTTTTCCCCTTTCCCTCTTTTCCCTCTCTCTCTTCTTCTTTCTCCCCTTTTCCTTTTTTCTTTCCCGTTCTCCTTCTTCCTTTCCCTTTCTCCTTCTTTCTTTCCCTTTCTCCTTCTTTCTTTTCCTTTCTTCTTCTTTCTTTTCCTTTCTTCTTCTTCCTTTCCCTTTCTCCCTTCCTTTTTCTTCCTTTCCCTCCCTTTCATTTTTTCCCGGTGGTTTGGTGGATTTTCCCGCTGAAATCCTTCAGGGGGGGCACTCTGCCCCCCCTGCCCCCCCGGCTGTTACGCCACTGTATGTTACACGATTGGACTCAATGAATATATCTGTCCACAAACTTGTCTTCTGGAAGGGCCTTCTCAACTACAGTAACTCCTCAACAGCATAATCTTTCAATGATGTTGAGAATTACATCCTTGAAAACCTTCAAATCCAAGTTAAATTGTATCTGATAATACATTGAACTTGACACAGGGCATTCATGAGTATTGCGTTATCTCTTCTATATTTGTGCCTGGGAAATAAAAAAGTTTTTTTTTTTTTTTTTTTTTTTGCTAGATTGCTTTATAGGCTGTTCATTATTATCATTATCATTACTATTTTTATTATCATTCCAAAAAACAGGATCCAGTCTTGCTCTGACAAAAGCACAAAGTTCAATCAAGGGCAACTATTATACTAATATTGGCCCTTTATTTTACTGTCCTATATCATCGTCATTGTTATTATTTATTAATATTGGCATAGATCTAGACCTATAAACAGCCAATTTAATTTTCATACAGCCTACCTCTCCAAACTTCAACAAGTTCTTTTTTCCTCTCTGGATTTGTACATGTCTCCACAGAATCTATTTTATTGCAGAAGAAAAGCACCATCCTGAAAAGA